>JAODAL010002629.1:0-191347 GCA_025379985.1 Phyllomedusa bahiana
CTTGGGGGCCACCATGGGTTGATTTTGGGGGCCCCCATGGATTGATTTTTGGGGGCCACCAGTGGGGTTGTTTCTTGTGGCCACCAGGGGATTGTTTTTGGGGCCCCACCGTGGAAGTTGATTCTTGAGGCCACTAGAGAAGTTGATTCTTAGGGTCTAGCTGCTGAACTTGACTGCACAAGACTCTTACACTCTGCCGCTCTCTCTGAAAAGCTCCCCCAGGTCTGCCATGCCAAGGGGCCCACCAGTTCTACCCTGTTTTTGCAGTACTCACAATGTTGAGTGAGCTAGGTAACTAGAGCTTTGTTGGCTGTGATCTGACCATACTTCCCTATGTGATTTCTGTATTCAAAAAGGTGGACAGAAGCTTTATTATTCAGCTTCTCGGCTGGGTTCACACATAGCATTTTTGTTGCATTTTTTCAACTACAACAAGAAAACCCCCGCATTTTTTTTAAATTAAACTACAGTTAACCTGTGTTCCAAATTAGAGGTAATTTGAGAAGGACCACGATTAGAAATTACGAGTGTTGTTTTGAATGGAAGGCTTTCTCAAGTCAGATTGTCTGTTTTACAAACGCTTATACACAATTCTCAGTCACAAGAGATAGCGGGGCAGACTTGTGCTATTATAAGGGTAAGTTCACACGATGTATTGCAGGGCGTACAGTACGCGCCGCAGTACATCGTATCTTTAGGGGAGCTCGCGCAGCCCGCCGGCCCCATAGACATTCATTACTCGCGGCGCATACGAGCGGGGAGAGGAGGCGTAATTCATAATTCTCTATGAGAACTATGGATTATCGTAATTTCGGCGCGCATCTCGCCTGTAGAAATTCTGCCGTGTGAACATACCCTAATGGATTTTAATGTGGAATTCGGCATGAATTCCGTGTTGATTTCCCTTTTTAAAAGCTACGTGCAGTCCCACTCCCATTCATTTGAATAGTCAATGCGCTCTATAGTTCACATACAGATCTTTTACACCATGGATTTAAAATCTGTGGTGTGTAAACGTACAAATGGACGTGTCCATTCTCTGAGGCAGATCCTTCTCGGATCCTGTTTCCAGAGGCTTGATGTGGAGTAGCCCAATTGACATGGGCCTTACCCGCTTTCAAATATAAGGCGAATACCACCACTACAGAGTAAGGACGAGTTTACACGGCTTATTCACGGCGTAATTGCGGGACGGATTTCGCCTGCAATTACGCCGTGTGCTCGGCAGCGAGGGGGGCATTCATTATTCACGGCGCGTATACCGCCGTGAATAATTGACATGTCACTTCTCTCCCCGTTCATCGTATTTCACAAAGGGGAGAGGAGACGGAATCCATAGTTCTCTATGAGAATTCAGCCCGTAATTCGTGCAGTACGGTGCGGAATACGGGACCAAATCCGTCCCAAAATAAGCCTGAGGGTATGTTCACACAGCGGGCCACATGTATGAACCTGTTTTGGCCTAAAACTCACTTTTTTTTGCCCATAGGTTACTATGGGCAAAAGAGTGAGCTTTAGACCTAAACTGTTTCATACATGGGCCCCCAGCGGTTGACTCCGTTTTTAATGGGTTTTTTTTAGGTGGCTTTAGAACCCTGTTTCGGACCATGAACGGACCCAAACCTGCATCTAACAATGAATGCTGTAGTCTACACAGAACAGATTTTCTATTGAAGAAGATATTCTGTCTTCCGCTTTATTCCCACCGAATCCCCGTAGCCAAGGAAAATCCGAAAATCTGACCAGCAAAAAACGCATCAAAAACCGCACTGCGACAAATTAAACTTCCGGCGGATTTTCGACGTTTTTTTAACTTTGCTGACTTGATATAGTCTTACAGTTTTCTACTATGATTGTGTAGAAAGGAATGATGCTCAGGATAAAGATCCGTCACATTGCTGTACATGCTGACATAGGACTTAGCGCAGCTGTTAACCTTAGGCTATGTTCACACGGCTTAAACGGGGCGATTGCCCGTATTTTGCGCCCGTACTGCGCAAAATAGGGGCAGATTGTCCCGTCTTTACGGTAACCCACAGCTTTCAAAAAGAGAACTATGGATTCTCTCCTCTCCACGCTCAGACAATACGGCGAGCGGGGAGACAAGTGACATGTCAATTATACATGGCATATACGCGCCAAGTATAATGCATGTCTATGGGGCCGGCGGACTCCATACCCCCCCACCCCCTCATCGCAGGAATCGGCGCGAGCTCCCGTAGTCCATTTACGCCTGGCAATTATGCCGTGTGAACCCTGCCTTAGGGTATGTTCACACAGCTTATTTTGAGGCGTAATTGCGGGCGTATTTCGCTGCGTATTACACTTAGTACGTGGCGAAATGTGCCATGCATGTACAGTATTCCATAGCTCTCATAGGATTATGCCTCATCCCCGCGCTTGTACAATGCGACCGGATTGTACGCGCGGGGAGATAAGTGACATGTCTATGGGGCTGGCGGGTCGTACGCACTAATCAACGCGACTCCTATATCACCCAGTATGCGCCACAATTACATTGTGTGAACTTACCCTTAGCCCCTTCCACGGGTTTTTTTGGGCCCTGGGTTTCGAAACCTCGTCGGGCCTGCCAAGATCGCGTTTCCCACGCGGGTTTGCGGCCCGGGGGGGTGCGTGTGGTTTGGGGTGCGGCTTGGGCGAGGGTTTGCCCCCCCTGCAAATTTGTAGCCCGGGGGAAACCGCGCTGCGACCCCCCGGGCCCCCCCGCGCAGTTTTTTTTGGGGAAATTGCCCCCCCCTTTTAACCACCCCGGGTTTTTTCCCCCCCCCCCCTTTTTTTTGGGGGGGGGTTTAAAAAAAAAAATTTTTTTAATAGGCCCAAAAAAAAAACCCCCCCCCCCCTTTTTTTTGGGGGGGGGGCCCTTTTTTTAAGGGGTTTTTTTCCCTTTCCCCCTTTTTTTTTGTTTTTTTTGGGGTTTAAAGGGGGGGGGTTTTTTTTTTTTAAAATTTTCCCTTTTTCCCCAAAGCCTTTTTTCCCCCCTTGGGGGCCCCCCCTTTAAAACCCCGGATTTTGGGGGGGAAAAGGGTTTTTGGGGGGGGGGGCCCCCCAAAAAAACCCCAAATCCCCCCGGGAAAAAAAAAAAAATTTTTTTTTCCCTTTTGGGCCCCTTTTAAAATTTTCCCCCCGGGGCCCCCCCTTTTTCCCCCTTTCCCCCGGGGTTTTGGGGGGGGGGGGGCCCCCTTTTTGGGGGGGCCCCCCCCCCGGGGAAGGGGGCCCCCCCCCCCGGGGGGGGCCGGGGGCCCCTTTCCCCCCCGGGCGAAAGGGGGGGGCGCCCCCCCCCCCCAAGAAACCCCGCCAAAAAGGGGGGGGGCCCCCCGGGGGGCCCTCCCCCCCGGGGGCCCCTTTTTTTTTTGGGGGGAAAAAAGGGGGCCCCCAAAATTTCCCCCTTTTTTTAAAACCGGGTGGGGGGGGCCCAAAAACCCCCCCCCCCCCCCCCCTTTTTTTTTTTGGGGGCCCTTTTGGGGGCCCCCCAAAAAGGGGGTTTTGGCCCCGAAGGGGGGGCCGGGTCTGCCTACTTTTTCCCGGCCCCGGGGGGGCCCGGTTGGGGCCCCCCGGGGGGGGGGAAAGGGAATTTTTTTTAATTTTTTTTTTTGGGGGGGGTTCCCCCAAAAAAACCCCCCTTTTTTTTCCGGGGGGGCCCCCCCCCGGGGGGGAAAGGGGGAAAAGGGGGGGAAAATTTTTCGAAATTTTTGGGGCCCAAAAAACCCCCCCAAAAAAAAAAAGGGGGGTTTTTTCCCCCCGGTTTTAAAAAAAAATTTTTGGGGGGAAAAAAAAAGGGGGGGAAAACCCACAAAAAAAGGGGGTTTTTTTAAAAACCCTTTTTTGGAAAAAAATTTTTTTTAAAAAATTTTTTGGGGAAAACCCTTTTGGGTTAAAAAAAAAAAAGGGGGGGCCCCCCCGGGAAAAAAAATTTTAAAAATTTTTAAAAAACCGGGGGGAAAAAAAAATTTTTGGGTGGGCCAAAATTTTAAAAAAGGGGCCCCCCCAAAAAGGGGGGTTTTGGGGGAAAAAGGGGGTTTTTATTTAAAAAAGGGGAAAAAAAAAAAGGGGGCCAACCCCCCCCAAATTCCCCGGGGGGCCCAACGGCCAAAAAATTTTTTGGGGAAAAAGGGGGAAACCCCGGGAAAAAATTTTTTGGGGCCCAATTTTTTTTCCCCGAAAAAAAAACCCCCCCAACGGGGAAAAAGGCCCGGGGGGCCCAAGGGGAAAAAAGGGGGCCCTTAAAAATGGGGGCCCCTAAAAAAAGGGGGGGGGCCCCCCGGCTAAAAAATTTTTTTTGGGGGGGGGGCCCCCCCAAAATTTCCCCCCCAAAAAGGGGAAAACTTTTTAAAGGGGGGGGGCCCCTTTAAAAAGGGTTTTTTCCCCGGGAAAATTTTTTTTTTTTTTTTGGGGCCCCGGGGAAAAAGGGGGGGAAAAAAAAAAGGGGGCCCCTTTCCCCCCCCCCAAACCTTTTTTTTTTTAAAAAAAAAAATTTTTTTTTTTTTTTTAAAAAGGGGGGGTTTTTTTTAAAATCCCTTTTGGGGAAAAAGGGGGAAACCCCCCTTTTTTTTTCCCCAGGGGGTTTAAGGGTTTTTTTAAAAATTTTTTTTTTTAAAATTGGATTTTAAAAGGGGGGGGGGCCCCGGGGCCCCTTAAGGGGGGCTTTTTTTTTAAAGGGGGGGGTGGGGGGGGGGTTTTTAAAATTTTCCCAAAAAAAATTTTGGGGGGCCAAAAAATTTTGGGGGGGGGTTTTAACCCCCCGGGGTGGGGGTTTAAAAAGGGGGGAAAAAAGGGAGGGGGGGGAAACCGGGTTTTTTTGGGGCAGTTTTTTTTTTTTTAAAAAAAAGGGGGGGAAAAAAAACCCCCCTTTTGGGGCCCCCCCCGGGGTTTTTTTAAAAAAAGGGCAGGGGGGGAAAAAATTTTTAAAAAGGGGGGGTTTAGGGGGGGGAAAAAAGGGGGGGAGGAAAGGGTAAGGGGGGGGGGGGGGCCCCCGGCCCCCCCTTTAAAAAAAAAAAAACCCCAAAAGGGGAAAAAAAAAAGGGGAAATTTTTTAATAATGATGAATGGTGAAAATGTTTATTATTTTCATTTGCAAATTCCCCCGTGATTTTTAATTTGTGACAAAACCCCCCTTTTTAAAGGGGTTTTCTCACATGTGGTAAGGTAAAAAGAAAGATATTTTCCAAAAAACATTGTTTTGTTGTTTTTTCCCCTTTTTTTCAGGTTAAAAATAGTAAACTTTAAATTTCTGCTTTTTGTTTCACGAGCTTCTCTGGATTCCTGACCTCCCCTTCTTTTGCCCCTCCCTTATATGAAATTTCTTCCCAAACGCTGGGGAACATGGTGAGGGCACTCCCCGTGAGTCTTATCTTTTAGCAGGAAACTTTGTTTTCCTAAGGTCATGACAAAAAATTTTTAAAAGGGGGTTTTCTCACTAAATTGTTCATCCACCCCCAGTCCCGTTTTTTTTGGTTTCCGTTTGAATTTATGGGGCCCTTTTTCTTTACTGTCTTCCACTAGACTGCAGTAGAAGTCGGTCTGTCAAGGCCTTTTAGCCCACCCGGTGGCCGGAAGCCCTATTTAAAGGGGAGATTAAAAAAGGTTGGGAGCTTAGCGACCCGAGGAGCTGATGCAGCCCAAAACAAGAGGGGATATCTAGGGAAAGGGAGGACATGTTAAATTTGGGCACATATTGCAAAAGTGACTTGTTTTTTCAAGTTTTTTAACATAAAAAGGGAGCAAACCTTGTAGTGGGGACTCCCCCCTTTAAAAACCCTTTTAAAACTCTGTACGTTTGAACTGAAACCCCCTTTAATCTATGAATGTCAAGAAAAGAGGGGATCGGAAACCTTTGGAGGCTTGTTTTACACAAACAGGAGGGGAAAAACTTTTTTTAAACTCTGAAGGGAAAACAAAAACAGAAAAAGCATTGTCTTTTGATCACAATCTTTATTTCCTCTTGCTCGTCAGTGAGGGACACCCTTTTAAGACTCTTTAGTGGGTCAGATTTTACAAAGAAGGGTAATTATTGGTGGGCATGGGTTTTAAACCTTTTATAAGGAACAGTTAAAATTTACCAATATTGCCCCCTTTTTACAGGGCCTTCCCCTTTTCTCCCGTCTCGAAGGGGAAAGTGGCTGCTTTTATATGGTCCCCCCCTGGCCCCGGCGATAGAAAATGTCCAGCCAAATCGGCAGCTTTTGGGCCCTTTCCCTTTCCCGCCGCCATCGGCTTTTCTTTTGGGGCTGCCTTCGTGTATCTTGCTGATCAGCTTCTTCCGGCTCTGGTGAGTACCGCAAATCATATTTTTGGTGAAATGTTCCCCAAAAGTTTTTTTTCTTGACAGGTGGGGGGCAGGGCCTTTTTTTGTGGCCCCCCTTTGATTTTGCCATGGTTTACCTGACTACGTTTTTTGGTCCCTTTTTTAAATACCCCTGTCCAACCCGCGTCCTCTGTTGATATTCCTGCTTTGAGAAGCAGCCTGAGGGATCCTAAAAGGGTTGCATCACCATAGACATTCATCATCTGTGCACAGGATAGGTGAGTGCGTTTTTGGGGGGGCCAAACCATACCCCTAAAGTGGGAAGGGCCCCCTTATCCCCATTCTTCCCTTTTTGCAGGAAAAGGGAAAGGGTTTGAAACCCGATCAGAGGCGGTAAATGCCCGATTTCTCCCTTTATGTCTATGAGTTTCCCACGAGTTATCCCGGCACTGTGAAATTTGAACAGGCAAAGGTTTGACCATTTCTCCAAATTAAAGAACCCCCCTTCTGGCAAGTGCAGTAAGGAGGAATGGGGACCTGGGGTTGCCATAGGTGGGGCAACAATCAGACATTTATTAAACCCATCCGTGGGAAAAGGGGATAAAAAGTCTATGATTGGAAAAAACCCCCCTTTTTGGGAAAAATTCAGGAAATTCGAATTCCCCTTTAAAGTTCTTGCTTCGAGGATTTCCGGAAACCCCGATTTAAACCCTGTTAATGTCATTAAACCCCCTTTAAAAAGGGGGTTTTTTCATTTTATTAAATGGTCTTCAGAATAAGGGGAAAAGTTTAAAAAAAGTAACTTTGCAATTGGATGTTTATTAGCAAAGCTGTCTTGTTTTCAAGTATTCCTTATCTTGTGTTTCTTTTAAATGATATAAGGGGGTTGGTCGGATCCCCCTCCCTTGGGATTTTCATAGCCCGAGAGCTCATTTACATTCTGTTCGGCCCTTTCCCGGGCGGCCCCTAAATTTACGGGGGCTTGCATTCCTGCCCGTGTTTTCGGTGCCTAAACTCTCCTGCATAGAAGGGAAAATCTGTGCGTTTTTAGAAAACTGGATTAACTGTAACAAAAATTTTCCCGCTGTGAGAGGAGAAGAGATCAGTTAGTTGCTCAGTCTGCATTGAATGCAGCCTGTGGTATGTATACAGCTCTTACAAAATAAGACTGCATAGGGAGAGACACAGTGACATGTGGACTCAGAGAGAGAGTGGTGGTGGTGGGGGGGCTCGGGAGCCAGCATGAACAGTGAAGGGGGGATGATGTCACCCAGCGGGGAGGGGAAGAAACGCCCCTGCATTTCCAGAGTTGAGAAGCTGAGAGCAGTGTGAATCAGCCGAACTAAGGAAGCGATACATCCCCTTTAAGACCACAATTTGTATTTTGTCAGTGGGGCAAATATAAGCTACCATCCGTGCCCTGTTCCGGCAAAGAAGGGGGTCAGGTGTCTGATGACACCCAGGAACCTGCTCTAATAGCTGGGATTGGAGAAGCCTTAGATCTCAGCTGTTTAACCCCTTATGTTACAGTGAGTATTGACAATGGCATCTAAGTGGTTTTAGAGGGAGGCGGTTCCATTTCTCACCTCCGTGGCACCCTCTGTGTTGTGGGTCCAGGGATCTAATGAATGCTCCCAGGTCTAAATTCTGTATATACTTTTTAGGCCCTGCCGGAGTTAGGGCTTGTCCCCATGGCAGGTTTTACAGGCGGTTTTCTGATTTGAAAGCCATCTGTAAACCATCCTGACTCTGATAGAAAATCCGTGCAGCAGTCCCCACTGAAGAGATTTTCTATCAGATGTTTTTTTACACCGCCGGTGGTTCGAAAAACTTAGAACATGTTCATTCTTCCGCCCGGTTTTTAGGCGGAACATGAACGTGTGGGTACGAAGGGGGACGGGGAATCCAAAAACCGCGGACAGAACCGTCCCCCAGAATCACATACAAGATGTCAAAATACCGGCTGGATTCTTTAACCAGAATCCGGCTGGTATTTTAAGCTGCTGTGTGGACGCACCCTTAGGCCATTTTCACACGGCTTAAAACTGGACGTATTTCAGTCCGTAATTACGCCCGTAGTGCGCAAATTACGGGCTGAAAACGGCCCATTCATTACGGTAATCCACAGTTCTCATAGAGAACTATGGATTACGTCTCCTCTCCCTGCACGGCGAATCCGCCGCGGGGGGAGAAAGTGACATGTGAATTACCAGCGGCGTATACACGCTGCTGGTAACGCAAGTTAGGGGCCCGGCGAGGGTCCCGGCCCTCCCCCCCGTCCAAACCCGGGGAAAATTTCGGGGCGTAATTACATCCCCCAAATTCGTATTACTCGAGTATAAGCCGACCGGTATAAGCGAGGCACCTACTTTTTTCCACGAAAAAAGGGGAAAGTTATTGATCGAGTTAAGCCTAGGTGGAAAATGCAGCGGCTATGGTGAAATTTTAAAAAAAAAAATAATCCAAAAAATTAATAGGCAGTTTAAGTCCCCCAAGGCAGGTATAGGAGTTTTAAAGTCCCCTAGGCAGATATAGGTGGGATAGGCAGTTTCATGTCCCCCCCAGGGAGTTTTAGGGAGGATAGGAGTTTATTCCCCCTAGGCGTTTAATGTCCCCATAGGCAGTATAGGCTGGTATAGGCAGTTTAATTCCCCCATAGGCAGGTTATAGGCAGTATAGGCAGGTTAATGTATCCCCTAGGCTGGTATAGGCAGTATCTGTCCCCTAGGGAGGTATAGGAGGCAATTGCCCCCCAGGAGGTTAAGGGGCCTCATAGGCGGGTTAGGGGAGGTATAGGTCGTTATAGGTGGTAAGGCGGTATAGGTCCCCCCTAGGCAGGCTATAGGCAGGTTTTAGGTCTAGGCAAGGTATAGGCAGGTATAGGCAGGCATAGGTCCCCCTAGACAGGGGTATAGGCTAGTTATAGGTCAACTTGGCGGCTATCGGCAGGAATATGCAGGGTATAGGCTGGGATAGGTTCCCCTAGACAGAAATAGGCAGGTATAGGTCCACTAGGAGGTATAGCAGTACTAGGCAGGTATTTGAGTACTAGGCAGGTTAGGTAGGCTTTAGGCACTCTAGGCAGGTATAGGCAGTACTAGGCAGGTTTTAGATAGTTACTAGGGAGGTATAGGCAGTTTTAGCGGTATAGGCAGTTAGATGTACTAGGCAGGTATAGGGCAGGTATAGGCAGTACTAGGCAGGTATAGATAGTACTAGGAGGTATAGGGCAGGTTTTAGGCAGTATAGATAGTATAGTCAGGTATAGGCAGTTTCTAGGCAGGTATAGGCAGTACTAGGGAGGGTTTAGGCTGGGATAGATAGTACTAGGCAGGTATAGGCAGGTATAGGCAGTATAGGCAGGTACAGATAGTATAGGCAGGTATAGGGCAGTATAGGCAGTACTAGGCAGGTATAGATAGTACTAGGCAGGTATAGGCAGTACTAGGCAGGTATAGGCCCGGGTAAGATAGTACTAGCAGGTATAGGCAGGGATAGCAGTACTAGGCAGGTATTAGTTTGTACTAGGCAGGTTTTAGGGCAGGTATAGGCAGTACTAGGCAGGTATAGATAGTACTAGGCAGGTATAGGCATCGTTTTAAAACAAAAAAACACCCACTTACCTGGCTCCCCGCTGCTCCGTGTCCTCGCTGCTCCGCCTCCTCGCTGTCCGGCCTCCCGCGTGCTCTCCTCCATCTTCTCGGCACAGGGCGGGTGGCGTCATCAGGCCGCGCACGGGAGCGTGATGACACACGCTTGCCTGTGCCTGGAAACTCCGGACGGGCCCCGGAGTTTGGGGGCCCGCCCGGAGTCCACTGTGGAGCACGGAGCGCCCGCTCTCCCGCTCCGCATGGTATCTCTTCTCCTGCATGCGCTCCGGAGGAGTACATGCAGGGGAAGAGATAGCTGAACAGCGCACGGGGCCACCGCAGCGCCCCGGACGCTGTCAGCTGACTCGGGATTCTGCTATATGCGCTCCCTGAGGAGCCACATATAGCTGAAGCGTCCCTGTCGGCACACGGGCCATTGCAGCGCCCGAGCGCCGACAGTGACTCGAGTATAAGCCGAGGGGGGATTTTTCAGCACATCGGCTTATACGCGAGTATATACGGTAAGCCGTGTGAACCTAGCCTCAGACTACGTTCACACGGCATAATTACGCCTCGCAGTTACGCCAGGACTTCGGGAGCTCGCGCCGATTGGCCAGCCAGCCCCATCGACATTCATTCATAGCATATTCGCCGCTAGTAATTGACATGTCACTTCTCTCCCTGCTCGTCGTAGTGTACCAGCGGGGAGAGGAGACGTAATCCATAGTTATCTATAAGAACTGTGGATTAGCGTAGTGACTGAGGCACATTACGCCCGTATTTGAGCGCAGTACGGCGGGAAATATGGACCAAAATGCGCCCCAATCACAGCCATGTGAACATAGCCTTAGGCTATGTTCACACGGTGTATTTGCAGGGCGTAATTACGCCCCGCAATTACGCTGGGGGCGGGGCGGGAGCGGGGGACTGAGCAGGGGGCCGGCACTTCGCCGGCCCATAGACTTGAATTGCCAGCGGCGCGTATACGCCGCTAGTAATTCACATGTGAATTATCGCTTCGCCGGGAGAGGAGACGTAATCCATAGTTCTCTATGAGAACTGTGAATTACCGTAATGAATGGGCCGTTTTCGGCCCGTAATTGGCGCACTTCGGCGCGTAATTACGGACCGAAATACGGCCCATTTTAAGCCGTGTGAACATAGCTTTAGGGTGCCTGACAGTTTTACACTAGGAAGCATAATATAATACACTACATAAATTTTGCAGTGTGGTATATGAGTATTTAAATGATTGCATGTTTAAAGTGAATGTGTCATCAAAAAATTACTTATTGATTAACTCACATTTTTATTAAACACATTTTTTTAGGAATTTTTGGGTATGTTTTTTTCAATTTTCAAGATCACTTTCAGTATTTGTTTTTTTTTTATAATTCTTAAGTCCTGCAATTTTCACTTTGGCCACTAGGCCTAATAATAATCTGACACTTCCTGTTCTGTAGAGAAAGATTCTCAGTTGTCTGCTCATTATCAGCACAAAGAGGGTCAAGCTGAAAGGAGACACCATTGTGTACAGATCACACAGAATCCACCAGTCACAAGAGGTTATGTCACAGCTCCCCCTCTCCCCTCCCTTCACAGTAAAAACTCTCCTATACAAGTCTATGGGACAGAATCTGTCTTAAGAATCCTATGTGCATGAAGCTGCTGTAAAGCATCTCTCTGACTGCTGTTAAGCAGTGCAAGCAAGAATGTCTTCCCCACAAAACATATATAGAAGGCTGAATAGAGAAATCTACAATCAGGAAATAAAAACGACTGAGAGGAAAAGAATATGGATCAGGTGCTTGATTTAATAAGTAAAAAAGAAAATTGGCGACAGATTCCCTTTAAGGGTATGTTCACACGGGGTAATTTCGGCACACATTTCGCGTCGTATTTGCACTCTAATATGGGCGAGATGCGCGCCGAAATTACTGTAATCCATAGCTCTCATAGAGAACTATGGATTGCACCTCCTCTCCCTGCTCGTACAATACGATCGTATTGTACGCGCGGGGAGGTAAGTGACATGTCAATTATTCGCGGCGAATACGCGCAGCGAGTAATGCATGTACCCGCACCACGAGAGTGTGCATGTATTAGCGTGAGCTCCTGAAAGACATGATGTACTGCGCCGCATATTGTACGCGCCACACTACATCATGTGAACATACCCTTATACAAAAATATTATAGTTGTTGGATATGAAGACACCGAAATAATAGTACAAAAAAGAAAGTGATAAAACTTTATGGTTATGATATTGGTGTCATTGCACAGACTCATAGAATAAGGGGCCGTTCACACAGCAGCGTCATTGGTGAAAAAGTGTTGTTTTCTCGTTGAACATTCTGCGCTGGCCTGTGCTGAATATCAGCGATGAAACCACCTGGACGGACTGAGGTGGATTTCTGCCTCGGGAGTTTTATTATAATCCGCGCGTAATGTCCACAGCGACATGTCAATTATTTGACGCGTGTTACGCGCCGATTATAATAGAGTTCCCGAGGCAGACATCCACCTCAGTCCGTCCAGGTTGTTTCGTCGCTGATATTCGGCACAGGCCAGCGCAGAATTTTCAACGCGGAAACAATAAAACTAGTGCAACGATGGCGACGCTGTTTTTACGTAGCGTACAGTGTGAACCATTTAACACTCGGTTTGGAAGCTGATTCTGGACGCAGAATCCGCGCCGAAACCCATCGGGTGAACTCCCACTAATGTTATCACGGTATTTTTACCATTTGATGAATGGTGTGAAATATGAGTGCAAAATAAAACTACGGTGGAAATAGTGTGTTTTTTTTAGGCCTCCCTAAAAGAGTTAAAGGGGTTGTCTCACTCCACGGATTCATCTCACCTCAGTCTTTTCTCAGTTTAATTTATTTAATTCATGGGCGTGTTTACTGGTTTTACTGGCTTCTACTGGCCTGCAGTGATGAGTTGCTGAGGATACCAGGTCTGTAGCTATAGCAACCAGCGCTGGCAGCCTATCAGGAGAGATCAAACAGGTCTGTAGCTATAGCAACCAGCGCTGGCAGCCTATCAGGAGAGAGTAAACAGGTCTGTAGCTATAGCAACCAGTGCTGGCAGCCTATCAGGAGAGATCAAACAGGTTTGTAGCTATAGTGACCAGTGCTGGCAGCCTATCAGGAGAGATCAGACAGGTCTGTAGCTATAGCAACCTGTGCTGGCAGCCTATCAGGAGAGATCAAACAGGTCTGTAGCTATAGTGACCAGTGCTGGCAGCCTATCAGGAGAGGTTGAACAGGTCTGTAGCTATAGCAACCAGCGCTGGCAGCCTATCAGGAGAGATTGCACAGGTCTGTAGCTATTGCAACCAGCGCTGGCAACCTATCAAAAGAGATTGAACAGGTCTGTAGCTATAGCAACCAGCACTGACAGCCTATCAGGAGAGATCGCACAGGTCTGTAGCTATAGCAACCAGCACTGGCAGCCTATCAGGAGAGATCGAACAGGTCTGTAGCTATAGCGACCAGCACTGGCAGCCTCTCAGAAGAGATTGCACAGGTCTGTAGCTATAGTGACCAGCACTAGCAGCGTATCAGGAGAGATTGAACAGGTCTGTAGCTATAGCGAAAAGTGCTGGCAGCCTATCTGAAGAGCTCAAACAGGTCTGTAGCTATAGTGACCAGTGCTGGCAGCCTATCAGGAGAGATACAACAGGTCTGTAGCTATAGCGACCAGTGCTGGCAGCCTATCAGGAGAGATCAAACAGGTCTGTAGCTATAGCAACCAGTGCTGGCAGCCTATCCGGAGAGATCACATAGGTCTGCAACTATAGTGACCTGAGGAGCTGATGCAGCCCATACAAGAGGGGATATCTAGGAATAGGTAGGACACTGATAATGGACACATATTACAAAGTGACTTGATTTTGCAGGATCTTAATAAAAAAAGCAGCGATCCTTGTAGTGAGACAACCCCTTTAATAAAACTTGATCAAAAAGTAATATGTTCCATTAAAAAATAAAACTCATCTTCAAAAACAAACCACGATATGACTTCGTTGACAGTAACTACGCCTCTTGTAATGCGACAAAATGAAGAATAAAAACCCACTTGATCCTTAAAGGGGTTGTCTCACTATGAAGATCATAGTTGAAAATGTGGGGACCAAAAATCTAAGGATGTACGTTCTTGGTTACTATTGGCAAAGTGCTACGGTTTTAGAGAACGGGCTGGTTTACATGTGCTTAGCAACGGTGTTTGTTTACTGGTCAGGGAAGCATTCTGTCCTGCCCAGGTCGTGCACATGCAAAGGAAAGGCAGTTAAGAGGAGGGGCAGGGATGTGTGTATTGGCAGGCAAGGAGGAGAAGCAGTGAGAGGACATGCAGGGGGGTTGTGTGTATTGTATCCTCTTCACTGCTTCTCCTCCTT
Organism: Phyllomedusa bahiana; assembly: GCA_025379985.1. Classification (NCBI taxonomy): domain Eukaryota; kingdom Metazoa; phylum Chordata; class Amphibia; order Anura; family Hylidae; genus Phyllomedusa; species Phyllomedusa bahiana. The sequence goes on from JAODAL010002629.1 coordinate 14,258, forward strand.
GCCTGCCAATACACACATCCCTGCCCCTCCTCTTAACTGCCTTTCCTTTGCATGTGCACGACCTGGGCAGGACAGAATGCTTCCCTGACCAGTAAACAAACACCGTTGCTAAGCACATGTAAACCAGCCCGTTCTCTAAAACCGTAGCACTTTGCCAATAGTAACCAAGGACGTACATCCTTAGATTTTTGGTTCCCACATTTTCAACTATAATCTTCGTAGTGAGACAACCCCTTTAAGGGTTTGAGATCTATCGGACAAAGGATCTGTCATTGAGAACGGAAGCCTGGTACGTTTTTTGACTGTTCATTGCTGAAGTTGTTCAGAAGCCTTCAGTCCTATACCTTGCGTGGAAGCACAATACAGTGCGTTAGCGCAGGAGGTGCTTACATTCGCAGTCTGTCAGCCGTATACCTATTGATGTTTATTACTATTGCTATTATTAGAGTTGACAGCATCAAAATTTGCTGGGGATAAAGAATTGTTTAAAGGGATGACAGGTTATTTTTACGATCCGCTCCTTCCCGCTGAGTATTATTAAAGTGTCTTCTAAATTGTCTCTTCCCTGACGCGGAGCCGGAGCACTCGAGATAACTCTCCGGCTGCCATTTCAGCAAGAATGATTGCCTGCAGGTCTAAGGACAGCTCAATGCCAGGCAGGTGCTTGAGGTAGGGCAGGGCTGGGGGTACAGTTATGTGTCATGAATATTAATAACTCTCACATCATGCACAAGGTCACATTTGGACCGTCTCGTAAACCATTAGCACATTGTAACCAGACACTGATGACCAGTAACTACGGCCCGAGACCCCATGAAGTTGGAATGGATGCACAAAATGGTTAAAGGGGTTGTCTCACTACAAGGATTTCTTTTTATGTTAAAGAACTTGCAACAACAAGTCACTTTGCAATATGTGTCCATTAACAGTGTCCTACCTATTCCTAGATATCCCCTCTTGTATGAGCTGCTTCAGCTCCTCAGGTCGCTATAGCTACAGACCTGTTCTTTCTCTCCTGATTGGCTGCAAGCACTGGTTGCTATAGCTTCAGACCTGTTCAATCTCCCCTGATTGGCTGCCAGCACTGGTTGCTATAGCTACAGACCTGTTCAATCTCCCCTGATAGGCTGCCAGCACTGGTTGCTATAGCTACAGACCTGTTCTATCTCTCCTGATAGGCTGCCAGCACTGGTTGCTATAGCTACAGACCTGTTCTATCTCCCCTGATAGGCTGCCAGCACTGGTTGCTATAGCTACAGACCTGTTCAATCTCCCCTGATAGGCTGCCAGCACTGGTCGCTATAGCTACAGACCTGTACGATCTCTCCTGATAGGCTGCCAGCACCGGTCGCTAGAGCTACATACCTGTTCAATCTCTCCCGATAGGCTGTCAGCACTGGTTGCTATAGCTACAGACCTGTTCTATCTTTCCTGATTGGCTGCCAGCACTGGTCACTATAGCTACAGACCTGTTTGATCTCTCCTGATAGGCGGCCAGCGCTGGTTGCTAGAGCTACAGACCTGGCTTCTACTGCAGCCTAGTGGAAGCCAGTAAACACGTCCCTGAATTCAAAATAAAACCAAGAAAACAGGACTGAGGTGAGATGAATCAATGTAATGAGACAACCCCTTTAGAGGGTCATCTGGGTCTTCTATTTTTAAATAAACCTAAAAGGCTGGTGGTCTCCCCCGTTTCTTTGTTACTCCCTGCTGATGGTGGTCGGCTCATGACTGGCCTGGCACTCCAATCGGTGATATCAGGTTATGGCATGTGACCGCTGCAGTCCATCAGAAGCTGCAAGGTTTGCATGTCGGCCGCTGGGAATAAAGAGAATAACAGAGAAAACTCCTGGTAGCATCTGTGCTGAACGAAGGCGAGAGACCAGACGTGCTTTTTTTTTTTTTTTTTTTTTTTTTTAAGCTACAGACCTGTTTGATCTCTCCTGATAGGCTGCCAGCTCTGGTCGCTATAGCTACAGACCTGTTTGATCTCTCCTGATAGGCTGCCAGCACTGGTCGCTATAGCTACAGACCTGTTTGATCTCTCCTGATAGGCTGCCAGTGCTGGTCGCTATAGCTACAGACCTGTTCAATCTCTCCTGATAGGCTGTCAGCACTGGTCGCTATAGCTACAGACCTGTTCAATCTCTCCTGATAGGCTGCCAGCACTGGTCACTATAGCTACAGACCTGTTCAATCTCTCATGATAGGCTGCCAGCGCTGGTCGCTATAGCTACAGACCTGTTTGATCTCACCCCATTGGCTGCAGGCACTGGTCACTATAGCTACAGACCAAGTGTCCTCAGCAGCTCATCACTGCAGCCAGTAGTAGCCAGTAAAACCAGTAAACATGCCCCTGAATTCAAAAATGACACCAAAGAAAACAGGACTGAGGTAAGATGAATTGATGTAGTGAGACAACCCCTTTAAGGATTGCAGCAAAAGATGTTGCTATGTAACCAGGGTAGAGAGGTAGCAGGGTCTTTATCAGCGAACAGTCGGCACTAACTCTTTTTGACAAGTTGTAGGACCCCCAAGGATTGATTAACACATCACATTGCTGCTAGCAGTATGTCTACAGATGTATCTAGCATAGACATAGAGGTTTTTTTCCTTTGCATTCTCATATGAACTGCCATAGACAAGTGTCTGTATTCCTAAACCTGTGATATGGGATAAAATCTGATTCCTACCGTCATCCATATTACATGTATTTACTTATAGGATGTGTAATATAAAGGTATTTCCAACTCTTTGACATACCTGTGTGGAGAAAAGGTGCATTAGAAGTGAACATATTACCATACACTTATTCAGCTTTCCTGCAATCCTAAATGGATAAATGCCTACTTAAAGGGATTTTGCCAAGACGTGAGTTTCTTACCTCTCAGGGCATGTCCCCATTGCACGGGTTTTTGGCCGGTTTTTTAGCCGGTTTGCGGTTTTTCAGACCGCCTGAAAAACCGGCCGAAAATGAGCACAATTGTGCTCTATGGAAAACCCGTGCAGCAGTCCCCACTGCACAGGTTTTCCGTCCGGCGGTTTTTCCGCCCGCAAAACATTGTATCTGCACATTCTTCCGTCCGTTTTTCGGACGGAATCTGTGCAAGTCAGTGTAAAGGGGGAGGGCTTTTCTCTGCTCATCGCGGAGAAAATCCGTCCCCCCCCCCCGCGCTTCCCCCCGCGGCCGTGGGGACAGGCGCAAAACAGGGCAAACGCCAACCGGCAAGCCGACCGGTATTTGTCCTGTGCCGTGGGGACGCAGCCTTAATCTGCTCAGAAGAGAAAATAAACAAAGCATGATGAATCGCGCTGCCTCACGGGGGGAAAGAGAGGGGGGCTGAGAACGCAGCCATGAAGCAGGGAGCGTTGTGCAATGTTTACTCAAATAATCACATTACAACTAGCAGATTCTCTATACAAAAGACAAGATCTTACTCCACAGTCCCTAGCCAGCTCATTCAAATTCCCTGTCATCAGATAAGAAGTGCAAACACGCAAGCACGGCCAGATCAGCTCCCTGTCAGCTGCTGGTCGTGTCTATTGCAAACTTTTAAGTAACTAAGGGCATGTAAAGAAAGCTGTCGCTCTCACAGGCTTCACTTTTTGTAATCACATATACTTAGAAAAGTGATTAAATACCCATTTTGGAGGATCCCACGTCAACATTACATCGTGGCAAAACCCCTCTAAAGTGGCCATTCAGCCATAAGCTTCAAGGGGTTTTGCCACGATGTAATGTTGACGTGGGATCCTCCAAAATAGGTATTTAATCACTTTTCTAAATATATGTCATCAAAAAAAAGTGAAGCCTCTGAGAGCTGCAGCCTGAGTTACATGCCCTTGGTTTCCTGACAGTTTACATTAGACACGACCAGGAGCTGATCTGGCCGTGCTTGCGTTGTTTGCACTTCTTATCAGATGGCAGGGAACATGAACGAGCTTTGAGAAAGATCCTGTGTCTTTTGTATAGCGAATCCATTGGTCATAATGTAATTATCTGAGTAAACATGCAGACACTCCCTGCTTAGCCCCCCTCCATCTCCACCTGTAGCTGTTCGTGAAGGAATGAAAGAAGGCTGTCTGCTGAGCTTATCTTCTCTCCTGAGCAAATAAGAGGGAGAAATAAAACGCATATAGCTTGTGCACAATACAGTTCTCCCCTGTGGATTAGCAAAACAATGTTTGCTCAACTACAGAGACTGAGTATCAGCCTCGGGAACGTGCATGGGAGGTGGAGCGATGACATCACAGAGGAGGTACTTGTTCTTTTAAACGCAGAAACACAACGCCCCTTTTTTCAAGCCTAAAGAGGGGAGTATCAGCCTCTTAGGAGAAGAAATCACTTCTTAGCAAAACCCCTTTAAAAATGTTGGATCAGCACCTATAAATGGTGCGTATGTATCTGCTATTCATTTCCCATAGAACTTACTGCTTGGTTTATTCAATTAGAGTCTTTTGAGCAGATCTGGGATCTTTGACTACAATGTAGCCACACAGTGCCTGCGAAAAGTATGAGGTAGTCTAAGACACACCTCCTATCTCATTATTGGTTCAGACTACTGCTGTCCCTCCCCCTGACTCTTCTGATTGGCTGTTGAGTAGAAACAGCAGAAACTCACCAGGAAGTCAGAGCATAAGGTGGCTACTGTAAGGGCAGCTACCACAGTTTTGTACCCTATAAATTAAATGTAAAACACTCTAAACGTAGTCACAGACTTCATTTCGTACATCATACCCTATGGCTAGGCTGATGGAATAGCTTTTTGATGAGCATGGTACAGCAGAAATGTGATGTGAACAGCCCCTTTAAAGGGGTATGCCCATAATAGCAAGTGCTACTGCTGGAAGGGACAATTACTGTAAAGTAACCAATTTTCAAAATGCATGTTATTAGAAAATATGTATGCTTTACCTGATACTGGCCTTTTTTGTACCTTCAACTTGCTACAAAGTCCACAGTTCTTGCTGTCTTGTCTTCATGGTAACAGACCACCACAGTGTGCTTTTAGTGGTGGCTGGTAATGCTGCGTTATCAAAAACTGTCTGGGAGTAAGCTTCTGTGGCCCGGCCAGGGGAGGGAGGAGGAGTGCACTTGAGTAACAATGCATATCTCTGCTATCCGGGTCACAGGAACTTATTCATAGGCAGTCTTTGATAATGCTGCATTACTGGCCACAACTGAAATCACACAATTGTGGTCGGTAATCAAGGAGACAGGAGAGCAAGTTAAAGGTGCAAAAAAGGCCTGTATTAGGTAAAGGAGGAGGAGTGCAGTTGAGCAACAATGGGTGTCTGTGCTATCCCAGCCACAAGAACTGATTCTCAGACAGTCTTTGGTAACACTGCATTACTGGTGGTGGTCTGTAACCATGAAGACAAGAGAGCAAGTTAAAGATGCAAATAAAGACCTGTATTAGGTAAAGCATACATATTTTTAATAACCTGCATTTTGAAAATGGCTTGCTTTACAGTAATTGTCCCTTCCAGCAGCACCTGCTGTATTGTGAATATCCCTTAACGATGCTGCGACTGTAATAAAAAAAAAAAAAAAAGGCACATACTCGTTTGGTCTCTCGCCTTCGTTCAGCACAGATGCTACCAGGAGTTTCTCTTTATTCCCAGCGGCCGACATGCATACCTTGCAGCTTCTGATGGACTGCGGCGGTCACATGCCATAACCTGATATCACCGATTGGAGTGCCAGGTCAGTCATGAGCCGACCACCATCAGCAGGGAGTAACAGAAAAACGGGGGGGACCACCAGCCCTTTAGGTTTTAAAAAAAAATAAAAGACCCGTATGATCCCTTTAAAAGGGTTGTCTCATTACATTGATTCATCTCACCGCCGTCCTATTTTCATGGTTTAATTTTTAATTCAGGGCCGTGTTTACTGGCTTCTACTAGGCTGCAATAGAAGCCAGGTCTGTAGCTATAACAGCCAGTGCTGGCAGCCTATCAGGAGAGATCGAACAGGTCTGTAGTTATAGCAACCAGTGCTGGCAGCCTATCAGGAGAGATTGAACAGGTCTGTAGCTATAGCAGCCAGTGCTAGCAGATTATCAGGAGAGATCAAACAGGTCTGTGGCTATAGCAACCAGTGCTGGCAGCCTATCGGGATAGATCAAACAGGTCTGTAGCTAAAGCGACCAGTGCTGGCAGTCTATCAGGATAGTTTAAACAGGTCTGTAGCTATAGCAACCAGTGCTGGCAGCCTATCGGGAGAGATTGAACAGGTCTGTAGCTATAGCAACCAGTGCTGGCAGCCTATCATGAGAGATCAAACAGGTCTGTAGCTATAGGGACCAGTGCTGACAGCCTATCAGGAGAGATTGAACAGGTCTGTAGCTATAGCAACCAGTGCTGGCAGCCTATCAGGAGAGATTTAACAGGCCTGTAGCTATAGCAACCAGTGCTGGCAGCCTATCAGGATAGATCAAACAGGTCTGTAGCTATAGAGACCAGCGCTCGCAGCCTATCAGGAGAGATTGAACAGGTCTGTAGCTATAGAGACCAGTGCTGGCAGCCTATCAGGAGAGATTGAACAGGCCTGTAGCTATAGCAACCAGTGCTGGCAGCCTATCAGGAGAGATCAAACAGGTCTGTAGCTATAGCAACCAGTGCTGGCAGCCTATCAGGAGAGATTGAACAGGTCTGTAGCTATAGTGACCTGAGGAGCTGATGCAGCCCATACAAGAGGGGATATCTAGGAATAGGTAGGACACTGTTAATGGACACATATTGCAAAGTGACTTGTTTTTGCAAGATCTTTAACATAAAAAGCAGCGATCCTTGTAGTGAGACAACCCCTTTAAGGTATAAAAGCGAGTTCTCTTCAGCCTGGATAGTGTCCTGTATGACCCCCTGTACAGTTGCACTGATGCACGCCTCACCACAGTACTTCTGCACATTGATGGAAAGCACTTGGGGGATGTAATGGTTTTCCAGGTGCGATTATGGCTACAAAATAGTGGAATAATATTTATCACATCCTGGCAGTAGCGCTGCTCTTTATTGTAGCTCTTTTGTGCAGCTGTATAGCGATGTTTCCTTTCAGCATTGGGTTATTGTGCTGCTTTGTGTGACGGTGCGGTCTCATCACATCATGCGGCGCGGTGCAGCAGTTTCCATAGCTATCGCCTCTCCAGCCGTCATTGTCTCCCTGCTTCCAGCGACTTTTGCTGTTCGTCTTTTCAGCTCGTGCGTTCGGTGCAGAAGTGGCCCCGTCCCTCGCTCCTTGCAGGGACGTGTGAGGACATTGGGCAGCAGCAGAGGTTCTCGCCATTCTTATTTTGCTCATCTTTCCCCGGAGCCTTTGCCATTTCACACACTAATTTGAGAATCAGGCCTTTGGCTGACAGTTGTTCAATTAACTTCCTTTAATCTCTTGGCCGCCGTAGGTGTCTGCACCATTGGCCTCCCCAGCTCTATAAGGGTTAATTGCTGTGTCTTACTAATTGGAAGGCGCGGGCTGCCACTGTTAAAAAGTGATCCATCATGTGGCGAGCGCTGGTGACAGATTGCAGGGACATTTGGAGGGGGGTACAGTCGGAGAATGACAGATGATGTGTGGTGTGTACTGGAACGCTATCTAAGTTGGCAGCAATTGATAGGCCGGGGCGGTCCTCCCAAGCAATCACAGCTTCTTATGATTAACCTCTGTCGTGCATGTCATGTTGTGGATGGTGGGCTCTGCATGCACTTATAATACACTCCTTGTTCTTTATTATGTTGGAGGGGATCCAACTCCCAGTGCCCCCGTCAATCAGCTAATTGAAAGGACCATGGTGCTTGTGCGAGCGCAGCAAGTCTTTTCAGTGCATGTGGCAAAGTTTTAGGCTGGGTTTGCACAATAGGTTCTGCGTGTGCTTTTGTTGCGTTTCTTCATGTTTTTCAACTACAAAAAGCATCAAAATGCACGCATTTAAAGAAAAGGCATCAAATGCATGCACTCAAAGAAATGCATCAAATGCGCACATTCATCGAAATGCGCGCATTCAAAGAAAACGCATCAAATGCACGCATTCACAGAAAAGAATCAACATGCATGCACTCAAAGAAACGGCATCAAATGCATTCTAAGAAAATGCATCAAAATGCACTCATTCAAGGAAAATGCATAAAATGGATTCAAAGAAAATGCTTCAAAATGCACACATTCAAAGAAAAGCCATCAAATGCATTGAAAGAAAAGGCATCAAAATGCACACATTAAAAAAAAAATGCATCAAAATGCACACATTCAAAGAAAATGCATTCGAAGAAATGCGTCAAATGCCGTCAAAGAAAATGCATCAAATGCCGTCAAAGAAAATGCATCAAAATGCACACATTCAAAGAAAATGCATTCAAAGAAATGCATCAAATGCCGTCAAAGAAAATACATCAAATGCCATCAATGAAAATGTATCAAAATGCACACATTCAAAGAAAATGCATCAATGCAATCAATGAAAATGCATAAAAATGACCACATCCTAAGAAAATGCATCAAATGCATTCAAAGAAAATGCATCAAAATGCACACATTCCCAGAAAATGCATGCATTCAAAGAAAATGAATCAAAATGCATGCAGCGCGATCAGCCCTCCATTCTGAGACAAAACTTTTGGGGAACCTTTCCCGACCATCAGAAATGCGACCTATTAGATTTTGTGGGCATACCATCAAAGTCTATAGTTGGAGCACCCCTTTAATAAATAAACCTTTGTGTCAAATAGACTGGATTTTGGCTGTGCCGCTGTTGCAGTGTGTGAACCCTGCATTAGGGTATGAGATATGCATATACGAGGAGGTTATTACTATATCCTCCATCTTGAGATATTTTTGCATTTGAGAAGACTGTGTGATTCTCAAAAAAATAAAGGGAAGACTAAAATCCCACATCCTAGATGGCCTAGACTACCAATGTGCCATCAAAGTCTGTGGTATGAGCTCCCCTTTAATCTAAGGTTTTCATCCTCTTCAATGCTGTCGGCTGATATAGCAGAGTTTGTCATGTACATCTTGGATTTGAGTTACCACCTTATGCATTCATATTCATATGCAGCCTTATGAAAACCCACAGATCGTTACAGGGCCCAAATCATGGTGCTGTCACCGTATCCATACCCCGCCAGTGAATAGCAGCCTCCTGGTGGTTTGCATCTTCATTCAAGGCTCCGAGGACAGATGTTACAGTGAAGTTTCATTAATCTCTCTGATCTGCACAATGAAAGGAACAGAGTAACGGTTCAGAAAGATGGAAGAAGGATCAGATGTGATGCATTCACCGCTCGCCGGGCTGTCAGTTCCCATCTAGAGCGCTCTAACTATATTGATGAATGACCGTAAGTAGAAATCTTTCATTGTATTCACTGCCGTTACACAAACTGCAGCACCGAAATCCTTCTGATGCGTCCTTGTGCTGAATTTTCTCCAAAGCTTCTTGTATATAACACAGAGTGAGCACCTCTGCAGCCCAGCGGGGCCATAATGATATCACTATAGGTGATAGGTGCACACTGCTGTGACAGTCAAAAGCTATGCAAACACAACACAATATAGGTGCACACTGCTGTGACAGTCAAAAGCTATGCAAACACAACACAATATAGGTGCACACTGGTGTGACAGTCAAAAGCTATGCAAACACAACACAATATAGGTGCACACTGGTGTGACAGTCAAAAGCTATGCAAACACAACACAATATAGGTGCACACTGGTGTGACAGTCAAAAGCTATGCAAACAACACAATATAGGTGCACACTGCTGTGACAGTCAAAAGATATGCAAACAACACAATATAGGTGCACACTCGTGTGACAGTCAAAAAGCTTTGCAAACACAACACAAAATATAGGTGCACACTGGTGTGAACAGTTCAAAAGCTATGCAAACACAACACAATATAGGTGACACACTGCTGTGACAGTCAAAAGCTATGCAAACACAAAACACTATCGCTGCACACTGCTGTGCCAGTCAAAATCTATGCAAACACAACACAATATAGCTGCTCACTGCGGTGACAGTCAAAAAAGCTATGCAAACACAACACAATATAGGTGCACACTGCTGTGACAGTCAAAAAAGCTATCAAACACAACAAAAATTTTGGGATGCACACTGGTGGCAGTCAAAACTTTGCCAAACACAACACAATATAGGTGCACACTGGTGTACAGTCAAAAACTATGCAAACACAACAAATATAGGTGCACACTGGTGTGACAGTCAAAAGCTATGCAAACACAACACAATATAGGTGCACACTGGTGTGACAGTCAAAAGCTATGCAAACACAACACAATATAGGTGCACACTGGTGTGACAGTCAAAAGCTATGCAAAAAAAAACCACAATAAAAGGTGCCCCACCTGGTGTACAGTCAAAACTATGCAAACACACACAATATAGTGCACACTGGGGGTGACAGTAAAAAAGCTATGCAAACAAACACAATATAGGTGAAACACTGGTGGTGACAGTCAAAAGCTATGCAAACACAACCAAATTAAGTGCACACGGGTGGACAGTCAAAAGCTATGCAAACACAATATAGGTGCACACTGCTGTGACAGTCAAAGCTATTGCAAACACAATAGAATATCAGCAGCACTCTATAGGCACTAAAAACAGTCAAAGAGGACATAAGACTTTTTTGAAACAGTATTTGGTATAAATGAAAAATTTTGAGGTCTTTTTTTTTTTGTTTAACTGAATTTTATTGTTTTCAAGAGCACAAAATATTTAAGTTTCACATTTGACATTATAGCGCATAACATAATGCTTTTTAGTATAGCAACATATAATAAGAATTCAGATAACAAATTCCATATTAATCCGTGTGAACGCTAAATTTAGCAGAGGTTCTTAGTGCACATTTTTGATCAAAACTGTAAATTCCCACCTACTGTGGCAAGGTGACCTCAATTCAGGTGGGAACCTACGCTAATGTCACCTCTCTTGGTGTCTGTTCAGACCTCCAAATTTCAGGGTTAGAAGGTTCCAATTATAAACCTGAGCTGATTAAAAAGCCTGTGCAGGTGGGTGGAGTGCATAATCCAAGATGGGAACCAAATTTAGTTTTTTGACTGTTTGCATGGGGAAGTGGCTGGTTCCCATCTTGGTTTATGCACTCCACCCACCTGAATTTTTTCATATATTCCATAGTAGCAGTTATGTCAAACTATGTGTGAACTGTGAGGACCACAAATCACGACCTAATGCCTAAGAGATAACAGCAGGAATTACTGATCCCTCCGTCACGCATCACAAGTTTCCAGATTGTTTATTTCTTGACCTGTTGTAAATGACTTCTCTGCTTATATTGCATTTTGTTATTTTAAAAGATTCTAAGTTTCTTTGAAGATCTGTGTCTTTTGTGTATAAAATGTCTGTGAATTTTCAGTATCTTGTATAACATCATGTCTGAAGAAGGGAGCTAGAACTCTTGAAAGCTTACAATCAAATATACTCAGTTAGCCTCTTAAAGGTATCGCCTGATTTCTTCACTCTTCTACTACTTTCTATGACTAACATGGTACAACATTACACTAATAGTAGCAGAAACACTGTTCCAAAAAATTCTTATCTCCTTTTTGACCGTTTTTAGTGCCTATAAAGTGCTGCTGCTATTGTGTTGTATTTGAAGCTTATGGTCATCCATGTATGGTTCTCTTGCACCATTTGGCAATCTGGGTGTGATAGTTTCTATCTGTTTTGTCATAAAGATGACCTGTGACATGCTTATTTTAGGAAGCACTAATGTTTTTTCTTAGGATATGTTCACACAGAGGATTTGGACACTGATTCTGGACACGGATTCCGCATCCAGAATCATTCTGACTATACAGTGATTTACACTATATCCTTTGTAACCTCAGCATCGTCGGTCAGACGCTGCTGTTTTTACCTGAGTATTATCAGCGTGTAATGTCTGCGCCTACAAAGAATTGATATTTAATTGGAGACATTTGCAGCGCCAATAATAATATAGTATAGGAGGCAGAAATCTCCTTTGGGCAGTCCCGGGTCATTTGCTCGCTGAAATTCTGCACCGATAAGCACAGAATTTTCGTTGAGGAAACAAGACTTCTTCAGCGCTGACAAAAAAGGCGACGTGTGAACATACCCTTAGAGCTCTATGTTGTATGGTTTCTCTTTTATTCCTCCAAATAAAAAAAATAAAAAATTACCAATCTGTCAGCTGGGTGTTACCAATAGGGGGCGTGACCCTGCACAGTCTGACAGTGGCCAACCAATGCTGCCAGTAAGGGTATGTTCACACGGCGTATTGCGGTGCGTACTTCTAAAGTGTGGAGGAGGAGGGAGGCTCATTCACTTCTATCATCCATGGCATGTCACTTCTTTCTCCCGGTGTACAATACGCGCGTATTGTACGCCGGGGAAGACGGGCGTGATTCATAGCTCTACATGAGAGCTATGAATTACCGTAATTGCAGGGCGCATTTTGGGCATATTGTAGCGCAAGTACGCTCCGAAATATGCCCCGCAATTGCACCGTGTGAACATAGCCTTAGGCTATGTTCACACGACTGATTTTGGGACGGATTTCAGTCCGTATTGCACACCGTAGTGCGCGCAAATACGGCTGAAATCCATCCTTTTCATTACGGTAATCCACAGCTCTCATAGAGAACTATGGATTCCGTCTCCTCTCCCCGCTCGCACAATACGCCGAGCGGGGAGAGAAGTGACATGTCAATTACTAGCGGCGAATATGCGCCGCGGATAATGACTGTGTATAGGGCCGGCGTGAGCCTCCTTTGCTGTCGGGGGCCATATAAAATGAGGTCAGCCTTCAGGCCTTGTGTTTGACACCTGTGATCTATACCAACAGGAAGGGGTCATATTTTTGTTCAGCAAGAACCAGGAAAATTCCCTGTATGTACTCGCGTTATGTTCTGATTGTAACTAAGGGATGGAGAAGGTGATAAATTTGTGGCCTTCCTTCTTTATGTTACAAGGGTAAGTGCACACATGGCAAATTGCAGCTGCAATGTGTATGAGAACCAATGGATTTGGTAACCTGGTGCAGTTTTTACTTACGGCTCGGCCATCTGGAAGCTGCTCTGGGTGCCCTTACCCTCTCTCCCTCTTACCCTCTTTTGTCTTAGGAAGTTCCCCCCTGTTTCTTGAGCTATGTAAGTGTTGTAATTGTTGTATGGGTAATAGCGGCCATTCTGAGCATTTGGTAAAAACTAGAGATGAGATATATATATAATGTGTGTGTGTGTGAGTGTATATTTATATGTATGTATATATATATATATATATACATACATATATATATGTGTGTGTATGTGTATATATATATATATAAAATATATTTTGGGGGGGGGGGGGGGGTCAGCTCTGTCACAGAGACCGCAGACACAGATAAGTTTCAACTTAAACAGAAATAGCTTGTCTCCAGCAGGGTGCAAACCAACGTAAAAGTAACCTTGCTTCAGGTTGCAAAATGGTTAACAGGAACAGGTTCAGCTCACCATAACAGCCCTCCCAAAGTACACAAGAGGGTTTTGTCCAGCTTCTCTGACAGAGATCCACACAGCAGAACCTCCCTTCTCAGCTCCCGTCTGGGAGTTGCACACCACTCCCATGACACCTGACTTCCTGGCTTTATAGGCCAGGGAAAACCCGGGATGGATATGTGGGAGCAGTCATCCCTCCCAACTCTAAGACTGCTCCAGTAAAAAGCCGGCCCGGAATACCACTGAATACCACGGAATACCTCCCTTCTCAACTCCCGTCTGGGAGTTGCACACCACCCCCAAAAACACCTGACTTCCTGGTTTATAGGCAGGGGAAAAAACCCGGGTGGATATGTGGGAGCAGTCATCCCTCCCAACTCCTAAGACTGCTCCAGTAAAACAATCCGGCCCGGAATACCACTGCTCTAGGCAGTGATAGGTAAAATAAACAGGGATGACTGTAACCTTAGGTTTCAGACCTGTAAAACCCGGGTTACTTCACCGCAGCCCTAGACACGGTGACACATATCGGCCCTCTATTCACCATGTGTCACCGTGGTTCAGGGCCGCAGTAAGTCACTATATATATTATATATATATATATAATATATATAATATATATATATAATATATATATATATATATATATTCCATTGGAGCTAGGGAGGTCCAAAAAAGAAAAAAAACCTGATTCTTACCAAGATGTCTGTCTCCAGCCGCCGTTGCTCCCAACGATCTGCTCCTATTGACTTTTGGGTTTTCATCCTGACACAGAGGAGAGGCTCGCGCTCCATTTACTTGAGCATGTCTGTTGGGACGAGAAGCCGAAAGTCTAGAGGAGTGATTCCTGTGAGCTCAGGAGCAACAGAGGCAGAGGATAGGTAAGTATTGTTTTTTTTTTCTTCTTTTTTTGGACACCCCAGCCCCAATTGAATATATTTTTTTACTGGACAACCCCTTCAAACTAGACAACAAAGATAATCGATTTTCCCAGGCTAGACTAGGCGGGAGCCGTGGATTATTTGTATAGTTTGTAAGCTTTGTTTGCTTACGACGATGCAATTTGTTTGCATGATGCAGTAGGCTTTCTCTCTGTATCTCTATGAGCTGAGATAGGACTGAGTAATGTGACCGCAGAACGGCTTCATGATAAGTGAGGAAAGCTGGGAGTAAATAATGGGCAGAAACAAGTTTCATTTGCTGTACTGCAAAGGAAATTAGAATGGCACACAGCCGCCGTGCAGTCCTGGAGATCCATGCTGTTATATATCATTTATTGCCTGTTGTGTACTACAAGGGATACAGGTCGCCATAAACAGCAGCCGGCGGCTTTACTACCTCTTGAGGTTGAGGGGCCGTGATGCATTTTCTAGTGTTTGTAGTCCCTTCCCAAGATGAAGTGGTGAAGGAGAAGGCAGATTTGCCGTCGACAAGTGCAGTCTCAGCAATCATCTGAAGAGATTTACAGCAGCTACAAAACAGGCAACAGCACAAGACTATTTTGTGTTACTTAGAAGGAGCTCATTACCACAGTTTTACATTATTTTATGGTGTTATTTCCAGACATTTCCTATCTTTTGGGAGTTAGAAGGGTATTCTCACCATATTGATGAGCTCTAAACATAAAGGCAAAAGTATAGGAGGTAATACAATATAGGGGAAGTGTTAGCATTGTGACTCCTGTAATTAGACATCAAAGTAGGGCACGTTGGTGACATCACCCACAGCCACCCAGCCCATCTTAAAGAGAATGCATAGGGTGTCCCTAAATCACACCCAAGCTGAATCTCTGCTTTAAAGGGGTATACTCCCATTTCATTAACACACATCCTGTGTCTTCCTGGTAAGGGTGTGGGTAATTAGCATATCAGCTCTGTTAATCAAAGGTCTGCTAAATACTCTGACTTTAGATAAAAATCTCCTGCTCTCAGGTCCAGAGCTAAAGTAAACAATAGTGATAAGTCTCTTTTGTTTGTTAGATCAGATAACACTCAAGTGCTCATGCTCTATGTGCAGACCTGTGTGATGACCTCATCCCAGCTATCATATAAGACAAACAGCAGGGTAAAGCAGGTCGGTAACCTAGAGAAACCTGAGTGCACTCAGAGCAGATAAGATAGAGCAGAGAGAGAAGGGGAGAGCAGGACGGTAACCTAGAGAAACCTGTGTGCACTCAGAGCAGAGAGAGAAGGGGAGAGCAGGACGGTAACCTAGAGAAACCTGTGTGCACTCAGAGCAGATAAGACAGAGCAGAGAGAGAAGGGGAGAGCAGGACGGTAACCTAGAGAAACCTGTGTGCACTCAGAGCAGATAAGACAGAGCAGAGAGAGAAGGAGAGAGCAGGACGGTAACCAGAGAAACCTTTGTGCACTCAGAGCAGATAAGACAGAGCAGAGAGATACGGGAAGAGCAGGACGGTAACCAGAGAAACTTGTGTGCACTCAGAGCAGAGAGAGAAGGGGAGAGCAGGACAATAACCAGAGAAACCTGTGTGCACTCAGAGTAGATAAGACAGAGCAGAGAGAAGGGGAGAGCAGGACAGTAACCAGAGAAACCTGTGTGCACTCAGAGCAGATAAGACAGAGCAGAGAGAGAAGGAGAGAGCAGGACGGTAACCAGAGAAACCTGTGTGCACTCAGAGCAGATAAGACAGAGCAGAGAGAGAAGGGGAGAGCAGGACGGTAACCAGAGAAACCTGTGTGCACTCAGAGCAGAGAGAGAAGGGGAGAGCAGGACGATAACCTAGAGAAACCTGTGTGCACTCAGAGAAGATAAGACAGAGCAGAGAGATAAGGGGAGAGCAGGATGGTAACCTAGAGAAACCTGTGGTCACTCAGAGCAGATAAGACAGAGCAGAGAGAGAAGGGAAGAGCAGGATAGTAACCAGAGAAAGATGTGTGCACTCAGAGGTGATAAGACAGAGCAGAGAGAGAAGGGGATAGCAGGACGGTAACCTAGAGAAACCTGTGTGCACTCAGAGCAGATAAGACAGAGCAGAGAGAGAAGGGGAGAGCAGAATGGTAACCTAGAGAAACCTGTGGTCACTCAGAGCAGATAAGACAGAGCAGAGAGAGAGAGAGAGGGAGAGCAGGATGGTAACCAGAGAAACCTATGTGCACTCAGAGCAGATAAGACAGAGCAGAGAGAGAAGGGGCGAGCAGGACGATAACCAGAGAAACCTGTGTGCACTCAGAGCAGATAAGACAGAACATAGAGAGAAGGGGAAAGCAGGACGGTAACCAGAGAAACTTGTGTGCACTCAGAGCAGATAAGACAGAGCAGAGAGAGACGGGGAGAGCGGGATGGTAACCAGAGAAACCTGTGTGCACTCAGAGCAGATAAGACAGAGCAGAGAGAGAAGGGGAGAGCAGGATGGTAACCAGAGAAACCTGTGTGCACTCAGAGCAGATAAGACAGAGCAGAGAGAGAAGGGAAGAGCAGGACGGTAACCAGAGAAACCTGTGTGCACTCAGAACAGAGAGAGAAGGGGAGAGCAGGATGGTAACCTAGAGAAACCTGTGTGCACTCAGAGCAGATAACACAGAGCAGAGAGAGAAGGGAAGAGCAGGTCGGTAACCTAGAGAAACCTGAGTGCACTCAGAGCTGATTAAATCACTTGTATCTCCTTAACAAAGAAAAATAAACAAAGCAATGTATTTGAAGAAGTCTTCATTTACTGTTCCCTACATGTTGAACGCTAATCTTTGTAGTGAGACAACCCCTTTCGGATTTTTTGCCATAGCTTAAACATATAAATAATAAAAGTACACTTAAAAAAAATATTTTAAAATGTGCTTGAAAATAACAGTATTTTGTACAGGCAATTAAATACGGCAGAAAAAAATTTATGTGAACGACACCATGTATGTGTTCAGTCATCCGCATTGCTGCAATAATTCTCTGTGCTTCAAGGGCACTCGTATACTCTCTTTTACTGACTAAAGAATTATAACTCTCTGAAAACTTCACTTTTATGGTGTGTTCACACGACTGATTTTGAACAGTGTTTTCGATGTGGTTTTCATAGCGTTTCTGCTCCAAAATCAGCATCAAAAGTCTCCAAAATGTCCCCAGTTAATTTTCATTGATTCCTATATAAGACAGCGTTGTTGTTCACATACAATGAGGTTTTCATGCTCGTTTTAGGCGCTTCTTTGGAAGTTGTTTTGGAAGCTGACAAAGAAGCATCATGTCAATTTTTGAAGCGTTTTTAACTCTGAAAATCCCCTAGGAATCAATGGAGAGCTTCAAAATCTCAGTGCGTGTTTTAGGTGTGTTCTGGACGCATTTTTGGGAAGTTTTTCAGCGCTTTTTTGTTCTCTGGCTATTAATTTGTATGGGTGTGATATGGGAATCTAGAATATCCCCCAGCTTTGTTTGTGCGGTGTCCAAATGATCAATGAACTCAAAAGTGTATGTGCACATACATCGTGGAAAGAACAAGAGACATTCCCCAAAATGTCAGTGCATCCTTTCTCCTTTATTGAAGGCTTGGCAAGCAGTTTTATAAACTTGGCAGTAATCTATGCAAAACAGATATATTTCTATTCGTTTTATCTTTGTTAGTAACACCTTTTTTTTTTTATAATTTTTCATGTATCATAAGAGTCACCTCATTAATAATCATTAATAAGTATCTTGTACTAAAATCACACCTCTAATTATGCTGATTATTCTAAATATTTGGGAATGCTTTTTAGCATGTATGATGTAGTTACATAGTTAGTACGGTTGAAAAAAGACATGTGTCCATCAAGTTCAACCAAGGGTGGGGAAAATGTGAGTGAAGGGAGGGAGACAAAGACTTTAAGCCCGGCCTCACCACTGGTGAATGCCCTAAAACCCACAAGACAAGAACCAATCTGCTCCAGGGGAGACCCCATCTCTGACCCCAGAGCCTCCACCAGACAGGATCCAGAATTTTACATGGCTACATACGCATTAATATTCTTTAGTTTCAGGTAGGTATCTAAGCCGTTCTTGAAACTCTCTACAGTTCCTGCTGTGACCAGCTCCTCAGGCAGCTATTCCACAGATTCACAGTTTTTACAGTGAAGAACGCCCTTCTTCTCTGGAGATTGAATCCTTTTTTCTCTCGTCGAAGGGAATGTCCCCTTGTTTTTTGAGGGGGCTTCACTTAAAATAATTTTTCCCCATACTTTTTGTAGGGACCATTTATATATTTATATAAGTAAATCATGTCCCCCCGAAGCCGACTTTTCTCAAGACTGAATAAGTTCAATTTTACTAACCTCTCCTCATAACTAAGATGCTCCATTCCCCTTATAAGTTTGGTTGCTCGTCTTTGTGCTCTCTCTAGCTCCATTACATCTCTTCTATAAACTGGGACACAGAACTGAACAGCATATTCTAAGTGAGGACGCACCAATGCTTTGTACATCCCTGTACATCCCAGCGGTAGAATTACATCCCTGTTCCGCGAGTCCATGCCTCTTTTAATACACGCCAAGAGTAGGGACTCTAAGATATCTAAAGGTCAGTGGCTCTACTGCGCATGTCAGAACAAGAAAACTATTGACAAGATTACTAACCCCTGTCCTATCTCTAGCCTGGCAGTATCCGTCGTAATTCATAACACAGCCATTGCTTACAGTTAAAGATTTAGAAGATAAATGGTTACGCACACCAGATAGGGGATATAATTAGGAGTGGATGCTAAGCGTGGAAAGGGCTGTCAAGCCAAATATCAAGTAAATATAGATTCACCGCACACCAAAAAGTAATATGTAGATTAATTAATTTATTAGTATGAGTCATAGATCATACCACAAGGATTGGGAAAAAAATATATTTACAAGGACATACTCAACAAGTGCTTAACATAAAGATTGGTGAATTTACAATTGATGTCAATAGTATGTCGACGTTTCGGCGATTGCCTTTATCAAGAGACATCAAATAGGCAAAGATGTATCGTATGGGTGTAAATCCTGGTAAATAGGTAAGGGGACATCTATGTAGGCAATATGGGTGTCCAAAAGGAGACAAAGGAGTTGGTCCGGGCTGAGGATTAGGAGCACTGGACAAGACGTCCGTTGTGTTAGGAGAGCATATTTCTTCTTGGTGTGCGGTGATCTATATTTAAAATTGTTTACAGTTGACAGAGAAACCGAACAAAACAAGGACAAAAAGCTTCATGGAACAGCCGGGACATTAGAAATTGCTAAACTTTTAACCCTGTATTATAGAACTTTAGAATTTATGGATATCCATATCAGGTGAAAACAGTGTTGAAAACCTCAACAAAAACGTCATCAAAAGTGCCTCAAAAACATGTCAAGGAACGCATCTAAAACCTCTTCGGAGGAAGCTTTTTTCAGCGGGTTTTTGGGGTGTGAAAAAATCAGGCCCAAAATTAGCCGTGTGAACATACCCTTAATACTTTTTTTTTTTTTAATTTTTTATTTTTATTATTAGTAGCAATATCAGACTAACCACAAACAGATATTACAATCTTCCCACCACCATCACTTCAGTTTGGTATAGTATGGGCTTTTTTGGTACGGCATTGGACATTTGTAGGGCCGCCTTGCGGTATGGGCACTTTTTTTAGAGGGTTCAGTGTTAGCATTATAAAAGACAAAGCCTCCCAACATGTTTCGCCGGTTTACAGGGTCTTCAGCTACTGAAAGCTGGTGAAACCAGCGATCTCCTCTTGCTTTTTTGGGCTGGAAATGGTTAAAAGTCTGAAGTACTTGATACCAGTTCTTGACCTTGTTGCAGGGGAACCCTCAAGGGAAAGTATTCCTTCAGACTGCAGGACCTTCGGGGCCAAAAGGGGGGGGGTTTTTGAGTTTTTGGGCGTCTCTGTCTTTGATTGCAAAAACCTTTAAAAATTTGAGAATCTTGGTTCTCTGGCAGTGTGCCCAATCTTGCTAAAAAATTAGGGAAGTTCCGGGCAACCAACGAAATGTCCTTGAAATGTGGGCGAAAAACAAACACCAGTAAGATACGTGTAAAACCCCCCAACAACAAGTAAGCCCCTCATTCTCTGATATTAGGATAAGGGGAGACGCTTGTTCTCTGCTTCAAGATTTTCCAAAGGGAATTACTATGGCCCGGGAAAAATTTCGGTTTTTTATGGGGTTGTCTCTTTGAAGGGCCCGGTTTGGGAAGTCAATAACAAAATAAAAACCCCAAAAAGACATGCACAGTCAGGGCAGGAGTCGGAAACCCAAAGCCCCACCCTCAATTTCCCCAAACCTGATCTGGCAAAATTTTTAATTTAACTTTACTGAGTAAAATGGTCAAAAGGCTGTTTATCACCTTATGATACAATAATAAAGTTTTTAGGTAGAACAAACTTTGACAAAAAAATGTAAAATATATTTTTTGATCTTTTGAAATTTGTGGGTGGAATTGAAGAAAAAGCTGTATTTGGCCCAAAGCCCAGTTGCAAAACATTGGGAATGTGTAAAGCCTGGGATAGATTTTATAAGATATGTTTAAAATCTGATTCAGACCCCCAAAAGGATTCAGGCTATTAAAAACCAAAGGTGGTTTTTCCTAAATACAACAAATAAAAATTTAACATTTTGATTTTTAGGAGCAAAAACAGTAACAATGCAGTTAAGGAAAAAATTGTAAAAACAAAAGAGATGCTAAATACTTCAAGTCAAATTTATGTAAAAAGATTGGTAAAATGACTGTTATAAATTTCCCAGTAGCCTCATGTAAAAGCTGTATTGGGGGGTTTGTGGGACCCAAAAAGTCCAAAGTTAAAAACATTGTTACCATTTTGCTTGTCAGTGTAAAATATATTTAAAGGGATATGATTTAGAAAATAATCAAAAAACTCAGGAACATTTGTGGGTTTCCTGAAATTTGTTTTGAGAAATAGTATTGCCCCTCGACCCTGCATAATGACCCACATCAACCCTGTTTTCCCCGGGCTAGAGAACGGCCTCTTTACACTAATTGGGGTCGGGGGCCAAAGCGGTGCCCAGGGGCAACACCCCTTAAAAAATTTCAGGGTATAAAGGAATTCCCTCAGCCACGTCATTTTTGATAAATTTTTTGGACTCTTCTACTTCTTTGAAAGGGTAAAAATTTTGCTAAAATCTTTTTTTTCCCCTGGGAGCAGAATCTTTTCCCCTGAGGCAGGTTTGCCTGCTCCATGTCATCAATTCACTCCTATGTGTGGGGCTAAAGAAGGGAGCGTAGCATGGGGCCCAAAATTCTTTGTCTTTGCATAAAAACAAACTGGAAAAAACTTTTTATTATTTTGGAAGTGGGAGTCGTCCCTTTTTTATACACTCCGATCCATAGCCCTGTGCACAGTTTACCACCTTTTCAATTATTTCGCATGATCTGTGTATTAAAATATCAGTTTCCAACCAAATGTGTTTTGTTTAAAAAGTTCCCAAAAACCTGCAGTCATTGATGTGGTATTGGTTGTAAGTCCTTTAAACCTTTACAAGGTGTTGCAAAAATGCCCCCTCCCTGTTGTCAAGCGTTAATTTACCACATCCCTATGCGGGCATAAAAATTGGCGATTGCTTGCATATCCCCTCGTGTAAACAGAGGATTAGATACTGACAATAGTGTTAAGTTGTTTGTACAAAAAATTAATCATGCAACAGTGGGCGGTTCTACAGCAGTGACTGACAATTCAGCTCTGCTATATCTGTCTGACTCTTTTAGGAGAACATTGGAGGTGGAGGGGTTTTAACAGCAGGACAGAAAGCTACAGAGCTGTAAAGGACTAAGATTTGTCTATAAGACATAAATAAGCTCCTTTTCTGCTGATAAGACGCAGCAAAAAGAAATTTTTCCCCAGGGGAAAAGGCAGCGGGGGGAAATGGGCAGAAGCAGGTGGTAGAAACCTAGGGAAGTTTGTGTTTCAAAGGCGATAAAAACTGTGAAAGCTCTAAAAGGGGAAGCAAAACGAACTGCAATGTTTTAGTTTAGCCTTTTATTTACCTTTATTTTTAAAAAGTATAAATGTGGTTGGAATTCGCTTGAGTTTTTGAAAAGAAATTTGCAGGTTTTGGGGGGGACGGGGACAAAATTAATTAGAAGTGGGGGGAACTGTACCAACCTTGGTTGGAAACACTGTTACTGTCGGGGGTAATACATTGGACTTATAGGGGTTGTTCATCTCAAAATTTCAAAGATGCATTAATGAAATTTTGCTGCTTTGCTCTGTCCTTCCTGGGCAAGCTGCCCGTAATTAGCATTGAGCTTATGTATTTCAGATTTTGTTTATTGGCTAGATTTAAATCATTCCTTCCTGAGGTCCCAAGAAACTTCGAGCTAATGTAAAAATAGACTAATTACTGTCTTTTGTTGAAAAAATCAAAAATAAAAAACACAAGCTCTCACACTGCAGGTCATCCCCGCTATTTTGGGATATGGGAAGCCCCCTGTGTTTTCCAAGCAAAATCCCATGCAAAAGTTGTGACATATTTATTTTATTCTCTGTTTTTGGGCCCCAAGATTTCCTATGTCCCGTTTCCATATATGCAAATGAGGGAATGGTATAAAAACGGCAATGAGCACCATTTGAAAGCTGCTGGATTCTGAGGAGAAAAACAAGGAAGAACAGAGCAAGGAGCGGATTCCAGTCGTTCGGGACAGAGGAAAAGCCCGCTGTCTATACGGGGCGCCATCGCCAGGGGGAGGAGAAGAAAAACTCCTGGACAAGAAGGGAAAGTGCCAAGTAGAGAGGACGTCTGCAGCCGGACCATCCATTCCCTCCATCTGCACGGAGGCAGGGATTGCCGGCCACTTAAAATCCTCAGCGGATGCGTGCACCCAACAGTTCAGGACTGTGAGGAAGGGTGATATTAGTTTATTGTTGGGTCAGTTACAGGCCAAAGGAGGGGTTTCCCAAAACATCCCCTTTTTGGACTTGGAGAGTTTTCTATGCACCATTAGTACTTGACCGGGTTTATCTGTGAGGGGAAAATTTTTAGTGTGTTTGGGGGGGAAGTGGGTAAATCATTTAAATGTGTAAGGCTGTGCTGCACCCCGAGCCCTGCAAAACCGCCCCACCAAACAAATTTTCCCGTTGGTGTTACGGTATTAAAAAGGAAAGGGGGGTTTCGGCCTTTCCAACCCCCGGTTTGGTAAAGTTACCGGGCATTTCCCAAAACACACTTCGGCGGCGCGCTGTGCAGCACAGGGGCCCAGGATACGATTTGAAATTTGTGTTTGAGGGGGTTGTTACCTTTGTTCCAGAAAATTCAGTAAAACAAACCCTTGGATGGGTTGGAGTCGTGTTTTTTTGTCCGTGACTTCGCTGTATTCCCGGAAAAATGCCCCCGGTACTGGCTTAAAACTTTGGGTATGTTGCAGGATACAGCGATCGTTATGGACGGAGTGCGGGGGAGATCTTCCCCGGCGTCAAAGGCGCCCGGCCAGAGCCAAACTAGGGTGCCCTACTACCCCCCCCGGTTATTCCCCCTTTGGGGCCCTATTGCAATCCCTCCCCAAATTTGACGGGGAAAAACATGACACTGCAGGATTGGGGCAGAAAGGGTGCGTAGCCAATTAAATATTAATTTAGCCCGGAACTGGGGGCAGAATACCCTGGGGCCCTTGGAGGGGGGACGTTAGGGGGACAGTAAAGGTGCACCCGAGTCTGAAGGACACACTGGAGAAAATATTCTCGCTGTTGGAATGGGGCCCCAAGGGGGGTTTCCAAAAGGGGGCACCCGCGAATTACTTCTGCAACGGCCGAAAGAGGGTGAGACCCTCATCAGTATCTAATGCCTGCAGGGAAACATTAATGGAATAAAGGGGGCGGACCCCCGTGGCTTTTTGGGGCCTTCCCCGAAGTAGAAACTACAAAGAGCCAGTTCTTGTGGGACTGTACAATAAATCCTTACGGGACAAATTGCAGGGATGACCCGAAAGCGGCTGACCTGACTTTTACGGGTCTACTTTCGCTGTAGAAGGGAAAAAGGAACCATGCCCCTAGTGGTAAAGGCGGGGGTAGTACCCAAGCAAGCAGAGAACAGAGGGACGCAGAGTCTTTAAAAGATGTGGTCTAGGCTTTACGAGCAGAGTTGAGCGAACTTGAGGTGTCTCAGATGAAGGCAGAACGGCCACAAGCTCCAGAAGTGACTTTGGCTTCCCACAGCACCCCTTTCAGATCAGCTCCACAGTGGGGTCCTACCGCAAGAGGTCCACCAGGTGTGCAGAGGTCTAGGGGTCCCCTCTGCTGGGCTTGTCAACAGCATGGCCACATCGCCAGAGAGTGTCGCGAACGTGTAAGGGCAGAGCCGGCGTTAAACTACCAACCGCCGCGACCTTAAGAGAGGTTTGGCCCACCAGGAGCTTCAACTAGCTAGGGATGTAACAGAGGCGGAGATTCGTTATACCAGGGACCCTTCCAGTGAAAACAAAGCCGAATGGATGTGTAGGACCAGACTGTACCAGTCTTGCCTGCATTCTAAGGCACAGAAAAAAGCCTTCTTCAGTAGACAGTCCTACTTCGAACATGGGGAAAAATGTGGCAGACTCTTGGCATGTATGGCACGAGGTACCTCTGAACCTCCGGTAATCCCAGTACTAACGTCAGCTGATGGGACTTCTGCTCGCGAACCCCTGGCTATTCTTGAGATGTTTCACTCATTCTACTCTAATCTGTACTCCTCTAAGATTACTGTCTCAGACTCTGAGATCAGAGACTATCTATCCACGCTGGCTCTCCCCACTCTATCGGTTGAGGACCGACAGTTTTTAGATGGCCCTATCACCATGCAAGAAATAATTGATTCTATTCACTCTTTTCAGGTGTCTAAGTCTCCGGGAAGTGATGGGTTCCCGGTTGAATTTTACAGAGCTTATGACTTTGCACTCCCGCCCTCAATGTATGAAGCCACTATTGTAATTATCCCTAAATCGGGAAAGGACCCTACACTATGTGATTCATATCGACCGATTTCCCTACTCCAGACCGACGTCAAAATTCTGGCCAAATTACTTGCTAGGAGGCTCAACAAGGTTATTCTCTCGATAGTGCACCCAGACCAAACGGGATTTATGCCGGGGAAGTCGACAGCGTTAAACTTAAGGAGACTATTCACCAATTTGCAAGCCACTCATGATGACGTGGGCTCTAGAATTGTTGTCTCTTTAGACGCAGCTAAAGCCTTCGATTCGATTGAATGGTCTTACCTCTTCCTTGCGTTGGAGGCGTTTGGGTTTGGTCCCTCCTTTGTAAACTGGATTAGACTGCTTTATATGAGCCCCATCTCTAGGGTGTCCGTGAACGGGTGGGTTTCGGAACCTTTTGCGCTGCATCGTGGGACGAGGCAGGGATGCCCCATTTCCCCCCTGCTTTTCGCCTTGGCGGTGGAACCCCTGGCAGTGAAGATGAGGTCTGACGCTCGTATTAAGGGTCTATCGGCGTCATCTATTAATGAGAAAATCAGTTTATATGCTGACGATACTTTGCTGTACCTGGCAGACTCGCAAGGCTCTTTAAACGCTACCTTAGAAATTGTTAGGGAATTTGGGTCATTCTCGGGCATCTTGATTAATTGGGACAAATCCAAAATTTTGCCAATTGATCCCTCAGTACCTACGGCTGATGCGGTGGATTCCCCGTTAGTTTGGGCTTCCTCCGTCACATACCTGGGGATGCAGATATCCAAATCGGTTCAGGAGTTTGAAATTTTAAATATTGACCCCCTTTGTGCGTTCTTGCAAAACAAAATTAATAATTGGAATAAGCTCCACCTCTCTACCGCTGCACGTATTAGCTTAGTTAAAATGACGCTTCTATCTAAAATACTATACGTTATTCAGCAAGCCCCAGTGTACCTCGCCGCCAGTGTAATCCATCGCCTTAGAAGTCTGGTTCTTTCCTTTATTTGGCATGGCCGCAGACACCGAGTAGCAGCGAATAATTTGACGGCCCCTTGGGATGAAGAGGGAGCTGCCCTTCCGGATTTAAATCTATATTATTTGGCGAGTCAGATGTCGCACTTGGCTAGGTGGGGGAATGAAGAGCAAAATAGGGTTCAAACCTTAGTTATTTCCCCATTTGGCAGGGGATTTCTACACCCTCTGCAGCTCCTCTTCTGTGGCACTGCTGTTACGGGGGGCAGGTTGCGTGACTTTCCTATCCTGCGGCAGGCTCTCTTGGTTTGGCAGAGGGTACGCTCACTGTACTACACTGACGGCATTGATTCTTTCTCACCTATATGGCACTGCAAACTCTTTCCGGGCCTGCTTGCCATGTCCGGTGAGGTGCGGTGGAGTGAGCGGGGGGTGTGGTATGTTTCTCAGGTGTACTCTGACTCGGGATTTCGACCTTTCCCGGAACTACAGGCTGAGTTCGACCTCCCTTCATCTCAACTTTTTACCTATCTCAGGGTGAAACATGCAATTACTTCTCAACTAGGCCAGTCTGGGGTTGTGTTTAATAAGTTTCCATTTCCGCGGTTACTTCTCTCCCCTCCCATCGCCCATATAATTTCCCACTTCTATGACCTCCTTTCCTCGCAGGACAGAGAGGGTCGGTTGGGTGGCCTCAGTGGAAGGTGGGAGGCAGACCTGGGCCCTATGACGGACGAACAATGGGAGCAATGTGTTTCCTCTCCAAAATCGGTTTCTTCTAACCTGAACGATAGACTGACGCAGCTTTATATCCTGCACAGATCCTACTACACAACTGCTAGGCTTAGTAAATTCAGGCAGGGGTACACAGACGAATGTCCTAAGTGTCACTTGACTTCGGGTACTTTCTTACACTTAATATGGTCATGCCCAAAGGTGCTGGGTTTCTGGTCCCAGGTCATTAAGTTCCTCAATGATAGGATGGGGTGCCCAATCCCTCTTATTCCCACGGCCTGTCTGTTTGGACCCGAGCTGAATAGCTTAGGCTCCCGATCAGCATATTTTATTACATGTGAGGCTCTGTACTACGCGAGGAAAGCTATTGCGCGAACAAGGCTGGCGGCGAGAGTCCCTTCGGTGGCTGAGTGGATGGGGAAAATTTTAAATGGATTTTTACCGCTCCAGAGGGGGCGTTTTAAAGAGGAATAAAGAAAAAAAATTATGGATAGGGGAAGGTGGTGAGTCCCGGGCCGGTGGGTCGTTTGGGGGCCCTTAAAATTTGATTCTCCGATCCTTAGGGTCTGTGTAGACCTGTCCCTTCAAGATACTTTTACGTGTGGGTATGATACATATTTCCCCATGGGACCTTTTGTTTTTATTATTCGCTGAATATGTCGTTTAAAACGAGATAAATATATGTTTACTTATGGTTTGTGCGATTTTGGGGGGATTAATTTCCCGGGTTAAGGGGTTGGGGGGAACCATTCTAAGATTTTTGGGGAAATTTTTTATAGAATCTCTGGTTATTGAAATAATTAAAGTATTCATTTATGGATTGGCATATTATTTTTTGGCGATTATGTTTTATATGAGACTGATTAAACCCCTATTGTATTGGAAATGTTTGTACCATCCATTGACCCTTTAAAATAAAGTTTTATTTGTTAATAAAAAAAAAAACTCCCAACCCGCCGCAGAGCTGGGCTCCTGTGGCGGGGGCAAAGAAACCAAAGCCCTGCGCGAGGATCGATCTTTTCGCATATCCCGTTATGAAGCAAGGGTAGAAGGCAGAAAGGTGCATGTCTAGTTGATATGGTCAAGGGTACCCTGTGCCCTTTTGGAGTTCTTTAGAGACCTTCGGGCACTGATGGAGCCAAAAAGGCAGCGTCATTAGGTGACGGCAGCCAAAATGGGGCTGGAAGTACAAGGGGGAAAAAATTTGGATGCAGGGCCGACGTTTTGGGGCAAGACATTGGCAAAAAGGGAGTTGTTGTTACCCATCCCCCGAGGGGAGTGGATGTGATCCGGCAGAAAGTGTTCGAGAAATGGGCCCACCTTATGCAAAGAGGGGCCAAAATATTGGCGCGGCCCCCACACACCGGCCCACTCAGAAGGCCCACGACAGATGGGGAGGGGCTGCGTCTGCAGAAAAGCCCACATCCCGGGCGACCATTGGGCACGGAAGGTGTCAGCGGGCCCCATCAAGATCCCCCCATGACACGAAAAAAAAATGATGGCCCGGGGGAAAGAGGATTGAAAGGGCTGGAAGTTTGGTTTTAACCAGTCTCACAGGAGACACAGAAAACCCCCCCACGGACTCGGGTCCTTGCCATGTGGAGGGGATTGACCCCGTGAATGCCTTTAAAGCATGACAGCGAGTTGACCATTTCCGCAAAAAACCCAACTAGCCGAAGTCCCTGTTCCCTGGAGAAGAAAACTCCCGGGCGTGGGGCGTCACGCTATGGCCCCACAAAGGTCGGGCCCGGACCTTTTCAGGGGCGTCCCGAAGGGGGAGCCCCCAAAGGGGGATGGAAATGGCCGAGGATTATGCTCCGATGGGAATAGACCACCGGACCCTGACTCCAGGGCAACAACAGCTGCTGGAAGATACCCTCTGGAATTCCAGGAGGCGTTTCTCGAGACATATATGAAGACTTCGGGTGTGCTTCTAGCATCGAGCATGAAATCCGCCCACAGGCGATGCCCCCCTCAAGAACGGTACCGACAAATCCCGCCCAAAATGTAACAGGAAGTGAAAGACATGGTTGCCAGCATGCTGTAGAAACGGGTGATTAAAGAGAGGCAAAGTCACTGGGCCGCCCCAGTTTGTTTTGTGTGAAAAAAAGATGGCAGTCCTCAGGTCGCGTAGACTACAGGAAGCTACATGCCCAGACCATTCGTGATGCCTATCCCCTCCCCGGATTTGAAGCGTCGCCGCGCCTCCAACCTCATGGCCCCCACCCCACCCTCGTCGCCCCCGGCCGTCGCCCGCCGCGGTCCGCTCTAGCCATGCAAAGTTTCTTTCCGACCTTGACTTGCCAGCGGATACTGGCAGGTACCAGTGGCTGAGAGATAGGCAAAGACAGCTTTCATTCTGCCTATGACCTATGAGTTTTCAATCGGATGCCGTTCTGGGCTTTTCCAACCGCCCAGGGACATTTCCAGCGGCTGAAGAACACTGTCCAGGGGATCTTAACTTTGAGTCCAGTGCTGATCTACTGCGGAATGATGTGGTGGTTGTTCGTGAATACGGTTCGACCATTTTCAGAAACTGCGGCAGGTTCTGGAATGAAAAAGAGGAAAAAAAACTACGAGTAACCATGGCTTAAGATCCAAGGCCAAAGAGTGCCAGCTCTTCCATCAGCGAATAGAGTACTTGGGGCATGTGGTCCACTTCTGAAGGGTTTACAGCGCCCCCAGTAAAGGTGGAGGCAGTCCAAAACAGGCTCGGCCATGTACACTACGAGAGGTGCGGGCATTCTGGACTGGCTGGGTATTACCTGAATTTTATACCCCGTTTCCGCTCATCGACGGGCCCCTTAAATAGTTACTTAGGGACTACTGCCCTGGGGTCCCGAAAGAGAATCGCCCTATTAGGTGGGTACCTCTGCAGCAGAGGCTTTTGAAGCGGTGAAGAGAGGCGCTGACCCATGCTCCAGATTCTGGCCTATGCGTTGTTCGACACCCCATTTTGCTGTAATACTGAGGACAGTCTACATTGGGTTGGGGGCTGGGCTGTCACAAGTCCAAGAAGGGCGAGAGATGAGTAAATTGCCTATGCCATTCACTCCTTGCGGGAGTCAGAGCGCAATCCTGACAATTTATAGCTCCTTTAAGATGGAACTGTTAGCCTGGTGTGTGGGCCAAGACTGAAAGGTTCGCAGAGTACCTGCAGTTCAGCTGTGACTGTCTGACCAACAACAACCCATTGGCGCATTTGGAGCATGCTAAGCTTGGAGCCCTCGAGCAGTAGATGGGTGGCACGACTCTCAAAATACCAATTCCGCATTAATTTCCGTCAGGGAGGGAAAATGGGAATGCCTATCCCTCTCTCGGATCCCAGTCAGACCTACCATCCGCAGCATTGATGAGAATTAGAGACACTAAATGCCGGATTTTTAAGCCAGTTCCCTCTTTCCAGGACGTGGCACACTCAAGTGGGTGTGTCTGGGATGCCGATGGTGTTGGTAAAGACAGTGGCTGATTGGCAGAGAGTCCAAGATGGTTGCCCAATTTACAGAAAGTGAATGGGTGTCCGGGTCTCGGTCTGCCCCGACCAGAGGAGCAGGACCCACTGACTCAGGAGGGGCAAAAGCTGTTGAGGGCAGTGGTGATAGTTGAGATAGTTCCCAGGGTCTCCGTGCTGACATCTACGTACAATCGAGTTGCAAGCACAGGAACAACAGATTGTAATCCCCCATGTCATTACGGCCAGAGGCTGCACGGGAAGCCCAGATAGAGGCGCCCTTTTTGGAGTGACAAAACCTATAAGTGGCTTCAACGACTGGTGTACTGCCACTTACTTTTAAGCATGGTGTCTGAAGCTTGCCTCAAGTGTCGTACTGTGGATAAGTAAGAGCACTGAACACGGGCTCCGTTCAGACCATCCGAACATCTGCGCCCCTAGAGCTCCTGATGAATTGACTGTGTCAGATTGGGTACTCTGCCTCTGGGCAATCGTACTGTGTTGGTCATGACAGACCATTTCACTAAGTATGCCGTGGCTGTCCCACTAGGGATCAGACTGCAGAGTCTGCTGCTGAAGGCGATCTGCAAGCACTTTATACAGAGTGTTTGGGTGCCCACAGAGGATACATTCCGACCAGGGGCGTGATTCCCTGGGGCTATAATGAGCGAACTGTACCATTGTATGGGATGAGCGTTCCCGTACTACCCGTAATCATCCCGCAGGGGAATGGAAAGCTTGTGAGCGTTTTAACCGCACCTTATCCACGATGCTGCGGACTTAGAGGACAGCGAAGGCTAGGTGCCTGAGTACACTGCCTAGGCTGATGGTGGCCTATAACATAGGGTGCAAGTACCTATGGGCTACTCCCACACATGCTATGTTCTGGAGACCGGGTCGAGAGATTGAGGATCTTCACATGCCTAGTCCGCAGCACCACCACCGACCAGTACCACTGGCCTGTGCCCAGGATCACCGCCGCCGACTGCGACGTGCACAAGGTTGTTGGAGAGCGTCTGCAACAAGTGTGTGCATCTAACCCACGGCCTGTGCAGAGAGACAGGTTTTGGCCCCAGTGATCGGGTCATGGTCAGAGTAAGAGCCATCTGGAAAGTTTGGGATGGGGAGGTGGGTAGCGTCCAATAATGTGGTCAAGAGAATGGTGGACCCCTGCCATCCCAGTCTACGAGGTAGAGCCGATAGGGACAGAGGGGCCCGTCACGAATCTGCACAGAACAATATTGTTGACCGCGCTGTGATTTTTGAAGTGCCTAAACTGACGCCCAAAGTAACCTACCCCTGTCCAGCAGCCTCCCCTTAGGTTGGGAAGAATGGTGGGCTTGTCCCATTGCCGTTATCAACTGAGGTCCAGCTGTGACCAATCTTGCCACCCAGGGAGATAAGTAGAGCCGCCAACAACTCCTTCCCCAGGGGATTGCCTGAACCCCTGAGCCCATAGCCCCACGTAGGACGCCCAGCATCCAACGCTGGTGTACCTCCCCAGCGCTATGCTCAAGACGAGTTTGGTGTTGGAGGAGGGTATGTCGAGGACGGCCACCTCTAGTGGGGGGGTATGTGGGATAGTGGGACAGCCCCCTTTGTTTTTTCCAAGCAGAAATCCCATGCATAACATTTTGTGAAATATTTATTTGATTCTACTGTTTGCCACAGATGTCGCTATGTCCAGTTTCCAGTATATGCAAATGAGGGACATGGTAATAGAACTGGCACATGGTAGCAGCCATTTTGAGAAGCTGAGTGAGATTCTGAGAGAACAGACAGAGACAGAGGACAGACTAAAGGAACAGGATTCACAGTTGTACCGAGGGACGAGGAGAGCCTGCCTTGTCTACTACAGACGACCATCGCAGAGAGAGAGAGAGAGAACTCCCTGACAAGAAGGACAAGCTGCCAAGATAGAGAGGACTGGTCTGCAGCGGACCATCCATACCATCCATCTGCACCTGAGGACAGGAAATCCCGGCCACTTTAAGGTACCTCAGCGGATGCGTGCACCCAACGAGCTCAGGACTGTGAGAAGGCCTGATAATAGTTTAGTTAGGTCTAGGCTCAGTTACGGGCCCAAAGGAGGGTTTCCCAAATACAATCCTCCTGTTCAGGACTTGGGAGTTTTCTATCGCACCATTAGCTACTTGAACCGGTTTCAACTGGAGGAAAGTTGTGTCAAGTGTGTTTGGGAGGGAATGGGAGGGTAAGATCATTTAAGCGGTGTAAGCCAGCTGTGCTCACCCGAGCCCCTGCAACCGCCACCATACACAATTGTTCCCGTTGGTGAATTACAGGTATTAAGAAGTAAGGTGTTATCGGCCTTTCCGATCCCCACGTTAGTCAGGTTACCGGGCATCCAGAGAGTACACTTCTGCGGCGCCTGTGCAGCACAGGGCCCAGGATACGTATTTGTAAATTTTGTGTTTGAGGTCTGTTCACCATGCTTGTCCAGAAAATTCAGTAAAAGCTGGTGTTGAGCTAGTGTTGGAGTCCGTGTCTTTGTCCGTGACCTTCGCTGTATTCGGAAAAAAACCTGCGCTCGGACTCGGCTTACCTATCAGATAGACAAACAGCAGGAGAAGAAGTACACGGTCGGACATTTGGGAAAACCTAGAGCCCTCAGAAGGTGATAAAATCACTTGTAGCTCCTTAACAAAAAAAATATGAACAAAGCAATATCTTTGGAAAATGTCTTCATTTAGTGTTCCCTACATTTTGAAAGCTATTGTTTGTAGTGCGACAACCCCTTTAAGAGGGTGCACAGGAGAATGTGGATCAGCAATAAGTGCAGTAAAGTGTGGGACGAGCTGAAGACATTTAATTTTTTTGTGTTATTATGCCGTGGAGAGCGGAGAAGTTGATCATCGCTCGTTATTAGTCTTTCAAGAACTTGAGTACATCTCTTGAAAACTGTAATTATGGTTCTTTTAGTTCTATCAATAACAGTGATTTATATATGAGTCTATCCCCCCATGAAGGTTGAACAGCTACTATATTATATGATAATGCGTGTGATAGTCTAGCAGAGGAGTGCTATCCCAGGGAGTGGTGCAAAGATACAGAATTGGTAAATTACAGGGGTTGTCCAGAGGGGAGTATATTATTTACTTAAAATTTTATAATCAGACTTTTTTCATGTATTTTCATTAAAGTTTCTGTAGACTCAAGCAACTCTACATCAGGAAGCTCAGTAGTTTTTTTTATCTCTGCAAACAGGAAACATCATTGTGTAGAGCTCTGGAGTTCGGGAACCAAAGGGGTATGGGTTTTTTTTTTTTTTACACCAGTCTTTAAAAGCATACCTTTTGGTCCTACCCTGAAAGGTTTTCAGCATGAGGAGGAGAAAAAGGTTATGCACTGGGACTGAGGTTAGGAAGGAGAAGTATAGACAAAGCACAGCAAAGAACTCTGCAGATTGTAGTTTTATAAGGGAACCACAGGGCCATCTTTTCCATTGGGCACACTAAGCAATTGTCCCGGGGCCCCAGGTGGTTTATGCATGTCCCAGGAATAGAAAAAACATCCCCTGGATCTCTTGGCTTGCTTTGCTTATTTAACGGTTTGTGTGTTTTTCGGGTGTGCAAACAGTTAAAAACCATGGTAGAGAAGGGAGCCAATGGCCTCCTGCCCTGCCAAATAGTCTTGTAGGCTGCTGGTGTCCAGACATAAGTGGCATGATCATATGGGTGTGCTTGGGAGGACTCAAGGCATGACCTAGTGTGATGTCATATATATGGGCAGGGCCCACTGCAGTGTTATGGTGCTGTTAAGATGGCTCTGAGGAACCATGCACAGCATTTCTTGTCTGAAAGTGAAGGGAAGTTACACATAACACAGGAGAAGCAAAAATCAGCACAGAAAAAATTAATATTTTTGATTGTTGGACAACACTGCCATCGATACAACCATGAGAAATCCAGAACTAAGGTTAAAGAGTCATTCTGGTCTAGATATGTGACTACTTTTATGGGCTCTGTTCACATTTGTGTCCTTGGGGGCATTTAGTTCATCCTAGGGTCAGGTACTGATGTTATTTGTCATGCTAGTGGCAGATCATTAAAGGGGTTGTCTCACTACATCGATTCATCTTACCTCAGTCCTGTTTCCTCAGTTTCATTTTTTGAAATCAGGGGCTTGTTTACTGGTTTTATTGGTCTGCAGTGAGGAGCTGCTGAGGACACCAGTCTGCAACTATAGCGACCTGCACTGGCAGCCTATTAGGAGAGATCCAACAGGTCTGTAGCTATAGTGACCAGCACTGGCAGCCTATCAGGAGAGATCAAACAGGTCTGTAGCTATAGCGACCAGCACTGGCAGCCTATCAGGAGAGACCAAACAGGTCTGTAGCTATAGTGACCAGCACTGGCAGCCTATCAGGAGAGATCAAACAGGTCTGTAGCTATAGCGACCAGCACTGGCAGCCTATCAGGAGAGATCCAACAGGTCTGAAAGCTATATGACCAGCACTGGGCGCTACAGGAGAGATCAAACGGGTCTGTAGCTATAGCGACCCAGCACTGGAAAGCCTATCAGGAGACACCAAACAGTCTGTTAGCTATAGCGACCAGCACTGGCAGTCTATCAGGAGACACCAAACAGATCTGTAGCTATAGCGACCAGTGTTGTCAGCCTATCAGGAGAGATTGAACAGGTCTGTAGCTATATTGATCAGCACTGGCAGCCTATCGGGAGAGATCAAACAGGTCTGTAGCTATAGCGACCAGCACTGGCAGTCTATCAGGAGACACCAAACAGATCTGTAGCTATAGCGACCAGTGTTGTCAGCCTATCAGGAGAGATTGAACAGGTCTGTAACTATAGCGACCTGAGGAGCTGATGCAGCCCATCTCTAGGAATAGGTAGGACCCTGGTAATGGACACATATTGCAAAGTGACTTGTTTTTGCAAGATCTTTAACATAAAAAGCAGCAATCCTTGTGGTGAGACAACCCCTTTAAAGGGATTGCCACTAAAAAAAAAAAATTAAATTAAACTGGAGCCAAGCTGGGCTAAACATTTTTTTTTAAAAAAAACCCTGATAAATACCTACTGCAGCCACACCAGAGCACCTTACGATACACTGCACTTTTAGGTTCTCATCCTGAGACAGTGGAGAGGATTGTGCTCTATTCACTTATAATAGAGTGCAAGCCTGTCCGACGTGTCGGAACGAGAAACAGGACATGAGGACCAGAGCGTAGGGAGCTCTGTCCTGTATTCAACGAATTGATGCCAAAAACAAAGAAAATTGGAAATAATTGTTTAAAGGGGTTGTCCACTAAGAAAATTCAAAGAAATTGGGCAGAGCTGGGCAAGTGAAAAACAGAGAGAATTGGAAATAATAAGTGTTTAAAGGGGTTATCCACTAACAAAATTCAATGAAATTGGGGAGAGCTGGGCAAGTGAAAGAAAAAGAAAATTGAAATAACAAGTTTTTAAAGGGGTTGTCCACTAACAAAATTCAATGAAATTGGGGAGAGCAGGGCAGGTGAAAGACAGAGAAAATTGGAAGTGCTTAAAGGGGTTGTCCGCTAACAAATTTCACTGAAATTGGGCGGAGCTGGACAAGTGAAAAAACGAGAAAATTGGAAATAAGTTTTTAAAGGGGTTGTCCAGTAACAAAATTGAATGAAATTGGGGAGAGCCGAC
Organism: Phyllomedusa bahiana; assembly: GCA_025379985.1. Lineage (NCBI taxonomy): Eukaryota > Metazoa > Chordata > Amphibia > Anura > Hylidae > Phyllomedusa > Phyllomedusa bahiana. The sequence goes on from JAODAL010002629.1 coordinate 50,398, forward strand.
AAGAGGAAAACCCGGAGAAAATTGGAAAAAACAAGTGTCTAAAGGGGTTGTCACCTAAGGGTGTGTTTACACACGCTTTTGGATTCCGTTTTTAGCAGGTGAAAAACTGCATCCGAAATGCGGATCTGAATAACGCAACAGCTGATGCTTTTTTTAAAATCCGTTTTGTATGCTTTTAACTTGCGTCTTACGGATCGACTTTTCGGATATGTTTTCAATGGAGAAAGAAAATCTCTCACAATCTCTCTCTCTCTCTCTCCCCTACTCTCTCTCTCTCCTCCCCTCTCTCTCTCTCTCCTCCCTTCTCTCTCTCTCCTCCCTTCTCTCTCTCTCCCCTTCTCTCTCTCTCCCCTCTCTTCTCCTCCCCACCTCCCCTCTCTCACCTCCCTTCTCTCCTCTCTCTCTCTCCCTCCTTTTCTCTCCCTCCCCTTCTCTCCCTCTCCCCTCCTCTCTCCTTTCTCCCCCCTCCTCTCTCTCTCTCTCTCCCTCCCCTCCCTCTCTCTCTCCCCTCCTCTCTCCTCTCTCCTTTCCTCCTCCTCTCTCTCCCCTCTCCCTCCTCTCTCTCTCTCTCTCTCTCTCCTCCCTCTTCTCTCCCCTTCCCCCTCTTCGCTCTCTCTCCCCCCCCCTCTTCGCTCTCTCTCCCCCCCTCTTCTCTCTCTCCCACTCTTCTCTCTCTCCCCTCCTCCTTCTCTCTCCCCCCTCCCTCTCTCCTCGCTCCCCTCCCTTTTCTCTCTCTCTCCCTCTCCCCTCCTCTCCTCTCTCTCTCCCCCCCTCTCCCCTCCTCTCTCTCCCCCTCCTCTCTCCCCCCTCTCCTCTCTCTCTCCCCTCCTCCCTCTCTCTCTCCCCTCCTCTCTCTCCCCCTCCTCTCTCTCTCTCTCTCTCCCTCCCCTCCTCTCTCTCTCTCCCCTCCTCTCTCTCTCTCTCCCCTCCTCTCTCTCTCTCTCTCCCCTCCTCTCTCTCTCTCCCCCCCCCCTCTCTCTCTCTCTCTCCCCTCTTCTCTCTCTCTCCCCTCCTCTCTCTCCCCCTCCTCTCTCTCCCCTCCTCTCTGTCCTCCTCTCTCTCCTCCCTCTCCCCCTTCCTCCTCTCTCCTCCCTTCTCTCCCCCTCCTCTCTCCCCCCCCTCTCTCTCTCTCTCTCCTCTCTCTCTCTCCCCCTCCCTCTCTCTCTCTCTCCTCTTCTCTCTCTCTCTCCCCTCTTCTCTCTCTCTCTCCCCTCTTCTCTCTCTCTCTCTCCTCTTCTCTCTCTCTCTCTCCCCTCTTCTCTCTCTCTCTCCCCTTCTCTCTCTCTCCCCTTCTCTCTCTCCCCTTCTCTCTCCCCTTCTCTCTCTCCCTCTCTCTCTCTCCCCTTCTCTCTCTCTCTCTCTCCCCTTCTCTCTCTCTCTCTCCCCTTCTCTCCCCTTCTCTCTCTCTCTCTCTCCCCCCCCTCTCTCTCTCCCTCCCCCCTTCTCTCTCTCTCATCGCCGCGCAGCTCTTACGTCATCCCAGTGCGCTTTCAGCATGTAAAGCGCTTCCCAAGCTTCAGTAAATCTGTGCTGCGCTTTGGGATTCACTTTCTGCATCACAAAAGCGGATCCCGTTCTTTCCTATGGGGACTTCTGTTGGATAAAACGCAACAAGAAATGACGTCATATCTGAAGACGGATCCGCAAAACGCAGCACAGGAAAGCTCCCAAAAGCGCATTGCCGTTCTCTCGTCAAAACAGCGATGCGCTTTTGTCAGTGACCGCGATGAAAATCAGAATGACCGTTGTTGGATCCGTTTTACGGATCACAAAAACGTCATATGAACAAGCCCTAACAAAATTCAATAAAATTGGGGAGAGCCGAACAAGAGGAAAACAGAGAAAATTGGAAATAACAAGTGTCTAAAGGAGTTATCACCTAACAAAATTCAATAAAATTTGGGGAGAGCAAAACAAGTAATTTTTTTTTTAATTTTTTCCCACCCGTGCTCAATTTCCTTGATTTTATTGTGGACACCCTGTTTAAGCCCTTGTTATTTCCAGTTTTCTGGGGGTTTTGTTGGCATCTACTTGCTTCATAGGGAGCAGTAAAGAGCCAAGCTCATCCTGTGCCAAGGAGACTGAGATCTGTGATCCAGCTTGAGGCATGATGAGAGTGATATCTAGAATTAACCAAACATATTCTCCAAAGCCATTTGTGAGTGTTTATTTCGCTTTTAATCTAGGAATGGCCGCCGCCGAACGGTTACTGATATTCAAATGAAAAATTTTAACCCTGTTACATGGCAGCCTGCTCGCGTCGGCGCTGCCAAGCTCCTGGGAGCCGTCCAGTGACTTTAGTTTGGGCACAGATTATACATTTTTTTTTAAATTCTTTCTTCATTGACAAATGTTTAAAGGGGTTGTTGTCACCTAACAAAATTCAATGAAATTGGGGAGAGCTGGGCAAGTGAAAAACAGAGAAAATTGGAAATATCAAGTGTTTAAAGGGGTTGTTCAGTAACAAAATTCAATGAAATTGGGGAGAGCTGGACAAGTGAAAAACAGAAAATTGGAAATTACATGGGTTTAAAGGGGTTGTCCACTAACAAAAGTCACTGAAATTGGGCGGAGCTGGGCAAGTGAAAAATAGAGAATATTGGAAATAAGTGTTTAAAGGGGTTGTCCACTAACAAAATTCAATGAAATTGGGGAGAGCAAGGCAAGTATTAATTTTTTGTTTTTTTCCCACCCTCGCTCAGTTTCCTTGATTTTTTTTTTTTGTGGACCACCTGTTTAAAGGGGTTTTCCCACTAAGTGAGTTATTTACCTCTTATCTGCTCAGGGGAGAATATAAACAAAGCATGGTGAGTCATGAACGGCTGCAGGGGTGAGAGGGAGGGGAGTGAGCAGAGAGCGAGGAAGCAGGGAGCGTCTCTAAAGTTTACTCAAATAATTACATTACAGCCAGTGGATTCTCTATACAGCAGACAGACTCATACACTGCACTTACTCCCCAGCCCATTGCAAGCTCCTTCATGTTCCCTGTCATCAGATAAGAAGTGCAAACCCGCAAGCGCGGCCAGATTAGCTCTTGTCAGTGTCCTGGTCATGTCTAATGTAAATGGTCAGGAAACTAAGGGGGACTGAGCAATGCTTCACTTTTGGTAATCACATATATTTAGAAAAGGGATTACCCATTTTGGAGGATCCCACATCAACAGTAACATCGTGGCAAAAACCCGTTAAGCCATTTCTATTTCAAGTTTAATTTTTTTTGGGGGGGTGGGGACACTACTTGCTTCATAAGGAGCAGAACAGTGCCAAGCTCATCTTGTGCCAAGGAGACTGAGATCTGTGATCCAGCTTGAGGCATGATGAGAGTGATATCTAGAATTAACCAAACCTATTCTCCAAAGCCATTTGTGAGTGTTTATTCGCTTTTAATCTAAGAATGGCCGCCGCCGAACGGTTACTGATATTCAGATGAATTGTAATGGCCTGTACATGGCAGCCTGCTCGCGTCGGCGCTGCCAAGCTCCTGGGACTATATTTTGTGCACAGATCATATATTTTTTTTAAATTCTTTCTCCATTGACCTCTCTAATTCCCCAAGACATTAAACGTGAGGCAAGTGCTGAGCAGAAACAATCATAATCGTGCAGTGTAATGAGTTCCTAATCCAAGGAATGCCATTGGGAACCATTCTTGCGTATTGCAGTCCTTGTGCCCCTCGGACTAATCCTCTTTAGCCAGTAATAGCTTGTGCCGTTTGCTCAGTTCAGACGGGAGCAGCGTTGTGCCGCGGCAGCCGAGCTGTTTAATCTCTGTTTGCATCTAGACGCCCGTAAATCCCACTCCGCGTCTCTCTAAATGGAGGGTTTAAGGGGGCGACAGCTTGTGTCATCCATGTCTCTACGGGAGAGATTTGCTAATTAGATGCCTTTCTGCCGGCTCCGTCCTACAGTAGATGATGAGGTCTGCCCCGATAAAACATTTTTATTCCGGGCTGTAAGTCGCCTCCGGGAGGGCAGCCTCATTAAATGGCACTTCCTTCATTTATTCAGATGTAAATGGATAATTATACTGTAGCAAGAGATGTTTTCACTGCGCTATTCTGATTCTTACCAGGAATTTTCAATGGGTCGGGAAGAAGACAGTGGTTAGAGGAAAAGCCGGAGCTTTGTGACACCTCATTGAATAAAGCTTTGCTGCAAACACTCCATCATCACATTTGCAAAAACTCGGAAGAAATATTCGGTGTGTCTCTGTAAACCTAGACCCTGATGAGGCTGGGTTTGCACAGTGTTTTTTTTTTTGCACTCTATTTGATGCGCAAAATTCATGTTCTTTCATAATTGTGAAGACAAACCACAAGGCTCCTAAACAATAATAGGTAGGAGAAACCTAGTGATAGACATAGACATTGAAAAAAACTTTGAGATTCTTAGTTCACATGTTTTGATCAAAATGCTTATGCCACCCCCGGCTTACAACGGGATCTCAAGGCGGGTGGTCCTACTCTATTTTTACCTCTCACTAGAGTCAAATTCAGATTTCTCATTGTGTCAACAGACCTCCATAATCCAGAGAGAAAAAATAAAAAAAAAAAACACCAACCTTGCAAGCATACTGCACTGATATAACAGCCTGTGGAGGTGAGCGGGGTGCTAGAGACCAAAATGGAGGCATCCATTCCTCCCTCTATAAATTAAAAGCAATATGTGCCAAATACAACGTATAGTTCTGCAGAAAAAAAACATTTCTGAAAAACACAATGTGAACCAGTATGCTACTGGCTTGGTTGCGGCATGCATATATATATATATATATAAGATATATATATATATATAAATTATATATATATATATATATATATATATATATATAAAATATATATATATATATATATATTATATATATATAATATATATATATTGGAATATATATATTCCAATATCAGCGGCACACCAACTGCTAAAAGGGCAATACATGGAAACCTCTAAAGAAGCATTTATGCTATCTATAATACATGAAAAAAACTTTGAGATTCTTAGTTCACACGTTTTGATCAAAAAATGCTTATACCACCCCCGGCTTACAACGGGATCACATAGACATTGGCCACTGTTGGGTTTAGGGAGGGTTTTCCTGTGTGGGGTTGCCGCTTTCGGGGTGGGTGCCCCGCTTATATATTTCCTTGTGTATGTGTTATAGGATAATAGGTCTTTATTGGGGTGTGATTATTAATAAAGGTTATTTTTTTAGATGTTTTCTGCACCCATAGGCGTTTCTTTGCTTCTAGTGGTTTACTACTACTCTTTCATTATTGTGCATCAAAATAAACGCAAAAAAATTGTGACATTAGGGACCCATTGTCTTAATGGGGTTGTCTCACTACATTGGTTCATCTTACCTCAGTCTTGTTTTCTTGGTTTCATTTTGAATTCAGGCTGGCTTCCACTAGGCTGCAGTAGAAGCCAGGTCTGTAGCTATAGCAACCAGTGCTGGCAGCCTATAATGAGAGATTGAACAGGTCTGTAGCTATAGCGACCAGTACTGGCAGCCTATTAGAAGAGATTTAACAGGTCTATAGCTATAGTGACCAGTGTTGGTAGCCAATCATGAGAGATTGAACAGGTCTGTAGCTATAGCAGCCAGTGCTGGCAGCCTATCAGGAGAGATTGAACAGGTCTGTAGCTATAGCGACTAGTGTTGGTAGCCAATCATGAGAGATTGAACAGGTCTGTAGCTATAGCAGCCAGTGCTGGCAGCCTATCAGGAGAGATTGAACAGGTCTGTAGCTATAGCAACCAGTGCTGGCAGCCTATCAGGAGAGATTGAACAGGTCTGTAGCTATAGCAACCAGTGCTGGCAGCCTATCAGGAGAGATTGAACAGGTCTGTAACTATATCGACCAGCGCTGACAGCCTATCAGGAGAGCTAGAAGAGGTCTGTAGCTATAGCAACCAGTGCTGGCAGCCTATCAGGAGAGATAGAACAAGTCTGTAGCTACAGCGACCAGTGCTGGCAGCCTATTAGGAGAGATTGAACAGGTTTGTAGCTATAGCAACCTGAGGAGCTGATGCAGCCCATACAAGAGGGGATATCTAGGAATAGGTAGGGCATTGTTAATGGACACATATTGCAAAGTGACTTGTTTTTGCAAGATCTTAAACATAAAAAGCAGCAATCCTTGTAGTGAGACAACCCCTTTAAATGAGAATAAGTGCATATCTGGCACATAGCTACGTTTTAAAAACACAGGAGTGCAGGACCATTAAGGGTATGTTCACACAGCGTAATTGCGGTGCGTAAAGTATGCGCTGCAATACGCTGGGTGTTTTGGGAATCCCCACCCGTCCCCCACCTGTCCCCCTCCTGCCAGCCCCATTGACATGCATTGCTTGCGTCGCGTAATCGCCGCGAGTAATTGACTTGTCACTTATCTCCCCGCACTTACAATACGATCGTATTGTACGAGAGGGGAGGGAGGGGGGGGGTGTACGAGGCAGAAACCATAGTTCTCTATGAGAGCTACGGATTGCCGTAATTGCGGTGCGCATCTCACCGCGTATTAAGCGCAAATACGCAACGAAAAGCGCCCGGAAGTTACACCATGTGAACATACCCTATCAGTGTGTAACCGTGGCAACAGTTCCAATAAGGACAATACAGTCTTTGGTACTAAATAAGAGTGAAGTAGCAAAACACGGACCAAAAGACACATTACATGAAGAATATATGCGTAAAAATACGTGAAAAACATGCTGTGAAATAATAGCAAAAAAAAATTATTCTGCTCTAGTGAGAGTTGGAAGCCCCGATTTGCGTAGATCTGTGACTTACAATGGCAATGCTGTTTGTTATTTGCAAACACATTTTTTTTTTGGGGGGGGCTTGCCATTTGCTAGGGAGTTGTGAGATGTCTGGGTTGTTGCTAAGCAACAGAAGCCACAGACGGCGGTGGACACTGGTCGACATCCACGCTCCCGTGACGGCTGAGCAGAGACTTATTAATGCGGACTTGCCACCCACACATAGGGAAAACATTGATGCAACCACTGCACCGGTGTGCAGGATATATAGTCAGTGATATAATATGGATGGTGCCAAGTCCGGACTACTAAAGTGTCATCAGTTCAAGATTGGATGGTGTAATATTAAGTTGAGAGGAAAGTTAAAGGGGTGTTCTCACCACACAGAGCCTGGTCTCCCATTTCCAGTTCAGTCTGTGGGTGGTTCTACAGCTTCTGGCTCCCTCTTCCTGTTGAGGCTGTGAGCAGTTCTACAGCTTCTGGCTCCTACTTTCTGTTCAGGCTGTGGGTGGTTCTACAGCTTCAGGCTCACTCTTCCTGTTGAGGCTGTGGGCGGTGCTACAGTGTTAGGCTCCCACTTCCTGTTTAGGCTGTGGGTAGTACTACAGCATCAAGTTCCCACTTCCTGTTCAGGTTGTAGGTGATACTACAGCTTCAGATTCCTTCTTCCTGTTCATACTGGGGGTGGTAATACAGCTTTAGGATCCCACTTCCTGTTGAGGTTGTGGGCAATTTTACAGCTTCAGGCTCCAACTTCCTGTTCAGTCTGTGGGTGGTTCTACAGCTTCAGGTTCCCACTTCCGGTTAAGGCTGTGTGCAGTTCTTACAGCTTCAGGCTCCCAATTCCTGGTCAGGGTGTGGGTGGTTCTACAGCTTCAGATTCCCACTTCCGGTTAAGGCTGTGAGCAGTTCTTACAGCTTCAGGCTCTCACTACCTGATAAGGCTGTGGGCAGTTCTACAGCTTCAGGCTCTCACTACCTGATAAGGCTGTGGGCGGTTCTACAGCTTCAGGATTCAACTTCCTGTTTGGGCTGAGGGCAGTTCTACAGCTTCAGGCTCTCACTTCCTGTTCAGACTGTGGGTGGTTCTACAGCTTCAGGTTCCCAGTTCCTGTTCAGGCTGTGGGTGGTTCTACAACTTCAGGCTCCCACTTCCAGTTAAGACTGTGTGCAGTTCTTACAGCTTCAGGCTCCCACTTCCTGGTCAGGCTGTGGGTGGTTCTACAGCTTCAGGTTCCCACTTCCGGTTAAGACTGTGCACGGTTCTACAGCTTCAGGCACCCACCTCCTGTTCAGGCAGCAGATCTACAGCTTCAGGCTCCCACTTCCTGTTCAGGCAGCAGATTTACAGCAGTGACTGAAATTTCAGCTCTGTTATTCCTAGCTGAGCCTGTTTGAGGAACACTAGTTCTAGAGGGGTCTTCTCAGCAGGGCAGAAGGTTATAGAACTCTAAAGGGCTAAAACTTGTCAATTAGAAACATAAACAAGTGCTGCTGATAAGATAAAGAATGGAATGACCTTACCATCCCAGAAACTGCTAGAGCAGAAAGAGGTGGTTAGTAACCTATGGAAGCTTGAATGCACAAGCAGGAGATAAGATCTGCTACAAAATCAGAAGGGCAATATAGTAGGTAACATATTTTATTTAACTTTGCCTACATATTTAAAGTTAATCATAGAAATGGGAATACCCCTTTAATATACCGCCACAGGAAACTGTAGGCATACAGAGACCTGTTATAATGTGTGTGATAACTGTGCATTGGAAGAGGTAGATGCTTCCTGACTGTATTGTTGCAGTATGAAATGACTTATTAAATGCCAAATTTCATGCGTATAATCTGCCTGATTTATGAACCTGTTCTACTGTGGGTCATAAATCAGGCGCATTCTAGTGCTAGGGTGACATTTCTGGCTCAGGTAAACTACTTTGAAAGTGCTCTACCTGGTCCAGCAGTAATGCGCCTAGAAATGCCATACTGAAGCTATAAGGCTATGTTCACACGGCGTAATTGTGGGGCGTTCAGCAATTACGCCAGGTGTTTGGGAGTCGCACTGAGCGGCGCGTACAGGAGCATAGCTACAGGGGGTGCAGCGGTAGCAGTCGCTACCGGGCCATGGGTTCTAAGGGGGCCCAAAAGCCCTTCTGCTACATAAGAAAACACCAGTATTGTAAATGTTGCACGGTAACAAGGGGGCCCCATTTCACTTTTTGCACTAGGGCCCAAGAGCTTGAAGTTACGCCTCTGGGCGCGTACTACCGCAGAAAGCTTTAGAGCTCATAGATTAAATCTCCTGTTCTCATGTCAGTGCAATTAGAAGAACTGTGAACACGGAGCTGATATGCTAATCACTGCTATAGAACCGCCCACAGCCTGACCACAAAGAGACTGGAAGCATGAATTTTAAACTGCTTGTGGCCCTAAAACAGCATGGTGAGACAACCTTTTTTGCTGTCATTGTCTTGGTGCCAGATACCACAAGACACCTCCATCGACTGCTCAAAACTGGTGGCATGAGTGGTCTCCAAACCCCATCAGGCAGGTAGTTTTATTGTTATGGCCAGTGGGTGGATATCTTACTGTTGCAGGGACGTGTTTGTGGCAGCCGCAGCAGATTTTCATCTGCCCGTTTATTTCACTCTGTTTCAAAGTGCTGACTGATGTTCTCTTTTTTCATGTTAATTGACTACAGTCATGAAAATTATTCATAAATTTCCATTGTATACTGCATAGTCATTATGTGTTTCCTACGGGTGTTTAATAAATTCAAGGGTAAGGCCATACAGTACAGCAGTGACTTGGGGGTTTTTTGTTTAAAATTGGCACAGCTTTTTAATGGATATTGTCTGCGGGATTTTTTTTTTTCTTGCTAGAAGCAGATGGGCTTATAGACTTTCTTGGCTGAGAACTTATGCACATGTCTAGATTTTTGACAATCAAATCTTTTGACGTGTCTCTAAAAAATGTCAAAAGTTTTGTGAGATTACAAGTCAGTAACCTCTTCATACGTTGGACTTTCCCTATCGTACAGATCTGAATTGTAAGCCTCAGGAGGCAATACCATGGAATACCATTGAGGATTTTTACTTTGTCTTAGACTTGGACAGGGGCTAGCCCCATTTCCATGGTGCTGATCCACTTCATTCCGAGGAGGATCCACTTGAAAGAATGGACGTCTCCATTTTTTTTTTTCAACACAACTTATTGAAAATCCATGGTGTGAAATATCCACACTGTACTTCATAATGTGAATACAGCACACGGATTGGACTTTCAAATATATATATATACGTCCCCTAGTAACAAACAGAGACTTATGGGGCATGGCTGACATTCGCCACTGAGTCACGTCCCATGATAACCATGTGCCAGCATGCCACAGCTGCACATGAGATACAGAATGTTAGCTGAAATCTTCTATAAAAAAAAAAAAGGGGGCACAGACCGTAAAACAAATGTACTATCCAAAACTAGAAAAATTTGTTTTTGCTGGAGTTACATTTAATAAATGTACCTGTTCCGACTTACATACAAATTCAACTTAAAGGGGTGTTATCGTTTCATTAAATGGTCTTCAGAATAAGGGGACAGTGAAAACAAGCACTTTGCAATTGGATGTCATTAGCAAAGCTGCCTTGTTCTCACAGTGTCCCTTATCTTGTGTTTTATTTACACTGATATCCAGTGTGGGTCTAATCCCTCCTCCTTGCATTTCACTAGCTGAGAGCTCATTTACATTCTGTACAGCCCCTGGGTCGATTCACGGAGCTGTGTCTCTGACTCAGAGTTAGGGGCCGTAGCATTTTCTGTTTCCACACCTAGCAGAAACAGACTGCAGCAGATTGTACAATGAGAAAACATGACAGTTTTGACCCTGTGCCTAACTCTCCTGCATACACGCAGATCTGTGCTGTTCTTAGAAAGCTGTAATACATCTCCAGCTGTGAGAGGAGATCAGTGCTCAGATTAGATTGAATGCAGCCTGTGGTATGTATACAGCTCTTATAAAATAAGACTGATGGGGAGAGACACAGTGATATGTGGACTCAGAGGGGAGGGGAGGGGAGGGGGAGAGTCTCAGGCCAGCAGTGAAGGGGGGATGATGTCATCCAGCTGGGAGGGGAAGAAACGCCCCTGCATTCACAGAGTTGAGAAGCTCAGAGCAGTGTGAATCAGCCGAAGTAAGGAAGCGATACATCCCCTTTAAGAACAAACCTACAGTCCCTATCTCGTTTGTAACCCGGGAACTGCCTGTGTGTGTGTGTGTGTGTGTGTGTGTGTGTGTGTGTATATATATATATATATATATATATATATATATATTTAATATATAACTAATATATTTTATTAAACAAGTTTATATATAAAAATATATACAGTATATAAAATATATTAGTTATATATTAAGTATGAATATATAACTATATTTTACTATTTATATATATATATATATATATAATATATATATATTATATATATTTATATATATATAAAATAAATATATAAATAAAAACTTGTTTAATATAATATATTAAATATATCTGTGATGAAGCTGTGATATATTGTGGGGTCAGCTTTGTCACAGGGCTCACAGACACAGCAAAGTTCAAATTAAAAGGGTTTTTATTAAACAAGTCCACAGGTAACACAAAACGCTTCTCTTCAGTAGGGTGCAAAAAACCAAGAGAACAGCAGGCAGCTGTTTCAGGGCGTTAGTGAGCAGAATACAGGTTGACCAGGTGAAAAGCTCTAGGGCAGGGGCCTGCAACGTTGACTCCAGGACTGTGGAGTCGGCAAGCCGAAGCCCCGACTCCGACTCATCAATTTCCTAAACCTCCGACTCCCGACTCCGACTCCCGACTCCGACTCCTGACTCCCTCATACATGACCCATGTTTAAGTGATAACTTTAATGTAGTAAAATGGTCACATCCGGCTGTTTATCACCTTATGATACAATAATTAAGCTATTTAGGTAGAACAAACACGGACAAGCAAAAGGGTAACAATGTTTTGATCTTCTGAACACTTGTGGGTAGAGTTGAAGAAAAAGCTGTATTTGTATCCAAGTCCAGTCTGCACCAACATTGGGAACGTTTAGAAGAGACCTGGGATCAGATTTTGATCAAGTTATGCTTGAATCTGATTCAGAGCCCAGAAGGATTCAGGCAGTATTGAAAACCAAAAGGTGGATTTAGCAAATACTAACAAATAATACAAGTTCATATTTAGATTTTTAGGAGCAAAACAGTAACAATGCAGTTACAGGAAAGAATCTGCAGAACTAAGCAGATGCTAAATACTTGCAAGTCAAAGTTATGTATAAGATAGGTAAGATGACTGTATATAAAATTACAGTAGCCTCATATACAAAGCTCTAGTGGATGGAGAGATATGGAGCCTGAAAGTCACAAGTTCAAAACATTGTTACCATTTTGCTTGTCAGTGTAAAATATATTTATTGGATATGACTTTAGAACACCAAAAAATTGTAAATATTCAAAACACTGCAGGACCATTTGTGGAGTCTCTGAACTTGTTCTGAGAAATAGTATTGCCTACATGACCTGCATACATGACCTCACATCTAATCTCATTATTTCCAGGCTAGAGAACGGCCTCTCTACACTAACTTGGGTTGGGTGCAAGGTATAAAGGAATTGACAGTCAGTTTTGATGAATGGTTGAACTCTTCTACTTATTTGAAAACAGGTGAAAAATGTTGCTGAAATCTGTTTGCTGTGGGAGCAGAATCTTTTTCCCTGGGGCAGAGCTTTTCCTGCTTCATGTCATCAATTACACTCCTCATGTGATGAGGCTGAAGATATGGGAGCAGGAGCACTGGCCGGACCCAATGCCTCTTGCTCTTTGCACTGCATCGAACTAACTGGACCAACTTATTATATATTTTGGGAGTCGGAGTCGATCCATTTTATGACGACTCCGACTTCTGCAAAATAGGCACCGACACCACGATTCCGACTCCACAGCCCTGTTTGACTCTCCAGCTGTTGGAAAACTACAACTCCCATCATGCATGTATATAATCTAACAGTGGACATGATGGAAGATGTAGTTTCCCAACAGCTGGAGAGCCGACGGTGCAGACCCCTGCTATAGAGGTTGCTTAAAAGGGGGAACAATTCTCCTTTTAAGCAAGCCCTAGAGCTCCTCACCTAGTCAACCCATATTCTGCTCTGCACTGATGAGGGACAAACACCCTGAAACAGCTGCCTGCAGATGAATATCTGGTTGGCTCTAATCCCATTCACACTGCAAGGCTCAGTGAGTTGAATGTTAAATAAAAACACTACATCCAAAAGGTGGCGCTGCAGAGTTTCAGCTCATTTCCTATAAGCCCTTTAGAATATATATGAATTCCAGTGGAGTGAGTGATGGTGTAAAAGTCTCCCCCGACCCACACAGTGCCTCTAACTAATGAGGAACGTTACCCCTTACAAAACATAAAGCCATTTAAGCCCTTTTTGTTGCTAATGCAGTCAGTAAATGTAAGTTTAGAAAGGGGGAAGTAGCTATGGAAAGTAGTTTATGTGCGCGCAATATATAGTGCCACTTAGATAATGGCAGTGAGGTAGGCGGATAGCGGCGATGAATAAGCAGCGTGGTACAGTATACTAGGGTATAATCAGCGACTCAGTGTGATCAGCGACTACCTGTTTGGGCTTTAATTACTTGCGTGTGTTTCCATTTGTAGCGTTCATGCTGAGGTGCCATGCGGAGGTTGAGGGCTAATCATTAAAGGGATTCATTTGTGTGTTTATTTTTACGCTGCCGCTTCTAACAGATCATTTCTGTGGGTTATGTGATTGCAGATGACACTTACGGGAGCTCTGCAATTTCTTCAATATTCTGAACTGAAAAAATTATCTATTGTAATGAAATGGAATTGTAAAACAAGTTAGCCCTAGTTTTATTAATTATATAAAAAAAAAATTTTTTAAGTAATCGGGGGCCCTGGTTAGGATGGGGGAGCAGTCATGAGGCTTTAACCTCTTAAAGGGGTTGTCTCGCTACAAAGAATAGCTTTCAAATTGTAGGGAACACAAAATAAAGACATTTTCCAAATATATTGCTTTGTTCCTCTGTTTTCCCTAAGGAGATACAAGTGAATTTATGACCTCCCTGGCTATTTCAGTTCCCTCAGTAACCGACCTGTAAACAATTCTCCCCCTGCTGTTTGTTCAATGAGATAACAGTGAGTGACATCATCAGACAGGTTGCTGCAGTGTCCTGTGCTGCTCAGCAGTAAAAACCTTGATTTATGTAAAATAAACAGAACTGTAATTAGGGCTTTTGTTTTGGGGATCAGATAAGAAGTCCTGTTAGTAGTTTGAGAAGCTAATCTGATCTAATTAGCATCTGAAAGCACAGCACAGCATGGAGCTGTACAAGCATGGAGCTTATGCAAATGAGTCAGTCGAACCAGGAAGTGACAGAGTATTTCATTCATGCATTCTCTGAAACTCTGAAGGGAGACAACTCCTTTAAGCTGAACGCCTGAAAAGTAGTTAATGACCAGAATATTTTTTTTAGTTTTTGCCTCCTTGCTTTTCAACAGTTGTAACTTTTTTTTTTTTCAATGACGCAGTTGGATGAGGCCTCGTTTTATTCGAGATGAGTTGTACTTTATGGGGGAATAGTTTATGTTCACTTATAAATAATTGAAGCATTTTTAATTTTTTTTTAATTCTTTTTTTTTTTTTTTTTTTATTTTTTTTTACACCATTCACATTTCACACTTAATAACTTGTTAGTTTAATTCTACAGGTTATTACGGTCGTGTGGATACCTAATATGTGTCGGATATTTTTGTGTGTGTAATGTATGCGCAATTATTCTTTATTAAATATTTATTTTTGATTTTTTATTTATTTTTTTATTCTTTTTTTTTTTTTCTTTTTTTTTTTTTTTTTTTTTTTACACTTTTTCAGTTGTTTTTTTTACTTTCTTTTTTGAATCCCCTGAAGGGAGAACTGTTTTCCTTTTTTTTTTTTACACTTAGTATTGTATTAGCATATCCATGTATGCTAATACATTAGAATCTGTGTCAGTCTGACACAGGTAGTGATCAGGACAGCACACAGTCTGTCCTGGTCACTGGCTTGTTACACACACAGCTCTGGGGCCACTCTAGGTCCCCAGGGCTGACTGTGCAGCCGTTCCCCGGGCTCTGTCGGGTCACCGGGCGTTCCGATCACCCGACAGAGCAGGGAAACCCTTTGATTGCGCTGCGGCGACGATCTGCCACAATCAAAGGGTTAAAGCATCGGGAAGAGGAGGTTTCTGCCACTCCCTGGTGCTTGTAGGAGATGATCTGTGTAGTACAGCCCCGATCCCAGTGCAGCTGTGGCGCCCGGAGCCGCAAACTCCGGTGTCTGCAGCGACGCCAAAGGACGTCGCTGCAGACAAACGACCCGCACCAGCCGACATCAAAAGTCGGTGGACGGTCGTTAAGGAGTTAAAGGTTCTCTTTAATGGCGTGTCAAAAGAATACTTACGGCAACATGTCCCAAAAGGGGCGTCCGTACACCAGTTTGAATGCGGCTTAAGGTATTGTATGCTCCAAATGTATTTCCTATTTTGTTCTGCGCCTATTTTGTAAAGTGGTTGTATTTGCGTCTGCTGGAATGTTTTAGGTGTTGCGCCTTTTTCGGCGAGTGTGTTGCTTGGGGCACCTGTTTGCCGGCTTGCATACTTCAAAATTCGGCGCATTCGTTAGTTCTACGCATTTGTTGATGGCACATCAGTTTGTTTTGGAGTGCATGTTGTCTTCGCTGCGCATGCATGGATTGGGGCGCATGCTTGTGGACCCTTTCTGGCTCCCTCCGAATTTTTGTCATAATTGCTTTTGGGGCACATTAGAAAATTAGGCGCATTTGGCATTTGAGCAGAGTTGGGAGCAACATTCAAGATCAGAGCGCACACAGTAGGCGCACGATCTACAGCTTCAACCAGCAGCCAGAAATAAGTACAGGACGACGTTCTGCAATGAACCCCGGAGCAATAAATAAAAAGGGGGCGCATTTGCACAGCGCCAGGCAATGTACTCACATATTCGCACACATCACTGCACAGGACATGTCGTCCACGAATGGCGAAAGTTCGGACAATGCAAATCTGATGCCACCAGCCGGCAAAAAAGGCGCACACTCGCGCACGATGCGCCTAAAATCACACGTAGAAAACAGCCGACAATGTAAGTCCCATACGAATGTGGCGCACATGTACGGCTAAAAAAAGGCGCATACAGCCACACAAAAGATGGCGTACAATGCCGACAACCACCGTACACTGGGAGTACACTACAAAATCGGGAGATACATACGCCAAAAAAACAACATTGGTGTGTTGGGACATGTCGCCCTTAGACTTTCCCACAATACCCTACAAGGCTAGATGGCGCGGTGGCCTGCATACCTGACCACCGCTCTATGCAAAGGCTATGTCAGATTTTCAACAGTTTTCGGATTTTGAAACCGCTGAAAATCCGACCGTTTATCCAGCCCATAGACTTTAATAGAAAAACCGACTTATAGTCTACAAGGGTCGTGTTTTTTAAGCTTATTTTCTGACGCCGGCGTATTTAGCAACATGTTGTATAATACGCCGGCTTTTTGCCGTCAGTTTCCCATACAATCAATTGTACGAGCCGACGGCAAAAAAAACGAGAAGTGACCGCGATTTTTGCAAATACAGTGACAAAGCCGCGGCAGTGCATTGGACAAAAGCCGCCGGCTTTCCGACATGTTTTTTGTCCAATGCTGTGTCAACCTAGCCTAAGGCTATGTTCACACGGCTTAAAATAAAACGTATTTCACCCCGTAATTTGAGCCATACTGCTCGAAATACGGGGCGAGATACGTCCCAGTCATTACGGTAATCCACATTTCTCATAGAGAACTATGGATTATGTCTCCTCTCCCCGCTCACACAATACGGCGAGCTGAGAGATAAGTGACATGTCAATTATTCATGAATGTCTATGGGGCCTGCGAGCTGCCAGGCCCCCCCGCCCCTGTACACATGGCGTAATTGCGGGGCGAAATACGTCTCGCATTTACACCGTATGAACATAGCCTAACACTTCCTGTCTGCTTGTTCACAGTGAGAAGGAACAGAGGTGAAGTCCCAAATGTGCGATCACCTCGAAATCAGACATATACCACCTAACTTATATAGAGGCAATTGGTGGCACGAATCCCATTCACATTGCAAGGCTCAATAAGTCTGATGTGGATTGAGGAACACTACATCCAATTGGTGTTGCTGCAGAGTCCTGGCTCATTTCTTGTAGAATATATTCATGTTTTGTAGCAAAGGAACAAGTCTACACCGCAGACTATAGAACTGGGAAAATAAATCTCTATGGACATTCACTGATTAAATGTGTTTGAACATTTAACTTAAGTGACGCTTGGGGCCTACTTAGTCATCAGATTAGGAGAATAATTTATGAGTAATTTCCAAATGTATAGTTTATACACCAGGGATTGGTGCCGCCATTGGCAGAACGTAGGCACAATTTCCTGAGCACGTTGCTACCGTTTTTTTTTTGGCTTCCTGTTATTTGGTTCAGTAGTTTTATGACCTTCATTAAACATTATTATACTGATCACAATGATTGCTACTGTCAGGAAAAGCCCCCCGCCGGCCCGTGACTTGGGGTGTATCGAGCCGTCGCGCTCCCACTAGGGGTGCACAAGGTCAACCAGATATTGTTTCACCGTTAACCCCTGTCCACGCGGGCACAGGAAGACCCAGGGAGGACGAGATAACACACTACTCGCCCACGACCCTGAACGGCTGGGAAAAGATTCGTTTACCCACACTGGTTAAACAAAGTTCTGCCAGTCAAATAAGCTGCCACCAGTTTCTAGTTTGTTTATAAGACCGGTCCGTTAATGACTTATAACAAGGCCAGGAACCAGCCTTGGGGTAGCTATATATTTAAGACCGAGTAATAGGCGGGTGAATTCAATTATCAAGACAGACTAGCTCAGATTAAAGTTTAAAGATTTAATTCGCCCTGGAGGGCACACTAGTCAAATATATACAAAATGAGAATAGTATACAGATAAGAGTCAGATGTGCAAATATAAGTTTGGTTACAATTCAAGGGCAGTAAGATGTGTCCAGTTACCATGGGCCCTCATGGGGGGGCTAATGAGGCCTGGCTTTTGTGGATGCTCCTGGAAAAAACTATTAGGTACCCCCCCCCTCCTGAATGTCACAATGGGCTATCCTGGGTTCTTGCTTATATCCGTGATGGGACAGCCCACGTGGCAGCCCACTACGCTCCCCCACACACCCCTGGGATGGTCTACAAACTCCTCCCTCTCTGGCCATGCAATTTCTGACTGAAACACAAAAATGGGCCGTACCGCGACAGGGCATTGGGACAGAACTGAACCAGTGGCACCATCAGAACCGGACGGGCCTAAGCTACACCCTGGTACTAGGCAGCCCGATCCTATGAGCTTCCTAAGTCCAGTTTTGGATTTCTCAGTACCCATGCATTGTGCGAACATGGGATTGGTTGCTATGTGCACGGGGAGTTTCATATTTTAACATATGAGCCCACCACAGACCAGTTATGAACGGGTCTCCTATAAATCTTTATGAAATATCGAGGCCGCTGGGTCTGGCCTTGGTTTATTTAAGTCTTTTAAGCTTGGGGTTTGAGAGGGCACGTGTATCAGGTGTAAATTGATTGAAATGAGGATACTTTTGATGTGGTGATCTCCTGCTGGGGTGGCTTCCTATAGAAGGGTATTTACAATGGGTCTGAGCTGGGCAGATTGACTCTTGCATAATTGACCTCTTCCTCTGGCAGGCCATTTGACTGAAGTCAGAGGGGGGAATGATTTGTCATATTTTGAGTTAATTGTTCCTCACAGCTACCTTAGAAGCTTTCAGAAAGGTAATGGCCGTTTCTTTTAAAGGGTCACAGTCATCATACCATCTGCTGGTATCTTGTTATAGAGTAGCAAGAGCTGAGCAGACTAATATATAATTTTGTAGGAAGAGATTCAGTAGAACTTGTATTTTATTTGTTTAATTTACTGCTTGTTTTGGGTTAAGGAGTCCAGTGGGCGGTCTTACCAGTGATTGACAGGTATCTATGTATGTATAATCTTACAAGGTAGGCTGTCAATCACTGATAACACCGCCTACTAGACTCCTTAACCCAAAATAAGCAGGAGTTTAAGTGCATAAAATACTAGTTCTTTCCAGGGCTGTGGAGTTGGCAAGCCGAAGCCCCGACTCCGACTCCTCAATTTCCCAAACCTCTGACTCCGACTCCTGACTCCCTCATACACGGCGCATGTTTAAGTGATAACCTTACTGTAGTAAAATGGTAACATCCGGCTGTTTATTACCTTATGATACAATAATCAAGCTATTCAGGTAGAACAGACACTGACAAGCAAAAGGGTAACAATGTTTTGATCTTTTGAACACTTGTGGGTAGAGTTGAAGAAAAAGCTGTATTTGTATCCAAGTCCAGTCTGCACCAACATTGGGAATGTGTAGAAGAGACCTGGGATCAGATTTTAGTCAAGACCTGCTTGAATCTGATCCAGAGCCCAGAAGGATTCAGGCAGAGCTGAAAACCAAAGGTGGATTTCCCAAATGCTAACAAAATAATAAAAATTAACATTTTGATTTTTAGGAGCAAAACTATAACTAAGCAGATGCTAAATATTTGCAAGTCAAGTTTTTGCATAAGATATGTAAGATGACTGTATATAAAATTACAGTAGCCTCATGTACAAAGCTGTAGTGGAGGGTGAGATATGGAGCCTGAAAGTCACAAGTTCAAAACATTGTTACCATTTTGCTTGTTAGTGTAAAATATATTTATTAGATACGACTTTAGAACACAAAAAAATTGTAAATATGCAAAACACTGCAGGAACATTCGTGGAGTTTCTGAATTTTTTCTGAGAAATAGTATCGCCTCCATCAGATCCTGCATACATGACCTCACATCTGATCTCATTATTTCCAGGCTAGAGAACGGCCTCTCTACACTAACTTGGGGGCAAAGCTGTGACCACAGGGGCAACATCTCTAACAATGTCAGGGTATAAAGGAATTGCCTCAGCCACAGTCAGTTTTGATGAATGGTTGGACTATTCTACTTCTTAGAAAGCAGATGAAAAATTTTGCTGAAACCTGTTTGTCCTGGGAGCAGAATCTTTTCCCTGGGCAGCGCTTTGCCTGCTCCTGTGTGTGTGTGTGTGTGTGAGTGTGTGTGTGTGTGTCTCTACAGCTTCAGACTCCCACTTCCTGTTCAAGCTGTGGGTAGTTCTACAGCTTCAGACTCCCACTTCCTGTTCAGGTTGTGGGTGGTTCTACAGCTTCAGGCTCCCACTTCCTGTTCAAGCTGTGGGTAGTTCTACAGCTTCAGACTCCCACTTCCTGTTCAGGTTGTGGGTGGTTCTACAGCTTCAGGCTCCCACTTCCTGTTCAGGCTCTGGGCGGTTATACAGCTTCACACTCTCACTTTCTGTTCAGACTCTGGGTGGTTATACAGCTTCATGTACCCACTTCCTGTTCAGGCTGTAGGTGGTTTACAGCTTTAGGCTCCCACTTCCTGTTCAGGCTGTGGGCGGTTCTACAGCTACAGGCTTCCCACTTCCTGTTCAGGCTTGAGGCGGTTGCATTAGGTTCACTTCCTGTTCAGGCTGTGGAGGTTCTACAGTCAGGCTCCACTTCTGTTCAGAGCTTGGGCTGTTACTACAGCTTCATGTACCACTTCCTGTTCAGGCTGTAGGTGGTTTACAGCTTCAGACTCCCACTTCCTGTTCAGGCTGTGGGCAATTCTAAGCTACAGGCTCCCACTTTCTCTTCAGGCTATGGGCAGTTCTATAGAAGTGTTCGACATTTCAGCTCTGTTATTCCTAGCTGAACCTGTTAGAGGGACAGTAGTGATGGAGGGGTCCAACCAGCAGGGCGGAAAAATACAGTGAGAAAGCTCTTGTGCTGCTGTTAAGACACAGCATGGAGTGATGTCACCAGGCCAGCCACTACTGGAGTAGTGAAAGGCGGTCGGTAACCAAGGGAATATTGTGTATACAAGCAGGAGACGAGAACTGCTGTAACTCTAAAAGAAAGCAAAATCAGAACACAAATGTATTTGGTAATACTCTTTACTTTAGCCTACATGTTTAAAGCTAAAGAGGAGGTGAGAAGACCCCTGTAAATTGATGATTGCCACACATTTGTAATGGGACCATGGGCAGCTAAGGAAGTCTACGCAATAAGCTGTTATTAGTCTACATGTTTGTGTCACCCACTTTATAATGTTCCTGTTCTCTGTAGTCTTTTGACGTCTATATCACTTTCTTCCTTACACTGGAATGTTTTTTCTCCTCTGGTGTTTTCTAAGTAGTAATAACACTTGACAACCACTCACAAGAGCTCATCCTCTCGACGTTGTTTATGTCTTCATGTGTTCCTTGACTACACTTCAAAATTTCTCACTTTTTCCACCGAACCTTAGTGCCAAGCAGTTACTATATGTTTTTTAAACCCCTTGATAAGTTTTTGGACTTAAAGGGGTTGTCTCACTACATCGGTTCATCTTACCTCAGTCCTGTTTTCTGTGCTGCATTTTTTAATTCAGGGGCGTGTTTACTGGCTTTACAGGTCTGCAGTAACAAGCTGCTGAGGACACCAGGTCTGTAGCTATAGTGACCAGCACTGGCAGCCTATCAGGAGAGATCAAACAGGTCTGTAGCTATAGCAACCAGTGCTGGCAGCCTCTCAGGAGAGATCAAACAGGTCTGTAGCTATAGTGACCTGAGGAGCTGATGCAGTCCATACACGAGGGGATATCTAGGAATAGGTAGGACACTGTTAATGGACACATATTGCAAAGTGACTTGTTTTTTGCAAGGTCTTTAACATAAAAAGCAGCGATCCCTGTAGTGAGACAACCCTTTAAAAGGGTCGATCTACTATTAAATATCATGTTCATTGTATAGGTCGTAAAAAAGTAACATCATTTGTCGTTCATACAGCGTCTTTCGGGACGTATTACGGGGCGTAATTGCATTGCAATAGGCCCTGAAATATGTCCTGCAACTGCGGATAGCACTTATGTTTACTAAAATCCGAGATCCGTGTAAATTTCCTACTGGAAATGCTTGCCATGTAGATAGACCTTAAGGCTGCGTTTACACGGCACAGACCAATTATCGGTCGGGAAATCCGGACCTGTATTTGGTCTTTTTTTTGGCATTCAGGGGGGGGCGGCTTTTCTCTGCGTTTAAAGTCTATGTAAAAGGTTGACAGTCGGTTTTCAGACAACTTTCAAATCTAAAAACCATCTGTAAATCCGGCTGAAAACCTCTGCCTTGGGGACATGTCCTAACTCTTAGGCCCCGTTCACACGGCTTATTCACGGCGGATTTGCGAGCCGTATTGCGCTCGCAATTCCGGCGTGAATAAGGGGCGGGAAGCGGGCGGGGGCGGGGGAGCAGCCCGCCGGCCCCATAGATGATGCATTATCTACGGCGCGTCCGCGCCGTAAATAATGTGCATGTCACTTTCTCCCCGCCCGACGGATTCGCCGAGCGAGGAGGAGCGACGGAATCCACTGTTCTCTATGAGAGCAGTGGTTTACCGTAATTACTGCGACGGATTGGCGCCGTACTGAAGCGCAAATCCGGCGCGCAGTACGGCGCCAATCCGCGCCGAAATAAGCCGTTTGAACACAGCCTTAGACTATGTTCACACGGCTTATTTGCAGGGAGTAATTACGCCCCGCAAATAAGCCGTGTGGCCGGGGGCAGGGCGGGAGCGGGGGGCGGCACCTCGCCGGCCAACAGACATTCATTACCAGCGGCGCGTATACACCGCTGATAATTCACGTCACTTATCTCCCCCCGCGGCGTATTCGCCGAGCAGGGAGAGGAGACGTTATCCATAGTTCTCTATGAGAACTATGCATTACCGTAATGACTGGGACGGATTCCAGCCGTAATTTGCGCACTCCAGCGCGTAATTACGGGCTGAAATATGTCCAATTTTAAGCCGTGTGAACATGGCCTTAGGGCTTGTTCACACGGCTTATTTGGACGAGGTTTTTGGAGCGTTTCCTCGCCCAAAACCTCGTCTGAAATGCTTCCAAAACGCACCTTAGTTTATTTTATTGATTCCTATGTAAAACCTCGTTGTAGTTCACACACGACGAGGTTTTTACTCACTTCTTTGGAAGCGCTGAACGAGAAGTGTCATGTGAATTCTTGAAGTGTATTTTGACGTGTTTTCGGTGCGGTTTTTGTCCTGGCTATTAATTTGTATGGGTGAAAACCTCGTCGACAAACTCCTCCAAAATCAGGCGAGGTTTTGGGAGCGGAAACGTTCCGAAAACCTCGTCGGAAACCACGTCCAAATAAGCCGTGTGAACATGGCCTTAGTGTAAACTTAGACTAGACAGTCTGACAGCGCGTCACATTTATTATAGCGTTCATAAATCTGGCGCAGGTTACAACTGTCTCATCTAAGTTTGCACCATTTTTAAGTTGATTTCCTTTATGCTACTAACTGTGTAAAATGTTTCGCCTTTTTTTGCGCACTTTAACGCACGGCGGTTTTTCTTGAGAATTTGCCTTCTGAACTTGTCATTGGTCTTGATCTTGGATATATGCTAATGCATGGTATACATTACACTCTTCACATAGCAGCACCTGTAATTCCTTGCTCTTGCAGCTTGATTATGAGATCAGCGTCTCGCACACTGCAGCGCACAGTACGCTCACCACTAGTTCACATCTCACAGCCTCAATATTTTCCTCGTGCCGGTAGCGTGGCATGTTGGCTGCGCGCTGCCGTGCCCATAACAGCCAAAACGAGCGCGGTAGGAGGATTTAATTATGGCTCCCGGGAAGGAGCGCAGCTGAAATGAACTCCGCAGCACACCTTGAGACGCTGCCGGGGTCCTGCGCGGCCTGGCTAATTTAATTTGCCTGCGCATGGCTGATCTGCATCGGGCAGTAGAGTCGGGAGGGTTTTTATTGGGTTGCTTTTGCTGAAGACATCGGTTTTTGCCAACATTGCTCTTATCTTCTGTATCCAATTATGCAGTGAGCAGCTCAGCAGGGGAATCTCAATGTTCCCACTTGTCTTGATGGGAGCTCGCAGCTTTAGATATCCTCAGTGCGAACATTTCCCGAGCAAACAATGCTCCTTTAGCCTGTTAACCTCTTTTGTACTTGAAAAAGCTACAGCCGCTGTGTTGCTGCAGATGACCTTGAAATGAAGAATGCACACATTGATGATGCCATTCATTCCAATTCTAAGCATCTGAGAGGCAAAGTTTCAACTTCTCAACCTTTTTTCTGCTCTGGTTGTGAAGAAATGTAAATGACATAGGGAGATATTGTAAAATATTGTGGCAAGTTTATTTTATGGGTTGACAGTTCTGAATTTTATTCCACAAAGTGGATGTTATTGTCAGGACCATTCCTGTCATACTCCCGCTTCACCCATTCAGCAGCCGCCTCTAACTTCTTCACTGTTTTGTGTGGGAAGTGTCTCTTTCCCTATGTTTGCAATCTACCGCTGGTAGCCCCCTTGGATCATGTACATGTAAAGAGCCAGTGCATGTGTTGTGGATGGGAACAAAAGTGTTATATGTGTGATCCTTTGTGTCTCCATTTTAATGTATTAGTTAGTATAACACCACATATGCCTTTGCACACAGCACATAAAAGCTGCCTATATAACTCTTTTCTCTAATGTGTTTCTAAAATGGCCGCTACATATTATGCTTATAGAGATAACTGCTGTATAGTCCAAGATGGCGCCTCCTTCCGGGACTACACCCAAGGTTCAGATATTCCTGAGCTAAAGGGAGTATACCCCAAATAAGGATGTAACCAATCACAGACCAACAGCCTGGCCCATGTGATGCTGTCTTGTCTCACTAACACAAAGGAGTATAAAAACCTGCCATTTTTTTGATAATAAAGACAGAAAGTGTATTCAGACCAGCAGAGCATGGTGTCATCTTTTTCTCTTTCATGCTGCACCTTTATATCATAGGATAATTTGGAAACCTCACTAGGATGTAGAGCCCCCTTGTGGTTTAATCCAATACACATGCTGCTGTTTGTTTTCCCCCACCAATGCACTTTAGTTAGAGAATCTTTGGTTCTGACCCAGCTTGTTCTCCATTAATGTCTGCTGCCTGCCATGAATTTTTCCCTATTGCCAATGATCACCCAACTCTGCCTGCCCTAACCTTTCACCTGTGTCTTCGAAGACCAAACTCTGCCTGCCTGATCCTTTCACCTGTTGCATTTGATGACCATACTCTACCCGTCTTGACCTTTTGCCTTTTGCCCATGATGAGCCAACTCTGCCTGCCCTGATATTTTACCTGTTGCCTCTGAACACAGACCTCTGCCTGTCCTGGCCTTTTACTTGTACAGTCACATTTTCAGACTTCTTTTATGTTTTTTTTTTTTTTTTTAAAAGCACCATCCCTATGGACTGGCTTTAAGGTTTGTTTTTTTTAACTACAAAGATTAGCTTTCAACATGTAGGAACAAGTAATTGAAGACTTTTTCCAACCATCTCTGCTATCTGATTAGAGCAGGGAGCGATGTCACCATGGACTATTTGAAGGTTGCCAACACCCTGAAACCGAGCTGCAGCACTGTGGCCAAGACCTTACAGCGGTTGAACAAGACAGATTTCACTCAGAATAGGTTGACCAAATAAGTTGATTCCACATGTTCAGCACCATAACCAGAGATTGTCTTTTCAAAGTAGATGTATAAGTGCTGCCTGCATTGCTGCAGAGGTTACAGGAGTGGAGGCTCAGCCTGTCAGTGCTCACACCATATGCTGCACACGGCATCAAATTGGTCTGCATGGCTGTCGTCCCATAGGGAAGCCTCTTCTAAACCTGCACAAGAAAACACGCAAACAATTTGCAGAAGACAAGCAGACTAATTACATGCATTACTGGAACCATGTCCTGTGCTCTGATGAGATCAAGATAAACTTAGTTTGTTCAGATGGTGTTAAAGAGGACAGCACAAGGTAGTTTCAGGCATGCTGTTTCCAGCCCTGTGTCCCTTATTCTGTAAGATGCTGTAGTTTTCGTGTATTTAATGCTCAAATCTGCAGTTTTCAGCCAGAAGAGTCATTGGAAGAGTCATTCAGAGTCAGTTTTTTTCAAACCCCGCCCACCTGAGGCTAGCCCCACCCACTTCAACTGATAAACCTATTACTTTGAATAGGTAGAAACATGTGAATAACTCAGTGGGCGGAGCTAGCCTTTGGTGAGTGGAGCTAACACCTACTCATGAATAAGATTTAAGGGGTAAATGCTCTAAAACTGCTGCATCTTACAGAATAAGGGGCACAGCGCTGGAAACAGCAGGTCTGACACTGGCTTGTGCTGCCCTCAGCGAGAGGGGCACAACCTATGTGACAGGTTCCCTTTAAGCATTTGTAGCGGCAACCAGGTCAGGAGTCCACAGACAAATGTGTGTTGCCGACAGTAAAGCATGGTGCTGGGAGTGTCATAGTTTGGGGCTGCATCAGTGCTGCCGGCTGTGGGGAGCTACAGTTCATTGTGGCAACCATGAATGCCAACATGTACTGTGACATCCTGAAGCAGAGCATGACCCCCTGCCTTTTGGGCCGCAGGGTGTTATCCAACATGATAGCGACCCCAAACACCTCCAAGCTGACCACTGCCTTGCTAAAGTGAATGAGGGTAAAGGTGCTGGAATGGCCAAGCGTCTCCAGACCTAAACCCTATGGAGCATCTGTGGGACCTCCTCAAACGGAAGGTGGTGGAGTGCAAGGTCTCTAACATCCACCAGCTCAATTATGTTGTCATGGAGGAGGGAAGAAGATTCCAGTGGCTGCTGCCTGTGACCTCCACGCCCAAGAGAGTTAAGGCAGAGCTGGAACATAATGGTGGCCACACAAAGTATTGACACTTGGAGCGCAATTTGTCCATTGTCACTTAGGAGTGTACTTACTTTTGTTGTCACTTGGGGGTGACAACAAACCCGGTGCTTTAACCCTTTGATTGCGGCGGTGCGTTACCGCAGCGCAATCAAGGGGTTCCCCTGCTCTGTCGGGTGATTGGATCACCCACTCACCCGACAGAGCTCGGGGAACGGCTGCACAGTCAGCCCTGGGGACCTAGAGTGGCCCCAGAGCTGTCTGTGTATGAAGCCAGTGATCAGGGCAGACTGTGAGCTGTCCTAATCACTGCCTGTTTCAGACTGACACAGATTAGAATGTATTAGCATATATGAATATGCTAATACATTGATGACTGTGTTGAGTTATTTTTAGGGCACCAAATTTGCACTGTTCTACAAGCCGTGCACTGACTCCTTTACATATTCTCAGTGTCAGATCTTCAGCCTTGACCCAGGAAAATATATAACAAAATATATATACCAAAGTGTGAGGGGTGTACTCACTTTTGTGAGATACTGTAATTGTAAAAATAAAGTTACTATGGCAGCGTGGCTGAGTCAGTGGCATGGGTTCAAAGAGCCCGCTTCCCACTGACGCCATTAACTTTGGTATGCCTCGTTCTGCCAGAAATAGTAACAGAGTCCATTTGTCTCTGGCTGTTTATTTGGATCTTCAGATTAATGGATGTGAATGCATCTCTAGCTGCTCTTTGGCCTCTCTGCCAGTTTTCCCCTCCCTGGAAAACACAAGTCCAAGTTTTGCTGTGCAGGTGAAACGTTTAAAGCCTCTTTCACTGCTGCCAATTTAGTGGATTTCCAGATGTCAGCGGAGCGGTTCATGGAGAAGTTGTTAGGCAGAAATTGAAAAGCAGGCTCATAGAGATTAGAGATCGGAAATAAGGTTTATGCAGAGAGATAAGCATGGGCTTGTGGAT
This sequence comes from Phyllomedusa bahiana, assembly GCA_025379985.1. Lineage (NCBI taxonomy): Eukaryota > Metazoa > Chordata > Amphibia > Anura > Hylidae > Phyllomedusa > Phyllomedusa bahiana. Next base: position 78,078 of record JAODAL010002629.1, read on the forward strand.
TTGGTTTTTACACATTGCTAATTTCCTCCTTATTCTATTCTTTTCAGGGACTTTGACATCGATGGCTCATTATTAGGATAGGTTCTCAGTATCAGATCGATGGAGGTCCAACACCTGACCAGCCAATTGGAGGGTTTGTGGTGCTCCAGCTAGTACCGTAGCTGACTCATGTTTACCATACATCAATTTAAAGGGAATGCGTCATCAAAAAATGAGTTATTGTTGAACTCACATTTTTATGTTAACTCCTTAACGACCGCCCGCCGACTTTAGACTTCGGCTGGTGCGGGTCATTCGTCTGCAGCGACGTCTTTAGACGTCGCTGCAGACATCGGAGTTTGAGGCGCCCGGCGCCGCAATTGCACTAGGATCGGGGCTGTACTACACAGCCCTGATCCCAGAGCATCCCCTGCGAGCATCGGGGGGAAGAGGAAAGCTCCGCAACCCGGTGCTTTAACCCTTTAATTGCGGCGGTGCATTACCGCAGCGCAATCAAAGGGTTCCCCTGCTCTGTCGGGTGATCGGAACACTTGGTGACCCGACAGAGTCCGGGGAACGGCTGCACAGTCAGCCCTGGGGACCTAGAGTAGCCCCGGGGCTGTCTGTGTAAGAAGCCAGTGACAAGGACAGACTGTGTGCTGTCCTAATCACTGCCTGTGTCAAAGTGACACAGATTAGAATGTATTAGCTGACACTTCTGTACTGTAGAGAAAGTTTTAAATTGTCATGCTCCATTATTGCAGACAAAAGAGGAGTCAAACTGAAAGGAGACACATTGTGTAGAAAATAAACACAGAATTCACCAGTCAAAGGAGATGTATACTCACCCTCTCCCTCCTTCACAGTGAAAAATCTCCTATACAAGTCTATGGGATCGAATCAGTTAAGAATCCTTGTGCATGAAGTGCTGTAAAGTATCTCTCTGACTGCTGTTAAAGCAGTGCAAGCAAGAATGTCTTCCCCACAATCATATATAGGAAGAAATCTACAATCAGGAAATAAAAACGCTGAGAGGAAAAAGAATATGGATCAGGGGCTTGATTTAATAAGTAAAAAAAAAAATGGCAACAGAATCCCTTTAACTCCAATTTAACTAAGACTTTGACATCCATGGCTCATTCTTAGGATAGGTTCCCAGTATCAGATCGATGGAGGTCCAGCACCTGACCAGCCGATTGGAGGGTTTGTGATGCTCCGGCTAGTACCGTGACTCATGTTTACCATACATAGGCCAGTATGTTTTGTATCTTGGCTTCATATTGTAGTTCTGCATATCACAAGGCATTATGGGAAAGGAGCTGGGAAGCTCACTGCGCCCGCTATTGGTTGTAACAAATTCTCAATTTACTTCTGATTCACTGAATCTTTGATAAGCAAAGGTGAATATTAGTCAAGCCAATATCGCTAATCTACATACGCCGTTTCGGGTTTTTGCCCCTCATCAGTGTAGAGCAGAGCGATACTGGCTTGAATGGGTGGGAGGCAATGAGTGGCTGAGAGAAGGAGAACATCTCTCCTTATGGAGAGCACCAGTTCTGAGCAGCCTACTCCTATTAAGGGGTACTGGAATTAAATTGTAATTTCACTTTTTTTTTTATATTTTTCCCCAATCCTGGCCCCATTTCATTATAATTTTATTAAAGGGAGCAACCCCCTTATGCTACCTGAAGCAAGGCCAGCGAAAAATAGCCATAGGCTTTTTTGTCTCTGCAAGGGTATGTTAACACGGCGTAATTGCGGCGCATTTCGCCACGTATTTGCGCTTTATACGTGGCAAGATGTGCACCGCAATTACGGTAATCCATAGCTCTCATAGAGAACTATGGATTACGCCTCTTCCCCCTGCACATACAAAACGAGCATATTGAACGTAAGTGACATGTCATTTACTCGCGGCGCGTAATGCATGTCTATGGGGCCGGCGGGCAGTCCCCCCCACCCCCACCCCCCGCAATTCGGGAGTACCCGCGAGCTCCCAATATACCCTAAGGTAAAACATTAAAACACACTGTACAATTGAGCTGAGTACGGAGACGTGGTCTCTCTCCTGTTCGTGTATAGGAAGAGACCTGTCTGAGAAGCCTGCACATTGGACTCCTCTGCTCAGGCTGGAGTGCCTCTTAACACACCGGGCTCAGTTTTACAGTGTGTTTTACTCTGAAACACTAATACACAGCATGCTGTGACAAGAAAACCTACAGCTCTTTTATATTGCCTTTGGTACGGGCAGCATGAACAGGTTGACAGGTTTTCTTTAAGACAACCTACTGTAGGAACAGGCGTAGTGATGTTTTTGAAGAACATCAGCCATGTTTGTCTGCTGCACAGACTTAGATTTAAATCCAGTGTCAGAATGGGGTGCCTAAGACCCAATAGTGGAGTTTATTCTAGGAGCCCACTAATGGAGTTGGTTCTTGGAGGCCCAGCAGTGGAGTGGTTTCTTGGGGCCCTCTAGTGAAGTTGGCTCTTGGGGCCACCAGTTGAGTTGGCTCTTGGAGGCCCACCAGTGGAGTTGTGTCTTGGGACCCACCAGTGGAGTTGGCTCTTGGAGGCCCACCAGTGGAGTTGGTTCTTGGGACCCACCAGTGGAATTGGCTCTTTTAGGGCCCCCCATTTGGGGTTGGTTCTTGGGGGGACCAGTGGAGTTATATTTTGGGGCCCACCAGTGGAGTTGAGTCTTGGAGGCCCAGCAGTGGAGTGGTTTCTTGGGGCCCTCTAGTGAAGTTGGTTTTGGGCACCAGTTGAGTGGGTCTTGGGGGGCCCACCAGTGGAGTTGTTTCTTGGGACCCACCAGTGGAGTTGGCTCTTGAAACCCCACCAGTGTAGTTGGCTCTTGGAGGCCCACCAGTGGAGTTGTTTCTTGGGGCCCACCAGTAGAGTTGATTCTTGGGGCCAATTAGTGAAGTTGGCCCTTTGGGCCCACCAGTGGCGTTGATTCTTGGAGGCCTACCAGTGAACTTGGTTCTCGGAGCCCAATTATGGAGTTGATTCTCAGGTCCAACTGGTTGAGTAAGTTCCTAGGACCCACCGGTGGATTTGGTTCTTTGGGCCCACTACTAAAGTTGTTTCTTTGGGAGCCCATGAGTTGCTTCTTGGGGCACACCCTCCAGCTACTGTAACTGACTGCACATACTGTACATGCCCCTGGGTTTTTTTCATCTTTTTCCTGCCTTTTTTCCCGAAAAGCAGGCCAAAAGGCCGCCATGCCTAGATCCACCCTGCCTGGGGGGCCCAAAGGGGTTCCCCTGCTCCTCTGCCATTCCCAACCTGTTTGGACCCTATATAAATCAATATATCTTAAATGTTTACACCTAAGATATCAAAGCCCCCAAGGAAAATTTTTTGCATTGCCTGGGCCCTGCATTTCTCTTCCCTTCTGCCCCTTTTCTATTTTCCCATTAACAGAAAGCTTTTTGCAGAAGGGGGGGTATAAAACGTAATTCTTCTATATATGCGTTCCTAATCTGATGTCTCACCAGCCTCCCTGGCATCTTCAGGGCTTTTTGCTTCCGACGCATTAATGTCTGTTTTATGGATTTACGTTTGAGCCGGGTTCATCTAAAGAACTGTTTATATTTCCTGAAAAAAAAAAAAGCTTTGTAGAAACAATGAAATAATCATATCCCACACAGTGGCCTTGTATCCGAGGCCCTCTTGCTCCCTTCATGCAGCTTTGTGAAATGCGAGTGGGTCATTGAAGCTCGAATAACATATGTGCATGTAGCCAATTAAAGTCCTGTTATTCCTCCTTTACGTCTCTCTCCCTTTCTTTCTTCATCCCTCATCTCATCTGCTCTGTTTCCATCAGTCATGATGCAGTCATAGTCCACAGTGTAAGCAGCAGGATGTGTTTTTTTTTTACTTGTGTTTCAGCTGAGCAAACAGGGGTAAGAGAAGGCGGCCAAAAGCACCAAAGCTGTCACTAGACCGGCACAGCGATATCCCGAATGAACGGGAAGAGTGACCAGGGCAGATGAATTCTCTGGAAGGTTATGATCAAACTACCCTATATACTCGAGTATAAGCCGACCTGAATTTAAGCCGAGGCACCCTACTTTTGCCGCAAAAAACTGGGAAAACTTATTGACTCGAGTATATTGACCGCCAGTCACTGCAAGCACCTCACTAATACATGTAAGAGCAGTACAGGACATATAGTACCACACTGTAGAGAGGTGCTATAGACCGCCAATCACTGCATGCACCTCACTAATAATGTACGAGGACAGTACAGGACATGTAGACCGCACTGTACTGTAGAGAAGGCGCTATCGACCGCCAATCACTGCATGCACCTCACATAATTACATGGAAGGCAGTACAGGACATGTCTCACCCCCCCCCCCCCCCCCCTTCGTACCCCACTCTGGTACTGTGAGAGGAGCTCCTAGACCACCAATCACTGCATGCACCTCACTAATACATGTAAGAGCCGTACAGGACATGTAGTTACTGCACTGTACTGTAGAGGAGGGTATAGACCACCAATCAACTGCATGCACTCACTCATACATGTAGAGCAGTACGGACATGTAGTACGCCACTGTACTGTAGAGGGCGCTATTGGACACAATACCTGCATGCACCATACTATACATGTAAGAGCCGTACGGGGCATGTAGTACCGCACTGCACTGTAGGAGAGGTGCTATCGACCGCCAATTCACTGCATGCACCTCTCTAATAACATGTAAAGAGCAGTAACGGTCATGTAGTACCGCCGTACTGTAGAGAGGAGCTTAGACCCCCAATATTGCATGCACCTTATAATACATGTAAGAGCAGTACGGAATGTAGTACCGCACTTTACGTGCAGAGAGGTGTATAGACCGCCAATCCACTGTATGCACCTCACTAATACACGTAAGAGCTGTACAGGACAGGTAGTACCGCACTGTACGGTAGAGAGGTGCTACTAGACCGCCAATCACCGCATGTACTGCACTTATACAATGTAAGAGTGAGTACAGGACATGTAGTACTGCACTGTACTGTGAGAGTTGCTATAAGACCGCCAATCACTTCATGCACTCACTAATCCATTAAGAGCAGTACAGGACATAATAGTACCGCACTGTACTGTAGAGAGGGCTATAGACCGCCAATCACTGCATGCATCTCACTAATACATGTAAGAGCAGTACAGGACATGTTAGTACCGCAATGTGCTTGTAGAGAGGCGCTATAGCCACAATAACTGCATGCACCTCACTAATATCTGTAAGAGCAGTACAGGAATGTAGTACTGTAATGTAGAGAGATGCTATAGACCACAATCACTGCATGCACCTCACTAATAATGTAAGAGCCAGTACAGACATGTCAGTACGCAGTGTATTGTAGAGAGGTCGCTATAGACCGCCAATACTGTATGCACCTCACTAATACATGTAAGAGCAGTACAGAACATGTAGTACTGCACTGTCTGTAGAGGAGGTGCTATAGACCACCAATCACTGATGCACTCATCATCCATGTAAGAGCAGTCCAGGACAGGTACGTTCCGCATGTACTATGAGAGGTGTATAGACCACCAATCACTGCATGCACCTCACTAATACTTAAGAGCAGCAGGACATGTAGTACGCACTGTACGAGAGGGGCTTAGACCCCCCAAATCACGCATGCCCCTCCTAATACATGTAAGAGCAGACAGGACATGTAGTACCGCACGTACTGTAAGAGGGTATAGCCGCCAATCACGTAGCACCTCACTAATAAATGTAAGGCATACGGGACATGTATACCGCACTGTATGTGAGAGGTCTACTAGACCACCAAAATACTGCACACCTCACTAATACATGTAAGGCAGTAAGGAATGTATACTGTTGTACATGAAGGGGCTATAACCCCCAAATACTCTCACCCACAATACATGAAAAGGCAACAGGAATGTAGTCCCGCACTGTATGTAGAGGGGAGCATAGACCCAATCATGCAGCACCTCACAAATACTGAAAGGGCCCGTAAGGACTGTAGATGCACTGTACTGAGAGGGGGGCTATAGACCCCCAATCTTTGCATGACCCATAAATACATGTAAGACAGTACAGGGACTTGTGTACGCACTGTACTGTGAGGGCGCTTTAGACCACCAATCCTGCATGCACCTCACTAATACATTAAAGAGCAGTACAGGAATGAGAAAGACGTACTGTGAGAGGGCTATAACCCCCAATCATGCTTTCACAAATAATGTAAGAGCGTACAGGAATGTGTACTGCACTGCTTAAAAGAGGTGCTTGACCGCCATCACGCATGTCTGCACTAATAATGTAAGAGAGTAAGGACAGTTCCCGACTGTCTGTAGAGAGGCGTTATAGACCCCCAACCCTTTTGCATGTACTGCACTAATCGGGGTTTTTTAAAAGAAAAGTTGGTTGGATCTTCCAACAATCAATCGCTGCAGCCCGGCAGTGCGGAACTTTGTATTTTAAAGTAATTAAAAAATTTCAGTGTCCCAGGAATGACCATTGTATGGTGAAATATCGTATCCTGAGGCAGCTGTCACTGCCCAATGTATTCCCGTTCTGTAATTTTGAAAGGATTTCTTTGGAGCTGCATATGTTTGGTGTAGGCTCATAGTTGGAAGGGTGGGGGGGGGGGGTCACATTGTAATGTAGAGAGGACTGTAGAAATAGGATTACTATAGTGTTAGTCTGGAGATGCTGTTATATCGAGGTCTCTCTCCAGTAGCAAGCGGCCGCAGTAGCCACACTCTGTTGCTTTTCCATTTACCCAGTAGAAGCCGGCAGCTCTGAAAGCTCTGCTAATACTCCTAGCCCTGCATGTACATTGTTGGATATTGAGTAAAAATTGAATTACATAAACAACAGCCGAACGAGGGAAATGAACATTTTCAGAAGGTCAAATTTCCCAGCGAGAAGACTTAGCTTAATAATAGAAGGAAAGGAGAATCAAGTGAATCTTTGTGTTTTAATTTCCTGATGGCATTTCTGTACAGTTCTCCTCTCGGTGACACACTCATCCGTATCTACAGTAACCCTTCCTGTTCCATGAATGGTTGCTACCACGAGGACAACCACCCCCCCCCCCGACACGACCTGTGAGCATTACGGATATTCCAGTTTGCATTGGAGAAAAATAGAAGATTCTCAAGACACTGGTGTCTCGAAATGAAATGGAAATCGGTCCTTTTCCTGCGTCCCGGGCTGCGTCCCCAGTGGTCTGGGAAAAAATTTGGGGTGCTTTGTGTTTCTGTTTCTTTTGGCCATTAGGGCAGTTACACGGAGGTTTCCGGAGCGGTTCCTCGTCCAAAAACGCTTCCAAAACCCCCCCCAGTTCATTTAATTGAAAACCTAGTTGTAGTTTTACACACACGAGGTTTTTAACCTTCTTTGGGAAACAATGAAAAAAAAGTGTCATGGCAATTCTTGAAGGCCCTTTTTGGGTTTTTTTTTCCCGACTATTCATTTTTAGGGGGAAAAACCTCGTTGAAAACCTGATCACAGCTTCATCAAAAACCTCGTCTTAAGACGCGTTTTTCTGGCGAGTTTTTGATGGGTTTGGACGAGGTTTGGGGCGGGGAAACGCTTCAAAAACCTCGTCCAAAAACGCAGTGTGAACATGCCCTTAGAATGGAAACCTGGACTTGGGTCGGCTGCATTTACCATTTAAAAAAAAGTAAGGCCTGTCATTATTTCAGATCACTCATGAAACTTATTGGTCTAGTGTTTTCTTTGGGCTGCATTTAGTCCCCACGACAAACCGACTGAAAAACTTTTACATGGACCTTAATGGAAATTCCGTGCAGCGGCCCCCAGTGCACGGATTTTCCGCCCAGCGGTTTTCTTCAGACCCCCGGCAGTCCGAAAAACATAGAACATGTTCATTCTTCTGTCCGTTTTTTTGGCGGAATATGAACACGTCTTTGTGAAGAGGGAGGGCTTTTCTCCGCACACCCCGGCGTCGTTTAGGCTATGGTCGCACGCCGTAATTGTGGGGCGTAAAGTACCCATGGACAAGCGTTACATGCATTACAAGCATGACGTCAATTATCTCCCCGGACGTACAATCTGATCGTATTGTACGCCCGGGGAGAGGAGGCGTAATCCACAGTTTTCTATGAGAACTATGAATTACCGTAATTTCGCTGCGTATCTCGCTCGTATTAGAGCGCAAATACACGGCGAAATATGCGCCAAAATTCCCCCGTGTGAACATAGCCTTACAAGGCAAAGACCAAGTACTGGTCGGGAAATCCCAACCAGTATTTGGTCTTTTTTTGTCACGCAGAGGGACGGCTTTTGTCAGCGGTTTGCGGATTCAAGCCCTCCCTCTTCGCTCTCACATGTTCATGTTACGCCCAAAAGCTGGGTGGGAGAATCAACATGATCAATGTTTTACGGATCGTCAGCGGTGTCAAAAACCATCCATTGAAAATATATACTAATGCATGGTATACATTACACTCTTCACATAGGGGCGCCTGTAATTCCTTGCTCTTGCAGCCAGATTATGAGATCAGCGTCTCACACACTGCAGCGCACAGAACGCTCACCACTTGTTCACATCTCACCGCCTCAATATTTTCCTGGTGCCGGTAAAACCGACGGAAAACCTGTGCCGTGGGGACAAGCCCATAGTTTCTTATTTTTTAATTAGGCTGTCCACAGCTAGAGCGCTCCACTTTTGGGGCTCCCATCAACCACCTTTGCATCTGTGCAGGAGTCTGGCAGTAAGTGTTCGATTTCCTTGCAGTGCCATCAAAGGTGGTGAAAAGCATTACAGAGTACCCGTGAACATGATTGGGCTCTCTATGTAATGCCCAAATTTGCTGCGTCCTTCAGAGTGGAGGCGATCATAGTAGCTCAATTTAGGAAAGCTTTTAACAGGGTGGTTAACTCTGAAAGCCCTAAGGGCTTGTCCCCAAGGCAAGATTCTTCAGTCGTTTTTACGGACGGTTTTCGGATTTGAAAACCGGCTGTAAACTGACTGTCAACCTTTTACATTGATTTTAATAGAAAATCTGTGCAGTAGTCCTCACTGAACGGATTTTTCGCCGGGACTTTTTTTTATACCCCCGACGTTCTAAAACTTAAGCACGTTCTTTTTTCCCCCGGGTTTTCGAGGGGAACATAACATAAATCCAAAAACCAGGGACAAAGCTGCCCTGCTCCAAAAAAAAGGTTAAAGTTTTTTTTGATGTTTGCTGGGGGAAACCCCCCAAAGGGCAGTCCCCGGGGCCGGGTTTTTTCAGACAGTTCTTCACCGTTTGGGGTTTTCAGCCGCCTGAAAACCGGCGAAAGTGGCACATGTGCTTTTGAAAACCCGTGCAGGGGGTTTTTCCCGTCTGCATGTTTCCCCCGCGGTCCGGGCCGCAACACTTTGTGTCAAAATCTTCCGTCCGTTTCCGGACGGATTGGCATCTCAAGTAAAGGGGAGGGCTTTCTCTCTCTCCGGAGAAAGGCCCCCCCCTCCCCCCGGCTGTGGGGCGGGCCGGAAAAAGACAAACAAGGGTGGCAAACCCACCGGATTTGTCCTGTGCAGTGGGAAAGCACCCAAGGGGTTTCCCCCCTGCACAGAAAAACAAATTTTATTTTCAGTGTTTTAGGTTCTAAAACCCCCGAAAAAATATCGTTCAGAGTCCCCCAACTTTAATTGAAAACAACCCGTATCTACCCAAGTTGTTTTTTTTCCGCTCTTCTTTTGGTGTCTGTATTATAACTGTTGTATAATTGCAAACGTTTTAGTTTTTTTTATGTCTTCCATACAATCAATTGTACATTCTGATGGCAAAAAAATGAGAAACGACCGTGTTTTTTGTGCAAAACGTAACAAAAACAGCAGTTTTGCACCGGAAAAAAAAAAGGGTCGGGGGTTGGGCTGAGGACCACCGGCCTTATAGACATGCATTATCCATGGCGCGTATACGCCATGAATAATTGACATTCCTTCTCCCCCACTCGGGTTTTACGAGGGGGAGAGGCGACGGAATCCATTTTCCTTGAATTTTGGGGATTCCCGTAATGCGGGGACGTATATCCCCCGTATTTTGCCATCGGCGCAAAAAGGGGCAGGCGCCCCATTTTATCCCGTGTGAACAGGGCCAAAACCGCCCTCTGGACTCCTTAACCCAGAATAAGTAATAATTTAAAATTTAATGATAAAAAAATTTTTAAAAATTTCTATCGAAAATTTCAATCATCGGCACTGCCCCCTTTTTAAATTCTTTTAGCAATAAGTTTAAGCTAATAAGTAAGGCTAAGTCCACCTTCACAACCAATTTTTTTTTTTTTTTTGCATTATCTTAATGTATGAAATATACAACTGAAGCTACTTTGATCATAAATAAAAAAAAAACAACTTTTATTTCTACAAAAACCTGGGTCGCCATGGTAACAGCTATATTTACTATTTTGCCATAGGCAAACTTAAACTCTATCATTTAATCTATAAAGCCTAAAACTAACGTTTAAATATAAAACTTAAAGGGTTTTTTCCAGGCGCCTTTTCTCTAAAAGCAAAGTAAATAACCCGTGAGCTGAGAAGAGAGTGAGAGACACCCAAACACAGAGCCGTGCATAAGTGACAATGAAATGTTCCCAATAATAAACTCAAAAAGCGGATTTTGTATCAAAAAGCAACAGCTTTCCCAAAGCCCCTTTAAAACCCTTCATGTTTTCCGTCCAGATAAGCAGGGGTTTCTCAATAATCACACTACACTTGGGATTTTGTTCAAGCAAACATATTTCTACCCCGGGGCCTTGAAATCCTTCATGTTTCCCATCATTAGTAAACAGGGGTTTACTCAGAAATAACCCACTAGTGGATTCGTAACAAAAGACAACATATTTCTACCCGGTGCCTTAAAAAATCCTTCATTTCCCTGTCATCAATAAAGCAGTGACCTACTCAGAAATCAACTACAATAGTGGTTCTGTAACAAAAGACAAAAAATTTCTCCGGTGCCTTTGAAAGCCCTTCAGTTCCCTGTCTCAGATAAAGCAGGGATCTACCAGAAAATCAAAACCACAGGGGATTCTTTACAAAAGACAACAATTTCTCCCGGGTCCCTTGAAAATTCTTAGCCCCCTTTTATAAAAAAGTGTGCTCTGCAAAAGCCCCCCCAAGCTTTTTGGGTGTATCTAATAGAAGCTTTTAAGAAAACAAAGGGCAGGAAAGGAAAGGGCGTAGTTTCTCGGGCTGAAATTTTTGTAATCACATAATTTAGAAAAGTGATTAAAAACCCATTTTGGGGGATCCCACGTAAACAACATCGTGGCAAAACCCCTTTAACCTCGATAAACACCATTTTTTAAAATGATTTTTTAACCCTCAATTTTTCCCCCCTAATTGTGAAGGATAACCCTTTTTTTATTACATCTGGTGGAACCCACCTTTGCAGGAAACCCTATATATACAGTGTTTTTCTAACTCCAAAAAAGGGAAACCAAAAACCCTCTTACTTGGGCAGTCATCTCTAATCTGATGGGGAGAAACATATAAGGTTTTTTGTAAAACCTCTGCGCGGGGTAACACAGTAAAAGAGGTAGAAAATCATAATTTAAAAAAGTCCTGCCCGACCTCCCCCTGGTAACAGACCACAAACCCTGTGTCGTCTGATCCTGCAGCCATGCTGTCTTCAGTCTGTCCTCTACTTCTACCCTGATAGTTCTACATTAATTTATTATCTATTTCATAGACACATAGATATGTTAACTTTTCAGTCTCCGGCAGCCTGTGCAGAAGTTGTACAGTCTGAACGCCGGCGCGTAGGGAGTCAAAATTGTGAACGAAGCGCATCTTTCGGTTTTTAATTTCAGCTTTGAACCGAGAACCACAGGAGGCATTACCTTAAATGCTACACATCCTGCTAATAGTAGCTTTATGGATTTTGCCTTGCGGCTCTTGAGTTTTTTTTTTCGGGAGTTTGCTTGTGTCTATTGATGTGGGAGGAAGGACAGGAAGAAAAAAAGAACGAATGTGATCATCTGGAGAAAATACATAGTGTGGGATTTTTCAGGGGTTTATTGTTCTGCATTGCAGAGGTATTTTTCCCTGTTCCAAAGCCACAATTGGACTCTACTGTTCTGTCCGTACCATCTGCAACTACTCTGCTTTTTGTGTAAGCCACACAAAGCTTCCGTAGCTGCTCCTTAGAATAAAAATTAGTCAACTTAGATATGTTACAGAGGCCAGAAACAGAGGATGGATGTCAAATTATCTTTTCGTGATTTAGAGCAGTCCTGGACTGATGCTTTCCCATGCAATCTATTCTAACAGGGGTGTGAAGACTTATAGACCAATAGTTGCTCCACTGAAATTTAAATATATTCTGAAGGGCTCATGGGAAATGAACTGAGAGCCTGCAGCGCCACCTATTCCACAGACTCAATTGACCAGTTGACCAGTCAGACTCTACAACATGGGCAAGACAGAGCTCAGCTCCTCTCCTCTATCATATAACCCTATATATCACAGGTCAGCTCTCTTCTTTTATCCCCCGCTTCTCTCCTCTATCATATAAAACCCCAATATTTTCAGAGTCAGCTTCTCCCTCTATCATATTAACCCTATATATAAAAAGCTCAGCTTCTCTCCCTCTTTTCATATTTTCCCTATATATTCACAGAGCTCAGTCCCTCCCCTTTCATATAACCCTATATATCACAGAGCTCAACTTCTCTCCTCTATCATATAACCCTATATATCACAGAGCTCAGCTCCTCTCCTCTATTATATAACCCTATATATCAGAGCTCAGCTCCCCTCCTCTATCATATAACCTATATACACAGGCTCAGCTTCCTTTTTCAAAATAACCTTATATCACAAGCTCAGCTTCCCCTTCCTCCCATCAATAAACCCTATATTATCACTGAGCTCAGCTTCTCCCTCTATCATATAACCCTATATATCACAGAGCTCAGCTTCTCTCCTTATCATATAACCCCATATATCACAAGGCTCGCTTCTCTCCTCTATCATATAACCTATATATCACAGAGCTCAGCTTCCTCTTTTTTATATAACCTATTTTATCACAGAGCTCGCTTCTCTCCTCTATCATATAACCCTAAAATATCACAAGCTCGTTTTTCTTTATACCCCCAAAATCCATGATAGTTTCCTATTTTATAACCACAGAGCTCAGCTTCTCTCCTTTATCATATAACCCTATATATCACAAGTCAGCTTCTCTTCTCTATCATATAACCCTATTATCACAGAGCTCAGCTTTCTTCCTCTATCTTTAACCCTATATATCACAGAGCTCACCTTCTCTCCTCTATCATATAACCTATATATCACAGAGCTCAGCTTCTCTTCTCTATCAATTTAACCCCATATTCACAGAGCTCAGCTCCTCTCTCTATCATATAACCTATATTTTCACAGAGCCAGCTTCTCTCCTCTATTTATATAACCCTATATATCACAGAGCTCAGCTTCTTCCTCTATTAAAATACCCTATATATCACAAAGCTCAGCTTATTATCATATAACCCTATATATCTCAGAGCTCAACTTCTTCTCCTCTATCATATAACCCTATATATCACAGAGCTCGCTTCTCTCCTCTATCCCATAAAATTTATATCGAGCTCAGCCTCTCCGCTCTATCATAAACCCTTATATCACAGAGCTCAGCTTTCCCCTCCTTCTATCATATAACCCTATATATCACAGAGCTCAGGCCCTCTCCTCTATCATATAACCCTATATATCACAAAAGCTAAGCTTCTCCCCTCTATCTATAACCCATATATCACAGAGCTCAGCTTCTCTCCTCTATCATATAACCCATTATCACAGGAGCCCCAGAAACCCCTTTTCTCCTCCCTCTATCATATAACCCTATTATCACAAAGCTCAGCTCCTTTTCCTCTATCATTAACCCATATATCAAAGCTCAGCTCCTTTCCCCCTATAATATTAAACCCTATATATCACGAACTCAGCTTCTCTCCTCTATATATAACCCTATATATCACAAAACTCAGTTTTTTGCTCTTCATATAACCCTATATACACAACTCAGCTCCTCTCCTCTTCTATAACCCTATATATCACAAAGCTCAGCTTCTCTTCCTTTATCATATAACCCTATTTTATCACAAAGCTCAGTTACTCTCCTCCTCCTAAAATACCATATATCACCCGAGCTCCTCTTTTCCCCTATCATATAAACTATTTATCACAGAGCTCAGCTTCTCTTCTCTATCATATAACCCTATATATCACAGAGCTCAGTTCCTCTCCTCTCCTCTATCATATAACCCTATATATCACAGAGCTCAGCTTCTAGGGGAGCATATACCATATTTGCTTTAAAGAGAACCTGTCACATAGTTTTATTCCCCCTGGCTGAGGGCAGCACAGGCCAGTATCAGACCTGCTGTTTCCAGCGCTATGTCCCTTATTCTGTAGGATGCTGGAGTTTTAGAGCCTGCTATTGGATGTAGCATTCTGTAATTCACATCCAACTCACTGAGCCTTGTAATGTAAATGGGATTATAGCCAACCATGTCTTCATCTGCAGACAGCTGTTTTGAGGCGTTTGCCTTTCATGGGTGCAATACTGGTTGGCTAGGTGCGAGGCTTTAGTGGTTGCACATAAGGTGTAAAGATCCTCATGAATTTAGGAATGTTATATCCAATAGGTGGTGCTGCAAGAGTCCTAGATAAATAGCTGGTTGGCTCTATTCCCATCCACTGCGCAAAGCTCACGGAGTTGAATGTGAGCTACGGAAAACCACATCAAGCAGGTGACGCTGCAGAGTCAAAGCTCTGTTCCCATGAGCCTTTTCGAATTTATTTAAATATAAGTGGAGCAACTAATGGTGTGCAAGCCTTAAAGGGGTTGTGTCACTACAAGGATTGCTGCTTTTGATGTTCAAGATCTTGCAAAAACAAGTCACTTTGCAGTATGTGTCCGTTAACAGTGTCCTACCTATTCCTAGATACCCCCTCTTGTTTGGGCTGCATCAGCTCCTCAGGTTGCTATAGCTACAGACCTTTTCAATCTCCTGTACCTTGTTTAGGCCCTACCAGCACTGGTTGCTATAGCTACAGACCTGTTCATCTCTCCTGATAGGCTGCCAGTGCTGGTCACTATAACTTAGACCTGTTCAATCTCTCCTGATACCCTGCCGGCGCTGGTCCCTATAGCTACAGACCTGTTTGATTTCTCCTGATAGGCTGCCAGCGCTGGTCACTATAGCTACAGACCTGTTTGATCTGTCCTGATAGGCTGCCAGCGTTGGTCGCTATAGCTACATACCTCTTCTTTTTCTCTCCTGATAGGCTGCCAGCACTGGTTGCTATAGCTACAGACCTGTTGATCTCTCCTGATAGGCTGCCAACACTGGTCACTATAGCTACAGATCTGTTGATCTCTTCTGATAGGCTGCAAGTGCTGGTCGCTATAACTACAGACCTGTTTGATTTCTTCTAATAGGTTGCCAGTGCTGGTTGCTATAGCTACAGACCTGTTTGATTTCTCCCGATAGGCTGTCAGTGCTGGTTGCTATAGCTACAGACCTGGTGTCCTCAGCAGCTCCTCACTGATGGCCAGTAGTAACCAGTAAAAACCAGTAAACATGCCCCTGAATTCTAAAGTGAAGCCAAGACAAAAAGGACTGAGATAACATGAATCGATGTAGTGAGACAACCCCTTTAAGACACCTGCATGGTGCTTCTCCCAAATGAGGAACATTGCCCCTTTCAAGCTCCTCTGCATAGTCAGAGTACTTTGTGCACTGCTATATGTAAAGTGCAAAAAACACCTCAATGAGATAAAGAGATGTATAACAAACCTCCAGACCTAAATGCACAAATATATCAACTGTAGAGGAAAAAGGTCATAAAAAATAAGTTTTAATAGTGAATCTAAAAACCTGATAAATACGCGACATCAAAAATACAAGATCAAAATATAACCCAAAAAAAAAAAAAGGAAATATATCATGTTAGTTAAACCTACAAAATCCTAATTAAACTAAACTGCCCTATCAAATAAACAGGTATGTCGCCCCGATAAGGGCGTTCCCATCACCAACCTGACCCTATCTAAGTTGGCCCTAAAAAGATTAGTAGTCCCACCCCAACATGTTTCGACCCTTCAAAAGATATTACTTGGTCACATCACGGGACAGTGTGAAAATGGGGAACGAGTGTATGGCCAAATATAGGATTTTAATAATCAATATATAAAGTCAGGAATAGAGAAAGAGTTGCCCAATGGGCTCGTGTTTCTCCCCATCACTTGCAAACATATACGTTGCTTGGTGGGAGGAGAAATTCATATATTCCATCCATAATCCCTTTTCAGAAGACATCTGTTTTTACAGCAGGTACATAGATGATACCTTGATTATATGGAAAGGTTCACCTGCTGCAATCCAAAATTTGTAGATTTTCATTAATGGTAATCAAGGGAAAAACCCCAAAATTTACTTGGAAAGCAATAAAATCAAATTTTCATTTTTGGGTTTAAAACTAATTCAGACATCACAAATGGAAAGATTAACACCTGCACATACAGGGAAAACCCCTTTCAGGAAATGGATACTTAGAGCCTCCAGCTGTCATCCCAGACATTCATCAACAACTTACCTGTTTGGAGAGTTTATAAGGGCCAAGCGAAATTGTAGCACACAACATGCATATGAAAGGGAGAAATCCATCATATTGATAGACTCAAACCCAAAGGGGATACAAATCGTATCAAATACAACAGGCTATTACCAAAGTGGAAACCAAACAAAGGTCAGAATTGTTACATAATTCTAGACCGAAATCCAATAATGACCATCAAATTAGTTTCATAACACATTTTAGTCGTCAATTTTCTCATGTTGTAAATATTGTTAAAAAATATCTACCCATACTCTCGATGGATCCTTCGCTACGAAAAATTTTAGAACAGGGTTGCAGATTTATTTCCACTAAGTCAAAATCAATAGGAAAACATCGTCTCACCGAGCATGTATATGAACGCTCAGAACAAAACAAGAGATGGTTAGATTTAAAAGGCTCTTTAAAGTGTGGAACGAGCAGATGCAATCTCTGCAAATATATGGATCAAAGAAATACGTTTTTGTTCCATGCTACCAAAAAATCATATACTATCACCTCATTCATAAATTGCCACAGTGATCATGTGGTATATATGATCTGGTGTGATCAATGTGAGCTCCAGTATATTGGCTGTACACCAGAAGCCTACATGTGAGAATTAGGAGCATATTTATGACGTTAGTCACACTAGTACAAGAAGCGTCTCGGGTGCGTCCAAGCACTTTAGAGACGATCATGCAGGAGATCTGAGTTCTTTTCGTGTTAGGGCTATAGAACAGGTTAACAAACCCCCCCGTGGGGGAGATTGGAGGAGGTTACTCACCTATAGAGAACCCATTGGATTCTTATTTTAGATACACGATATCCTGCAGGCCTGAATTATAGATCGGACCTTATGTATATATATATATTGAATATATGTCATATTCTCTGTATTAATCTGTTTGCATAAGATTATAGTGTACATTTTATATGTCATATATCTAATCTTCAAGCAATGTCTTTTATACACCATATAAAGAGTTAAAGATCAGGTGCATTTCGCTAATTGCTTTCAGGAAGTGGTTATATATTTGTTTTTGTTTCTACTACGATTGTGTTATGACTAAGGGCCATCTAACTGGCCTGAAACGCGTCAACAAGATGTAGTGTTTCTGTGATTTTAAAACCTTTTTTACTCTTGTCCAATAAAGTGCGTTTTTTCAACTCACCAACTTTTCCTAATTTACCCCGAGCACGAGTGCTGAAAATTCCTTGTTCATAATAGAGAAAGAGTACCTGCCAGATTATTGCAACTTCATCTCTTGTGCCCCAATGATAGAGCAGGCAATGATAGTTTTAGAGTATGTGCAACTTACTTACTGGTGCTGGCGGTATCTCTATCTCTAGATAGTGTAAGAAATTCCCTGTATCATATACATATATAAATTCATATAAATATCATAAATAAATATGTATCTATACAAACATATACTGTATATATACAATCACCCTCTTACTGGGTTAGATTCGAAAGGTTAGGTGCAATGAATGAGACACACTGGTGAGTATATAAAAAGGTATATTGTATAGTATATGAAATTGATTTATGGTTATTAAAGAGTATGGAGATTTACAGGAACAAAAGAAAGGAAACAAATGTTACATAAACACTACACAACCAATTATCAAGACAGTTACAAATCATACAACATATAACAAAATACAATGTCATATTACCATACTAGGCCTTCACCCACGAAGTTCATATGCCGTCCTCTCAATATGCCCAAGTCTGCTGGCTTCTTCCCAAGAGTCCTCCTCAAGAGGGTGCCTCCCTCAGTCATCTAACGCTGGATATTTATAATAATAATAATAATCTTTATTAATATAGCGCCAACATATTCCGCAGCGCTTTACACTATAGAGGGACAGACAAACCAGACATTACATTATAAAAAGCTACGTACAAATCAGACACGCGGTGTGAGGGCCCTGCTCGCAAGAGCTTACAATCTATTAGGGTGTATGGGTGAAACAAAGGGTTACAAGTGCTTGGTTTACAATGGACCAGCCATGTTACATAAATATGGGGTAGTATACATAAAAAGTGGATGAACCTGCCATCCCAACCATACATCTATATACAGATAAGTGCCTACGGGTGCCAAAGTTTAGGAAGTAACGAATGTGTGACATAATTTCGGGGGATAACAATTAGGGATCTTGGTCGCTTGTCTAAGAAGATGAGTTTTCAGTGCGCCCTTAAAACTGTGAGGGTTGTGAGTGTGCCTGATCACATGGGGTAACATGTTCCAGAGAACTGGTGCAATACGTGCGAAATCTTGGAGACGGGCATGGGAGGTTCGGATGAGTGAGGTGTGAAGTCTTAGATCAGTAGCAGAGCGCAGAGAGCGGGTAGGGTGGTAGCCAGAGATGAGGGAGGAGATGTAGGGGGGCGTGTGCACCACTGTGGAGAGCTTTATAGGTGAGAGTGATTACTTTATGTTGTATTCTGTAATGAATAGGTAGCCATTGCAGAGACTGACACAGGGTAGAGGCATCAGTATAGCGGCTGGAAATAAAGACAAGCCTGGCTGCTGCATTCTGGACAGATTGGAGAGGGGAGAGTTTGCAGAGAGGGAGACCGATAAGCAGGGAGTTGCAGTAGTCCAGACGAGAAAGAATAAGAGCAGTAATGAGAGTTTGAGCTGTTTCCACAGTGAGAAAAGGATGGATTCTGGAGATGTTCTTGAGGTGTAGGTGACAGGAGCGGGCAAGGGATTGGATATAGGGGGTGAAGGACAGATCCGAGTCTAGTATAACTCCCAGACACCAGGCCTGTTGCCTAGGAGAAATGGTGGTACCACACACACACACATGTCATTTTTTCCCTCAAATCTCAATTTTCCCACCATTAAGGGGAAACAATTTCTCTTCTTTGATCAGTTTGGGGTAATAAACACTTCTATGATCTGGTATTGGGATTAATTGGGAGAAATCTAAAATTTTACCGATCGACCCCTCTGTCCCTACGGTAAGGGCTGCTGAGTCTCCCTTGATGTGGGCCTCTTCAGTTACTTATCTTGGGATACAGGTTTCGAGAGTTGTCCAGGAATTTGAACTTTTGAATGTTACCCCTCTATGTACACTCCTACAAAGCAAAATTAACAATTGGAATAAACTGCAGCTCTCTACGGCAGCACGTATTAGTTTGGTCAAGATGACACTCTTGCCCAAAATTCTCTATGTGCTCCAGCAGGCTCCAGTGTACCTCCCAATCAGTTTGATCCAGCATATAAGGGGCCTCCTTTTGTCATTTGTATGGCAGGGACGCAGACATCGTGTGGCCGCAGATTGTTTGACGGCGCCCTGGGATGAGGGTGGGGCAGCATTCCCGGATATAAATCTGTATTACCTAGCGAGCCAAATGTCGCATTTGGTTAGATGGGGGACCGAGGAGCAGGTTAGAGTTCAGTCTCTAATTGTCTCGCCTTTTAACAGTAGATATCACCACCCCCTGCAGCTCCTGTTCTGTGGCATGGCCTTTGCAGCAGGTAGATTGCGCGACTTTCCCATTTTGAAACAGGCACTCACGGTTTGGCAAAAGGTGCGCACGCTGTATTACTCGGAAGGTATTGACCTGTTTTCTCCGCTATGGCACTGCAAACTCTTTCTGGATCTGCTCGATATGTCATTTGAAGTTAACTGGGGAGCCAAAGGGGTTTGGTATATCTCCCACATTTGCACCAGCGCCGGTCTCAAACCATTCCCGGAACTGCAAGTCGAATTTGGCCTCCCCTCGTCCCAATTCTTTTTTTTTTAATTTTTTTTATAAACAACTGTTTATTGAGTTTTCCATTATTTCCAGAAAATAAAAGGCAAAACATACATATATGAGGCCCCATAAGGGCGCCAGATAAAAGTATTATATTGTAACAACATAGTAGATAACACCATAGGACTCCATCTCAAATGGTCACAAAAGAAATCAAGATAAATAAAGAAAAAATAACTGTTAAACAACATACAGCAAGAAAATCGTGCTCAATACCTGAACAAAGCGTGCATGACTCCCCCTCTCATTTAACATGTAAAATGGTACATACCATATATTGCTATATTTATAGTTCTCACTATGGGACAGATAGCTAGCTCAGGATTTGCTCAGTCGCGAATGCTCAGTCTACCTAGCGATCCGCCTATTTCCTGTTTGTAGTACCAGCCCGTGTACTGGAAAGTGCGCATCAGGGCCTTCAGTTCCCTATCAGAGTAATGAGACTCTATGAAGGAGCGCCAGCGTTTAAAAAAACCCTCTGTCCGAACTTCCTTGCATCTTTCTGTTTCTAGTTTATCTGCAATTAAGTAAGTTTTCAATTGGTCAGCGATCATGGAAGCTGGGGGTAAGGAGGGCTTGATCCAAAAGGATAGCAAGCAGCGCTTGGCGACCAAGATAGCTATATGAATTATTGCAGGGAGTCTCAGGGGTTCCCCGAGCGCTCTTCCACTTTCATCTTCCGGGGGTCTAGGGCTATGAAAGATTAGTAAATCATGATGTTTTTCTAGAGTTACATTGAAGTGTACTTTGACATACATCAAAAAGCTGTCCCAGTACCCCTGCACATGGGTGCATTCCCATAGGCCGTGCCACATATCGGCTCTGTGTTTTCCACACTTAGGGCAACTTTGCAGCCTATCTGGGAATTTCTGAGTGGGGGGCAAGTTAAAGCCATAGATGGCATTATGGGCAATTTTAAACTGCGACTCCCTCCAATTTCCACAGATGATATGATTTATCTGTAGTTGTTCATCCCCCAAGCGGCGGGCCCAAAAGCGGAAGACTTGCGATTCCGTGCGAGCCGAGGTCCATTTTCTCACGACCCCATAGAGTCCAGACAAGCTGGAATTCCTCTTACTGGAGGCCATGAAAGCATCGTAAGTGTTCGGGGTCATCTCTTTCGAGACGTCTTTCAACCTAGAGGTACAAAAGTACAAAATCTAGGGAGTGCAAATTTGGTTACCATCTCCGAGGGAGAGCGCCAACGCCGTTCATTTTCATGAATGAGCTGTCCCACTTCCCTTAGCCCAGACCCCTTCCACTTTGCAAACATGGGGTTAGTTCGACCTAGGGGAAAGTCTGGATGATCCCAAAGAGGCTTGTGTTTAGAGATCAGGAAAGACAGTCCCAGTCTCCTCCGGATCTCCTTCCAAACTGCGATTGTGTCCCGGAGGATGGTGGAGGACTTAACTAGGGGAGGGAGATTTGAATACTTAGTGTGAAGGAGAGCTAAGGGGTTCCACGGACGCATCAGTTCCCTTTCGATCTCCCAGTTGGAGTAGCCACTCCTACCCTCTGACCAGTCTACTACATGCCTCGCCAAGCATGCCAGGTTATATCCCCTGATATCCGGCAAGTTCAGGCCTCCCCCTGTGATTGGCAACATTAGTTTTTTGAGGGCTATACGGGGTTTTTTCCCCGCCCAGATGAATTTAGTGAATATTGAATTGATTTTGTTTATGTCAGTATGTCGCAAAAGAAATGGGAGAGTTTGTAGGGGGTAAAGGAGTTTGGAGAAACTGACCATTTTTAAAGCATGACAACGTCCAGTCATGGAAAGGGGGAGGGACCTCCATCGTGAAAGCTCTTGGGAGATCTTGGCAATGATTGGGGGAAAATTTAGGTTATAGACTGTGTCTGGGGTCCTGCCTATTTTTATCCCTAGATAAGTGATGTGATTAGTGGCAATGGTTAAATCCACCCCTAGGCTCTGCAATCTGTTTTCAGGGCATTTCAGTCCCAAACTTAGCAATTCACTTTTGGAAGCATTCACTTTGTAACCAGATAGTTCCCCAAATGACTTAAGGGTTTCAAATACTCGAGGGAGGTGGGCCAGGGGGTTTGACATAAACAAAATCAAGTCGTCCGCAAAGAGGGCTGTTTTGATTTCTTGCGTACCTATGTAAATTCCTGAAAATAGGTCTGAGTCCTCCAAGGCTCTTGCTAATGGCTCGAGGGCCAGGTCAAAAAGAAGGGGCGATAAAGGGCAGCCCTGTCTGGTTCCTTTTTGAAGGCGAATGGGAGCAGAGATAAAACCTGTGGAGTGAACGCGCGCTTCCGGGTCTGAATAGATGGCATTCAAAAAGGTCCTAAAAGGACCTGAAATTCCAACTGTATCCAGAACCAGCCAGAGCCATTCCCATCGCACATGGTCAAAGGCCTTCTCGGCGTCCAAGGCCACCAAGACCGGGTGTTCTCCAGGAGTCCCAATTGTTTACCTATCTTAGAGTAAAGCATGCCGATTGTATTTAACAAATTTCCGTTCCCTCGCCTATTTCTCTCCCCACCAACTACCCATGTAATTTCTCACTTCTATGCTCTCTCTCTATGCGGAACAGGGAGGGGCTCGGGCTCAGGGAGTGGTGGGGCAGACTGGTCCACTCAGATGAAATGGAAACATGTATATCCTCACCCAGACGGGTCTCTTCCAACCTTAATGACAGAATGACACAGTTATTTATTCTACATAGGTCTTATTATACTACCTCGAGACTGAGTAAATTCCGACTTGGATACAAAGATGAGTGTCCTAAGTGCCATATGACCTCGGGCACCTTTTTACACTTGATATGGTCCTGCCCGAGAGTGCTGGGGTTTTGGTCACAGGTTATCCAATTTTTAAATGACACAATGGGGTGTCCAGTTCCCTTCACCCCTATGACTTGTCTGTTTGGACCGGAGCCGGATGGCCTGGGTCCCCGTTCCATGTACAGCTTTGCAACCGAAGTTCTTTACTATGCTAGGAAGGCTATCGCGCGAACGTGGCTGGCTGGTAGGTCCCCCTCGGTGGCTGAATGGAAGGGACTGATTAATGGTATGCTTCCGCATCAGAAGTGGTTGTTCAAACGCAGGAACAAAGTAAGGAAATTTGATAAGATCTGGGGAAGGTGGTTGAGCTCCTCTGGCACAGTTGGTTCCTCAAGGGCCTTAGGATATGACACCCCGGCGAGTCCGTAAGGGTAGGGCTCTCTGATGCTGTCGCGCCCGTTCCTCCTCTTTGGTAACTTATTTCCCCGCTTTCTCTTTGGTGCTTATCCTGTGTTGAGATAAGGTGCACCCCTAACTCTGAGTTTCACCGGATGCTCTATTGATTTGTTTTTTGGTCCCTTTGCGCAGCCGAGACGGTGCAGTACCATAGAAACATTATATATACATCTTTGTTTTTTGTTTTTTCTACTCCTTGCCTGTTGCAGGGACAAGAGGATTCATTCTGTGTTAACATATGGGTACTTTTGTTGTTTATTTGTGGACATTGTTGTATCACGAATATATTGTCATGTCACTATTCTAAAGTGTGGCTTTGTATAAGTCAGTATAGCATTTTGCTGTTTTATACCCTTCATTGATCCTTCAAATAAAGTTTATTTGTTAATCAAAACACTTCTATGATAATTGTGTGTTCATCCTGATATATCTCCTGTGATCAATCCTGGGGCAATAAACACTACTGTTTATTGTGTCTTTCCTGTTAAGACCTTTTCCCCCTGTGGGCAAATTATACAGTCAACACATGCAAATGAGGTATGGGCACTCTTCATCAATTAACTCCCCTGATTGCATCCTATTCTCCTGGGAAAATTCGTTCTAAAAGGCAATAAGCCTTCTGTGTACATCCTGCATCAGCCAGTTTTTACAATGTTATGGCATCCTGGCAGAGGAAGATACCTTTTGTTATATGTTAAATTAGCACCTGAAAAGAGATCTGCAGTCTTCCAAGATCTTCTCCCCTGAGAAACCTATTTACAGTATATTCCCACAAGTGAAATACTTCCTATATCTCATATCAAAGTATACCATGTCATATGTCTTACAATGTGTAAAAATCTGTATTTCTTACAATAGTGCAACTGATCTTTCACCCCGTCCGGGTGTTACAGCATCGGTTGTTTTGGAAAGACCAAAAGACTGACTTAATATATTGATTATTAAAATCCTATATTTGGCCATATATTAGTTCCCTATTTTCACACTGTCCCCTGATGTGACCAAGTAATATCGTTTGAAGGGTCGAAACATGTTGGGGTGGGACTACTAATCTTTTTAGGGCCAACTTAGATAGGGTCAGGTTGGTGATGGGAACGCCCTTATCGGGGCAACATACCTGTTTATTTGATAGGGCAGTTTCGTTTAATTAGGATTTTGTAGGTTTAACTAACATGATATATTTCCTTTTTTTTTGGGTTATATTTTGATCTTGTATTTTTTGATGTCGCGTATTTATCAGGTTTTTAGATTCACTATTAAAACTTATTTTTTATGACCTTTTTCCTCTACAGTTGATATATTTGTGCATTTAGGTCTGGAGGTTTGTTATACATCTCTTTATCTCATTGAGGTGTTTTTTGCACTTTACATATAGCAGTGCACAAAGTACTCTGACTATGCAGAGGAGCTTGAAAGGGGCAATGCTATATGTACTTACATTGGTGGAAACTGTATGTACTCTGTTTGTCCTAAACGTACGCAGCCACTTACATGTAAGTGTTGTCCTGTCCCTGGAAGGAACATTGACTTGTAAAATCCGGCCCACCCTATAATCCCTCTAGAGCATGGTGCCCCTGACAGCCTTGAGACCCCGTGTCAGCGTGTCTCCATACAGCTCAGCATGTCCTGTCATGGTCTTTATTAAATCCTCCGCTGCGTGTTTGCTGTCGAGACACGTCAGGTAACTGAGAAACCGGAGATGCTGCTAAGTGGTGTCACTATGGGCTGTAAATTGCCCTAGTAATGGAATAGGCTACTGGATGCCACTTTTGCATTCAGATTAATCACTGTAGAGCTGCGTTTCATTTAGAGAAATCCTCCTGTCAAATTGACGTTTACTTTGCTGTCAGCACAAGGCTAATCCAGCTTCCAGCAACGGGAGCTTTTCTAGCTACTATGGATTCACTACCTAAAAGGACAATTGTCACGCTGCACGGCTCTACTAACTTGATGATTACTCACGGTTTCAGGGGCAGGAACAGAATAAGGAAGCTTTGCAGGGCTTAAAGCGAACCTGTCAGGTATGTGATGTATAGGGTTATATGAGGGAGAGCTGTGTGATACAGTGAAGGAAATAATTATTTGATCCCTTGCTGATTGTGTAAGTTTGCCCACTGACAAAGACATGAACAGTCTATAATTTTAAGAGTAGGTTAATTTTAACATTGAGAGACAGAATATAAAAAAAAACAACAGAAAATCCCATTGTATAAATTATATAACTTTATTTGCATTTTGCTGAGAGAAATAAGTATTTGATCCCCTACCTACAGACCAGTTAGACGCTCCTAATCAACTCGTTAAGACAGCTGTCTTAAATAGTCACCTTTATAAAAACTATTGTCCACAGACTCAATTAATCGGTCAGACTCTAACCTCTACAACATGGGCAAGACCAAAGAGCTCTCTAAGGATGTCAGGGATAAGATCATAGACCTCCACATAATTATTTCCTTCACTGTATGTAGGGTGTAGGATAGAGGAGAGGAGCTGAGCTCTGTGATATATAGGGTTATATGATAGAGGAGAGGAGCTCTGTAATATATAGGGTTATATGATAGAGGAGAGAAGCTGAGGTCTGTGAAATATAGGGTTAAATGATAGAGGAGAGAAGCTGAGCTCTGTGATATATAGGGTTATATGATAGAGGAGAGGAGCTCTGTGATATATAGGGTTATATAATAGAGGAGAGGAGCTGAGCTCTGTGATATATAGGGTTATATGATAGAGGAGAGGATCTCTGTGATATATAGGGTTATATGATAGATGAGAGGAGCTGAGCTCTGTGATATATCGGGTTATATGATAGAGGAGAGGCTGAGCTCTGTGATATATAGGGTTATATGATAGAGAAGAGAACTATCTCCTGTGATATAGGGTTATATGATAGAGGAGCTGAGCTCTGTGATATATAGGTTATATGATAGAGGAGAGGAGCTGGCTCTGATATATAGGGTTATATGATAGAGAAGCTGAGCTCTGTGATATATAGGGTTATATGATAGAGGAGAGAAGCTGAGCTCTGTGATATATAGGGTTATATGATAGAGGAGCTGAGATCTGTGATATATAGGGTTATATGATAGAGGAGAGAAGCTGAGCTCTGTGATATATAGGGTTATATGATAGAGGAGAGGAGCTCTGTGATATATAGGGTTATATGATAAAGGAGAGAAGCTGAGCTCTGTGATATATAGGGTTATATGATAGAGGAGCTGAGCTCTGTGATATATAGGGTTATATGATAGAGGAGAGGAGCTGAGCTCTGTGATATATAGGGTTGTATGATAGAGGAGCTGAGCTCTGTGATATATAGGGTTATATGATAGAGGAGAGAAGCTGAGCTCTGTGATCTATAGGGTTATATGATAGAGGAGAGGAGCTGAGCTCTGTGATATATAGGGTTATATGATAGAAGAAAGAAGCTGAGCTCTGTGATATACAGGGTTATATGATAGACAGAGAGGGGCTGTGCAGTGTGAGTCCACATGTCCCTTTCCTCTCCCTATGCAGTCTTATTTTGTAAGAGCTGTTTACATACCATAGCCCTGCATTCAGTCTAGACAGTCTTCTATGAACTCAGAGCACTGATCTCTTCTCTCACAGCTGGAAGTTTGTTACAGTTGAATCCAGTCTTCTATGAACTCATCCAGAGCAGCACAGATCTGTCTCCTTTCTATGTTTACACGCAGCAGCATTAGGCACCGAGCACAATTCTGCTGTTTTCTGATTGTAGAAGCAGCTGCTGGCTGTGCAGAGTGAAATGTTGCCGGCCCCTTATTCTGAGTGAGAGAGGCAGGAATGCAGGCTCCCCTGAATACGACCGGGAGCCAGACAGAATGTGAATTAGTAGAGCCGTCAGCCAATGAAATGAAAGGAGGAGGAATCCGACCGGCACTGGGGAACTGTGTTTACACAAAATGAAGATAAGGCAGACTGTGAAAACAAGACAGCTTTGCTAATGACATCCAATTGCAAAGTTGCTTGTTTTCACTGTCCCTTTATTCTGAAGACCATTTAATGTAATGATACAACCCCTTTAAGCATAGCTTTGCTTTATTTTGCTATAGAACGTGTGGTAAATGTATGTACCTGCAGGGATGGTTCTGCCCCGTAGCACCCATTACCTAGTGCCTGTGGTTATTGCGAGCGGGCATATACATTTTTAATGCCTATCTTTGTCGGGGTAAATAATGTAATAGAGTATTGTGTGAGACGGACATCTGACAGCCCCGGTCTTCAGATCTACAGATTCTGGAATCACTGTGCTCCACTAATTCGCAGCTGAAGAACAATTCAAGGTCTCTCAGATGGCAAATATGTGCTCTGCACACCCACACTATGAGGAGATGAGTCACGCCGGGACACGACAGCCATAGATCATAATTACAGCCCAGTTAAAGACTGGAATTTTATAAGAGCTGTCTGTTTGCTTCCAGCAAGTCGTGTAAACAATGCAATGATCTCTGTATTGCTGATACTATTGCTAAGCACATATAATGAAAGAAATGGCTTTATTTGCATCCGTCCCCATGCTGCCGGAATAATTGCTCCTCGCTGATCATTAGCGCATGATCTTATTGCCTCGATAGACTCTCTTTGGGCCCTCGCTAATGCAGTGCTCTGAAATTAGAAAGCTCTATTTTTACTGCACGATGGATGAACGGTTAGACTGCGTTTTCCCTGAACGCCGGCAACGCTCGCCTGGTCCGATAGCAGCGTGTAAGCGATCCCAAAGGAGACGCTCGGAACATGACAAGTGCAAAATATTTCAATTCAATGTGAAGTCAGCGTTCCTATGTAATTACAGCACTGGGAGCGATTGCTGAGAGCATGTAAGTACAGCTCTTACCTACACCGCGCCATTGTGGATAGCAAGTCCTAGACAGAGTCTGGCTTTGGTGGTGAATAAAGATTTTTCCAATGTCGTGAGCAGGAGTGGATCTTCCACGCCAGCAGCAAGTTTGGCATAAGACCTCGCTGCGGAGTGGAGTCTAAGGCTATGTTCACACAGTTTATTTGGACGAGGTTTTCGGGGCGTTTCCTCGCCCCAAACGTCGCCTGAAATACACTTCTTCAGAAGAGGTTTTAGAGGCGTTTCTCGCAGGGTTGTGGAGTCGGCAAGCCAAAGCCCCGACTCCGACTCTTCAATTTCCCAAACCTCCGACTCCCTCGTACACGGTGCATGTTTAAGTGATAACTTTACTGTATTAAATTGGTAACATCAGGCTGTTTATCACCTTATGATACAATCATCAAGGTATTTAGGTAGAACAGACACTGACAAGCAAAAGGGTAACAATGTTTAGATCTTTTGAATGTGTAGAAGAGATCAGATTTTGGTCAAGATATGATCTTGATCTTTTGAACACTTGTGGGTAGAGTTGAAGAAAAGGCTGTATTTGTATCCAAGTCCAGTCTGCACCAACACTGGGAATGTGTAGAAGAGACCTGGGGATCAGATTTTGGTCAAGATATGCTTGAATCGGATTCAGAGCCCTGAAGGATTCAGGCAGTATTGGAAACTAAAGGTGGATTTCCCAAATACTAACAAAATAATAAAAATTATCATTTTGATTTTTAGGAGCAAAACAGTAACAATGCAGTTACAGAAAAGAATCTGCAGAACTAAGCAGATGCTAAATACTTGCAAGTCACATTTATGTATAAGATAGGTAAGATGACTGTATATAAAATTGCTCTATGCACTGCATCAAACTAACTGGACCAACTTGTTATATATTTTGGGAGTCGGAGTCGGTGCGTTTTATGACGGCACCGACTCCACAGCCCTGGTTTCTCGGTGATGTTTTGGGCGAGGTTTTGGATGAGGTTTTCAGCCATACAAATTGATAGCCAGGACAAAAACCGCGCCAAAAACTGCGGCGAAAACCGTGTCTGAGGGTAGGTTCACACGGCGTGTTTTAAAGTGATTTTGGACAAGGTTTTTGGAGCGTTTCCGCTCCCAAAACCTCGCCTATAACACGCTTCTTCAGAAGATGTCTTAGAGGCGTTTCTCAGCGAGGTTTTCAACGAGGTTTTCACTCATACAAATTAATAGCCAGGACAAAAACCGCGCCATGATACTTCTTTTCCAGCGCTTCCAAAGAAGCGAGTAACAGCCTTCTCGTGTGTGAGCTACAACGAGGTTTTACACAGGAATCAATTAAATGAACTGAGGGCATTTTGGACGAGGTTTTAGGCGAGGAAACGCTACGAAAATCTCAACCAAAACCACGTCAAAATAAGCCGTGTGAACATAACCTAAAAGTATGTTCACACGACATTTCTTAGATCCGTGTTTTGGACCCAAACAGGCATCTAATAAAGTGCAGTGTGATTTACATTATTTAAATTAAAAAACACCACGTGCAAAATACAACCCGGGATGAGTGTTTTACATGCATCTTTCGGATCCGTTCAAAGAATTAACATGTCAATTCTTGATCCATTATACGCGAAGACCCCTTTTAAAACTATGAAATTGGTGCTGCAGCCAAAATGCATTCAAACAGGCACCAAACTTTGGATATGTCTTTGGGATAGTTTTCCCAAGTCTTTTCAATCCGTTTATGGATTGAAAAAAGGGTTTAAAAACACGCATGAAAAAACCCCCAGGGAAGCTCCCCGGCGTCTTGTGGGGTGGGGCCCATGCGCGCCCAGACGCCGTTGGGGTTTTGAAGCGCGTTTTTTCTAAAAAAAGGTGCCTCCCCATAACAGGAAAAGAGACATGTCACTTTATTATTTTTTTATTAAATTTTTATTATTTTTTTTTTTTAACGCCCATTGATTCCCGGGGCGCGTACATTCAGGGGGGTTTCATACATTACAAAGTCAAACGAGTACAGTGATAAGGAAAAGACAATTGGCCCCACAGAGGGAGAGGACCTACCCGCGAGGGCTTACAAACTACAAGGAGGGGAAAAAGAAAAGGGGGAGACATTTTTTGGAAAGGGAATGCAATTTGTAGGTTATAGGCAAGCCTGAAGAAATGGGTTTTAGGTTGCTTTTGAAGCTGGGGAAAGTGGGGGAGGTCTGAGTGTTTTGGGGGAGTGAGTTTTAAGTGTGGGTGAACACTTCTATGGCAAACAAACTTTGAAAAACTTTCATCCTTTGTTGTAAAAAAACGAAAATTGGCTAGCCAGTATTTAAAAGAATAATAGTCACTTTATTGAAAAGTTGTTAAAAATCCATTGTAAGTTTAGACACGCAGTAAAAAAAATCACCAACCGTACTCATCAGTGTATCATCGGGTGTGCATTCAGAGAAGACCGACGCGTTTCGGTGCCGGCGTACAGTGCGTGCGGGGAAGACGGCAGGTAGTCATTGCTCTCTATGAGAGGTATGATTACTGTAATTACAGGTCGGATTTTGGCCCATTGGGGCTTCCCCCCCCAAATTAACATCCCCCTAGAGTATGTTCACACGTCTTAATGGGGCGCGTACATTGCACGCCCCAATACGCTGGGTGTTTTGGAAGGGTTTTCCCAAATTCCTCCCGGGCCCCCCTCTAAATGCTTTTGGCAGCGCGAAAGCCCCCCAATAATTGACATGTCACCTCTCTCCCTGGGCGTACGATATGATCTTATTGTACGCGCAGGGGGAGAATGCGTAATCCATAGCTCTCAATGAATTACTGTAAATATGGCGTGCTTTTCGCCTCATAAAAACGCATACCGGGAAATGCCCGCATTGACGCTTAAAAATAAGCGGGGTGTAACTCCCCATGGGTGCTTTCCCCGGATGTTTTTTTGTGCAAAATGTACAGTATTAATTGCTTTGCCTTTCTGCACAAAAAAACACATAAAAAATGCTCCATGTGAAAGCACCCTAATGAGCCCATGGTCTTCACTCTCAACCCCAGGAAGGGTGCTTGGACTCAGCAGTTGGGAAATCCCAGGTCGCTCACCCCAACAAAGGGTGAGTGTCAAACTGCGGCCCTCCAGCTGTTGGGAAACTACAACTCCCATTTATCATTTATATAACCAGGGGTGTCAAAAGCGGGCCCTCCCCGCTGTTGGGGAAACTACAACCCTCATGCATTTGTATCATCTGTAACAGTGGGCATGAGGGGTTGTAGTTTCCCAACAGTGGAGGGGTGCATTTGACAATCCTTTAATAATTAAAACAGTGGGCATGATGGGAGTTGTAGTTTCCCAACAGTGGAGGGCTGCAGTTTGACAACCTGCATAATCTATAAAGTGGTTGATGGGAGTTGTAGTTTCCCAACAGCTGGAGGGCTGCAGTTTGACAATCCTGACAGAATCTATAACAGTGGGCTTGAAGGGAGGTGTAGTTTCCCAACAGCTGGAGGGCTGCAGTTAGACAATCCTGACATAATCTATAAAAAAATGGGGCAGATGGGGAAATTTTAGTTTCCAAAAACGGAGGGCTGCAGTTTGACAATCCTGAATAATCTATAACAGTGGGCATGAGGGATTGTAGTTTCCCAAAGTGGAGGGCCGCAGTTTTAGGATGCCCGCGTAATATCCAAAAGGGTCTATAAATGGGGGAGTTCTCCCATATTTTATGGTTGTTACAGAAACTCAGTCATTCTCCTGACTTTTGGGTCGGGGACCAATTCCAATAAAATTTGGCAGCAGAGCAGATGTGTGGGTGGTGGGGCAGGCGGCATGGGCTTGGCATTGGTTACAGCTCAGTGAGCGCGCCCCCTTTTTATTGTCTGGGCTGGGAAAGATGTAAATTTTTACTGTAAAAACATAATTGTGTAATAAGTCATTAAGTGCGCACGGCCCACGCTGCTTCCTGGGGAGCTCATCCTTTCAGCCCCATGCTGGAGCTTCTTGTTTGTCATCTCCATAAACAACACAATTTTCTATATTTTTTTGGGTTCAAGATAGAAGTAAATTGAGTTATAAATAGAAAGTGCTTTCACCCCAGATACTATGATAGATGGTGTTTATGGAGGTCTTATCTGATAGGACTGGCTGGCAAGGCTGTGCGCTGAGCTGCAATCCTCCACTTGTGTTGCTCCCCATGACCTGTCAGGATCTGCTGTGACTTGTGGCTCCATCCAGTCCCCCGTGCAAACAAAAAAAAATTTTTTTCCCGACTTAATAGCCCGGGATCATTAAAAAGGTTTTTTTTTTTTTGTTTTTTTTCAAAACCCCATTTTAAGCCATTTGTTTTTGTAAATTTAAAAAAAATTTTACAGCTTTTGCTTTTTAGTTTTTCAAGATCCCTGCTTGTTGTCAGTGAATCTTAAAATGACATCCAATCTGTTCTCCGGAAATAGAAATAAAACACAAAGAAAACACCAAATTTGCATATGTGTTCGGCTCCTTACTTAAAGGGGTTGTCTCCAGGGCTGTGAATTCGGAGTCGTGGAGTCGGAGTCAGTGCCCATTTTGCAGGAGTCGGAATCGGAGTTGGAGTCGGGAAAAAAAAGGGACCGACTCCAAAAAAAAAATAATAAATTGGGACAGTTAGTTCAAAGCAGTGCAAAGATTTGGAGCGAGTAGACCGGGCTCTGATGGGGGCAAAGGGGTTTGGAAGAATCAAGGGAAAAGGGGGCTAATTGATCGAGAAGCTGGAAGAACTGTCAGGGTCGGTGGAGGAAGTCTAAAGATATGGGGATGTTTCACAGCCAACGATGTTGGATACTTGACCAGGATCGATGGTGACCTCAATGCTGAGCTCTATGTGAGGTCCTACAAGATGAGTGACTTCATACACTTGAGTACTATGGGTATGAAAAGGACGACATAGTGTCCAGCAGGACAACGACCCGAAGCAAACGTCAAGGTTGGAGAAGGAAGGGGTCAATGACAATGAAGCAGAGTTGCTGTATTGGTCTTCACAGTCCCCAGACCTCAACGCAATCCAACACTTAGGGTATGTTCACACGGCTCATTTTGAAGCGCATTTTTGCGGCGTGCTGCGCTTAATAAGCGGGGAAATGCGTATTAAGCACAGAGAACTGTGGATTACGCCTCCTCTCCCCGCTCATACAATATGATCGAAAGCTGGAGATTTGTTACAGCTTTCTATGAACAGCACAGATCTCCCTTCTATGCAGGAGGGGCAGTGATCGACACACAATTGTGCTGTTTCCTGATTGTAGAAGCCCTGCAGTGTTATTCTGTTTCTTCTGGCTGTGCAGAGTGAAAATGTGCCGGTCCCTTACTCTGAGTGAGAGAGTAATGCTCGCTCCTGTGAATACGGCCGACCAGGGGGCCTGACAGAATGGAAGTGAGCTCTCAGCTAGTGAAATGCAAGGAGGAGGGATCCGACCAGGACTGGATATCAGTGTAAATAGAAACAGAAGATAAGGAAAACTGTGACTATAAGAGAGCTTTGCTAATGACATCTAATTACAAAGTTACTTGTTTTCACTGTCCCCTTATTCTGAAGACCATTCAATGAAATGATACAACCCCTTTAAACAATGACTTATTTTTTGATGACATATCCCCTTTAACCATCGATACACATATTTCTCCTCAAAACAGTAGGAGAGTTTGCAGAAGTGGACATAACGTCAAACGTCATCCATGGCCGCGTACTGTGCATCATCCATCCCTTGCATTGCTCCATCGATCGGTGATGGAGAGATCGCCTCGTGCATCTCACATCCAACGCTCATTACTAATAAGCGGCGGCCGCGGGATGACAGTGATGTACTGCGGATAATCGGGGCGTAATCACTGTGATTGAGGGTCGCCCACTCTGCCATATTTTTGTATTGACTGATATGAAAAGGGCCAACATATTAATCACTCCATTTACGAATGCAAACAGCGCTCCTGGCATTTCCAGCAGAAGAACTCCTTGTAGTTGCCTATAAAAGAGGTTGATTGCTTTTTAATCAGAGAAATTGATTTTGATGGGTTGTCTCTTTCTATGAGGGTTTAACCGCCGAGCTGCCGGAAAACAGCTGCAGGTAGGGACTGAGTGGCAGGCAGTATAGAGCAGTGATGAATCGGTGAGGATTGGTGATGGTCCAGACGGAGATGAATAGACTCCAGGAGTAAACACGCTACATCTGTGGCCATCACGAAAAGACATCATACCAAAAGTCAGAATAAGGGAATGAAGCTGCTGTAGGCAAAGTGCAGCATCTGTTAAGCTACGTCTACGCAGCAAATGTTAATGTGCCGTCCAAAATCTGACCGCATTTTAATATCGCTGCATTGCGGTTTTTGGCGTAGGTTTGCGCTAAAAACTACAATCGTTTTTCATATTTGCAAATCCTGAAATAGCTCCGGCACTCGTGCTCAGGTAATCCGAGAAATATTTATAAAAGACGCATTTTTATTGTAAGCAGGTTAAGAAACATGATTTAAAAGCATTTATCCATAGCCAAGTTTACGCGTTTCGAGCCCAATGGGGGCGTTACGACTAAGAGCCAGCCATTGGGCTCGAAACGCGTAAACTTGGCTATGGATTAATGCTTTTAAATCATGTTTCTTAACCTGCTTACAATAAAAATGCGTCTTTTCTAAATATTTCTCGGATTACCTGAGCACGAGTGCCGGAGCTATTTCTGGATTTGCACATCTTATCGTTGGGATTTCTACAGCCGGTTATCCACCTCCTTAGTGCACCGTGCGGAGAGGTTTCTACATGCGGATTCCAACTCCAAGTGGACTTTAAACCGGTGAGCGTCAGCCTATTTTTTTCTGTTTCTCCGTTTTTCAAAACCCCCCCCCCCCCCCCCCCCCCCACCCCCGGATACTTTTACTATACGGGGAATCCTTCGGAAGATAGAACATGGCCGGTGGTTTAAAAATCCCACGGTAGAGAATCCGTGCTGTGTAGACTACAGCCCGGATCTGCAAATTTGCTATTGCGCTCAATAGAACCACCCACAGCCTGAACAGGAAGTGAGAGCCTGAAGCTGTAGAATCACCAACAAAATGAACGGAAGTGGGGCCTGAAACTTAGAACGCCCTACTTTAACGGAAGTGGAGCCTGAGCTGTAGAATCCCCCAGAGCTTGACAGAACGTCGAGAGCTGAGCTGTAGAAAATCCCAGTTGAACGGAAGTGGAGCTGAAGCTGTAGACCACCCGACAGCTGAACAGGGAGTGGAAGCTCTGAAGCTGTAGAACCGCCCTCACAGCCTTAACAGGAAGTGGGAACCTGAAGCTGTAGAGCCACCCACAGCCTGAACCAGAAGTGGGAGCCTGAAGCTGTAGAACCCCCACAGCCTGAACAGGAGTGGAAGCCTGAAGCTGTAGAACCCCCACAGCCTGAACAAGAAGTGAGAACCTGAAGCTGTAGAACCACCCACATCCCGAACAGGAAGGTGGAGCCTGAAGCTGTAGAACCACCCACAGCCTGATCAGGAAGTGGGAGCCTGAAGCTGTAGAACCGCCCACAGCCTGAACAGGAAGTGGGAACCTGAAGCTGTAGAACCACCCACAGCCTGAACAGGAAGTGGGAGCCTGAAGCTGTAGAACCACCCACAGCCTGAACAGGGAGTGGAAGCCTGAAGCTGTAGAACCGCCCACAGCCTGGACAGGAAGTGGGAACATGAAGCTGTAGAGCCACCCACAGCCTGAACAGGAAGTGGGAGCCTGAAGCTGTAGAACCACCCACAGCCTGAACAGGGAGTGGAAGCCTGAAGCTGTAGAACCACCCACAGCCTGAACAGGAAGTGGGAACCTGAAGCTGTAGAGCCACCCACAGCCTGAACAGGAAGTGGGAGCCTGAAGCTGGCTATGAAGAGCAGGTTCTGTGAAACATCATGGTGATAACACACCTATAAGTAGTCTTTCAGGACTGATTTGACCTAGTTCGCACCAGCACTATGGCTGCTGTTCATGCTGAGAAGCGCGGGGTTCCTTTGCCATTGGCATTTGGACGGCAGGAATAGTGACTTATTTGTCAAACAAGAGCTCCCTTTCCAGTCCGTCAGGTCAGGACTGTAATCATGTAGGCTTCCAGAAGCAATATGGCTTTACTCTGCTTTTATATTAGGCAGGAAGAAAGCTGTGTGTGTGTTTGCTTTGCGTGGTTATTATATTTGTACTTTATGGCTCTAATAATTGACAATCCATCACAATGTGCAGAGGCGATACATAAATGTTTAATATCAAACCCTGAGAGTTTAGTCCAAGTCTTGTCTGTGCGCTTACAGCAGGGCGGAAAGTGCCGAATGCAGAACAGTAATACTAGAACATTTTGTATTTTAGATGCATTGGGATTTATAGGAATCAGCAAGCAGATTGTATAGACTGAATATATGTATGGGGAGGGGGCTTTCTGGTAGCCGGCAGATTTGTTCTGTCTCCTGTATTAAAGGGGTTGTCTCACTACAAGGATTGCTGCTTTTTATGTTAAAGATCTTGCAAAAACAAGTCACTTTGCAATATATGTCCAGTAACAGTGTCCTACCTATTCCTAGATATCCCCTTGTATGGGCTGCATCAGCTCCTCAGGTTGCTATAGCTACAGACCTGTTTGATCTCTCCTGATGGGCTGCCAGCACTGGTTGCTATAGCTACAGACCTGTGTTGATCTCTCCTGATAGGCTGCCAGCACTGGTTGCTATAGCTACAGACCTGTTCAATCTCTCCTGATAGGCTGCCAGCACTGGTCGCTATAGCTACAGATCTGTGTTGATCTCTCCTGATAGCTGCCAGCACTGGTCGCTATAGCTACAGATCTGTGGTTATCTCTCCTGATAGGCGCCAGGCATGGTCGCTTAGCTACAGATCTGGTTCCCTTTTCCCCCTGATAGGCTGCCAGCAGGGGTCCTTTGCTACAGCCCTTTAAATTCTCCTGATAGGCTGCAGCCTGGTCGCATGCTAAAAATTGTGTTGATCTCCCCTGATAGGCTGCCGCACGGGTTGCTATAGTACAGACCGTTAAATCTCTCCTGATGGGTTTCCGCACTGGTCGCTATAGCTACAGCCCTGGCTTCTACTCGCTAGTAAACCCCATAAACAGCCCTGAATTAAAATAAAATCCAAGAAAACGATGAATCAGTGTACCGAGACAACCCCTTTAAGGGAGATACAGATGAACATTAGGTTGAAGGGACACTGCCATTGCATTGTTGAGCAGTTCTATGGATTTTTTTTAATAGGGTGTTTTTTTAATTTATTTCTTTTTTTTTTTTTTTAATGTTCCCTCTGTGAGCTCTGAGAGCAGCAGTGAGTATTGCTTGATGGTTCTCTTCCAGGCCTGGTGTAAGTGCTATCAGCAGGACCTGATAAGTGCGGAGGAAGCTGTGCAGAAAAAGATGAACCCATTATCTATTCATCTGTTGCGCTATTCTTTGCCCTGGCGGTCTAGTCTAATCTCTACTTCCAAGGGGTACATGCTTTCCCTCTGTTTTTGAGTCCCGCAGGGAAAGTGTATACTGCTGGGAGATAGAGCAAACACATAGGTGTACATTTGCTCTATTGACCTCTATGGGGTCACAACGGCTACATTGCAGAATGTGTCGGGATGCCTTTTTTTCCCTGATAGATACCAGCAATTTACCAAATAACGCTGTGTGAACGCAGCCTTAGCTGCATTTTAAAGAATAACAAATTCAGACTCCCCCCTAGATAGACACCACGTTAGTCAGGAAACAGAAGCTTTGTGAAACTCGTGTGTCAATCTCTCTGCTTACAGGCCCTGCATCTGTGGGAGCAGGATTAGATCACGGTGGATTTTTACTAGCTTAGTATACTGTATATGCATTAGCCACATTGACTGACAGCAAGCAGAGATCTTAAAACATTGTGAGGATTTGAGCTACAGAGAGGCAGCTTTACTAGCAATATTTTATATTGATCATTCTACTGATCGCTCCCTGCAGCTGTGGGAGCAGGAGTAGGCCAGGAAGGGTTTTTACTAGCTTTCTGTACTGTAAAAGCATTAACCACACTTACTGACAGCAAGCAGAGATCTTAATACAGTTGTGTTGATTGGATCTATAAAGGGGCAGATTCATGATCAATTTCTTATCTTGACCTCTCTGCAGCTGTGGGAGCAGGACTCAGCCAGGGGTGGGTTTCTACCAGCTTATATTATTTATGAGCAATTATCAAATTTACTAACAGCAAGCAGAGATCTAAAACAAATTGTAAAGATTTCAGCTACAAACGGGGGGCCATAGTCCTATATATAACTATATTGTATCGAAAGCAACTAGGAGCAAGTAATGTGGCTTCGTACTCTTTTAGGACACATTTATACTGTGTTTCGACAATTTTTTGGGTCAGCTGCTGGATATAGGAGTTGGCTCTAGTCAATGGGCGGGATGGCCCTTAATCAGGGGGTTGTCTCACTTAACAATGAATAGCTTTCAAATTGGCGGGATAACACATAATGAAGTACGTTTTCTAAATTATATTTGGCATTGTTCCATCTTTTTTGTTATGGTGCTATAAGCCGATATGATCACCTTCTGAGGGCTCTCAGGTTTCACTGGTTTACCGACCCCCGTGTGTTTCTTTTTCTTCCCTGCATGTTATTGTTCTATCTGATTAGCAGGGAGTAGAGGTCATCAGGCCAGGGGCAGAGCTTGTGTGTTATCTGATCTCTTTTCAGACAAAAGGGTCACTATTTAATATTACTGTTTATCATTGCTCAGATGCTTCTCTGGACCTTCAGAGAAGGTAATTTTGCTTATACTAGGAATAATCAACAGAGAAGTCTAACTACACGGAGGATGTATTGCAATTACAGACTGCTTTGACCATGGAAGTGACAGAGGGAGAATAAGCCGCTATTAGTTGTAAATCATGCTTCTTCTATGAAACTTTGAGATGAGACAACCCCTTTAACATGTGGTAAACTGTGTCAACATTGTGCCAAAATTCTGGCGGCAGACTTTGGCGCCAAGTAAACCTACTAATAGTTGGCATAGGGCAGGGACAACGGGAAGGCAAAGGTAGGCAACCATCTAAGGAGCCACTTCATAATAGTAAATCCAAGTAAACCTAATAGTTGGTATAGGGCCGGGACAACGGGTAGGCAAAAGGTAGGGCAATCTATCTTGGGTGATCCAACTTTCTTCCATAATAGTTAAAGCCAAGTAAAGACTACTAAAAGTTGGTATTGGGGCGGGACAACGGTGAACAAAGGACACAAAGGTAGGCAACTGTCTAGGGAGCCACTTCATAATAGTAAAGCCAAGTAAACCTACTAATAGTTGGTATAGGGCCGGGACAACGGGTAGGCAAAGGTAGGCAACTGTCTAGGGAGCCACTTCATAATAGGCAAGAAGGGTGTGTCTGCAAAGGAAGCATGGAGTGCGCTGAAATTTTTGTTGTGCCTTTTTTCACCAGGATACCTTGTCCCAGTCCTGGGTGTAGTTGTTCTTTTTCCGGGGCCCCTCCAGTTGAAGCGTGCACAGTATGAGAAAAACAGTTTATCTTTTACCAGGAGACAATAGGCGCCGAAGAGAGAGAAGTCCTTGGCATTTTCCAGCTGAAGATCCCTACGCACAATGCTCACGACTTGGCCGAGCCGGACCATGCCACAATAGCTTTCACAGAAAGGTCACAGCTACAGGCCCCCCACATCCTCGGAGGGGGCCTTGTCTGCGCTGCTTTGTGGAATAATATTAAGTGTCTTTGTAGGCAGCCTTTTCTGTTCTTTCCTTTTTTTGTGCTATGAAAAGCCTCCAGAGAGGAGAGCTCTGGTCTGCGTTGTGCGACTCCGTCCTCTTCCACCTAACACAAGCGCCGGGCGCCTGATACACAGTACCAACCACATTGATGGTCAAAGCCGGGGAGCACATACAGGAGCTCGGAGTGACGGGCTGGTGAGGAAAGTTCAGACCCAGCCACTGGTAAATCTTGGCTGATTATTAGGTTTAGCAGCTGACCAGGATATTTTATAGGACGATAGGGCAGGAGATGAAAATCCAATTTATCTGGAGTCTTACGCGCTTTGGCAGCACAGATAATAGAAACACTTTGGCGGCACAGGGTTAGGCGGCCACTTTACAGGAAAATTGATGTTAAAGGATTGTTAGCTTTGTACGATTCTCAGACATGTAGGGGCAGTTAAAACGGCGGTGTGGATTAAAATCGAATCCTAAAGCGCTGTGTCAATTGAGATCCACAAAACTAATCCATTAGGTGATGTTTGAGCTGCAGCTGGATCGCACACAATAGTTTTAACAGTACAGGCAAGTTGCTGCATCTTTCGGATCAAGAATTGAAATGAAATTCCTTAGGCAACGGCATCCGAAAGATGCAGCATAAAGATGCATGTAAAACACTCATCAGCGATCACTCACCTAGAGGAATCACTCGAAGAGGTTAAT
The DNA here is from genome assembly GCA_025379985.1 of Phyllomedusa bahiana. Classification (NCBI taxonomy): domain Eukaryota; kingdom Metazoa; phylum Chordata; class Amphibia; order Anura; family Hylidae; genus Phyllomedusa; species Phyllomedusa bahiana. The sequence continues at coordinate 118,884 of JAODAL010002629.1, forward strand.
GCCCCGTACAGGAGCCTATGGCATTGGGGAAGAGGATAGTGCCCCGTGCAGGAGCCTATGGGATTGGGGAAGAGGATAGTGCCCCGTGCAGGAGCCTGTGGGATTGGGGAAGATGGTTAGTGCACCGGTGCAGAGAGCCTGTGGGGTTTGGGGAAGAGGGCTGCACCCGTTGCTGGAGAATGTGGGAGATTTGGGGAAGAGGATAGTGCCCCGTGCAGGAGCCTGTGGGTTTGGGGAAGAGGTTAGTGCCCCGTGCAGGAGCCTGTGGGTTTGGGGAAGAGGTTAGTGCCCCGTGCAGGAGCCTGTGGGTTTGGGGAAGAGGTTAGTGCCCCGTGCAGGAGCCTGTGGGATTGGGGAAGAGGTTAATGCCCCGTGCAGGAGCCTGTGGGATTGGGGAAGAATAACAGAGGTTAGTGACCCAGTCAGGAGCCGTGGGATTATGGGGAAGCAGGGAATGCCCGTGCAGGAGCCTGGGGGATTGGGGCAAGAGAGTTAGTGCCACGTGCAGGGCCTATGTGGGATTGGGAACAGGTTTAGTGCCCGTGGCATGAGGATGCCTGTGGAATTGGGGAACGAGGTTAATGCCCCGGGCAGGAGATATGGGATTGGGGAAGAGGATAGTGCCCCGTGCAGGAGCCTGTGGGTTTGGGGAAGTGGTTAAAGTTGCCGTGATAGGTGCCCTGTGTGATTGGGGTCTGAGGTTAATGGCCCCGTGCAATGGAGCAATGTGGGATTGGAGAAGAGTTAATGCCGTGCAGGTTGGCCTGTGGGAATTGGGGAATGATAAGAGGTTAATGCCCGTGCAGGACGACCTATGGGAATTTTGGGGAAGAGGTTAGTGCCCCGTTCAGGAGCCTTTGGGATTGGGGAAGAGGTTAGTGCCCCGTGCAGGAGCCTATGGGATTGGGGATCGTGCAGATATGCCCGTTACAGGAGCCTGTGGGTTTGGGGAAGAGGTTAACTGCCCCGTTCAGGAGCCTGTGGGATTGGGGAAGAGGATAGTGCCCCGTACAGGAGCCTGTGGGATTGGGGAAGAGGTTAATGCCCCGTGCAGGAGCCTGTGGGATTGGGGAAGAGGATAGTGCCGTGCAGGCAGCCATGTGGTGACTTGGGGAAGAGGTTAATGCCCCGTGCAGGAGCCTTATGGGATTGGGGAAGAGGATAGTGCCCCGTACAGGAGCCTGTGGGTTTGGGGAAGAGGTTAATGCCCCGTGCAGGAGCCTGTGGGATTGGGAAGAGGAAAATGCCCCGTGCAGGACCTGTGGGATTGGGGATAGAGGATAGTGCCCCGTGACCAGGAGACTATGGGTCTTGGGGAAGTGAGGTTAGTGCCCCGTGGACGGGAGCATATGGGCTATTGGGGGAAGGTTAATGCCAATTCAGGAGCCCTATGGGTTTTGGGGAAGAGGTTATTATGCCCTGTACAGGAGGTCTGCTGGGGTTGGAGAGGTTTGGGACCCGTACAGGTGCCTGTGGGTTTGGGGAAGTGGTTAGTGCCCCGTACAGGAGCCTGTGGGTTTGGGGAAGAGGTATATGCCCCGTGCAGGAGCCTGTGGGTTTGGGGGAGAGGTTTCTATGCCCGTGGCCAGGAGCCTGTGGGATTGGGGAAGAGGATAGTGCCCCATGCAGGAGCCTGTGGGATTGGGGAAGAGGATAGTGCCCCGTGCAGGAGCCTCTGGGATTGGGGAAGAGGATAGTGCCCCGTGCAGGAGCCTGTGGGTGTGGGGGAGAGGATAATGCCCCGTGCAGGAGCCTGTGGGTTTGGGGAAGAGGATAATTGCCTGTGCAAGACACATACAGGCTGATTGAAGAGAAGATTGTGGACAAGCTGTGATGTTATTTGCTCTTGAGGAAATCTGCGACTTCCGTCGTGGTCAGTCGAGGAATTCATTAGAGCCATTTGATCTGAGTGCATTAGGTTTGCGGGCAGGATGCTATTCTTGTTTGGCCACACTGCTGTTTCGTAGCAGTGGTGACGGTCGGTGAAGTAACTGCATTTTCATTACCTTTCTCTTTTACTGCTGTTTGATCTGGAGAGTATTTTTTCATATAGCAGAGCACAGTCTTTATCATTGAGATACATATAGTTTATACATAGTGCTGTGGCGGATATTGGAGTAAATTATGCCTAAAGAAGAACCCGTCTGGCGTTGCTCTACCTCTTGTTTTATTTACCCATGGGATGCAGAGATAATTTAGTAGACCTCACTCATACTTAACATCTTATGGAGCTCAGTTTAAGAGGAAACTCTGTGATATTATGATATATTTGCGGGCACAGTCAATGGTATAGAGCAGGAGCAGCTGAGCAGATTGATATATTGTTTTGGAGGGAAAGATTCAGCAGAACTTGTAGTATATTCATTTAATTTATTGCTTACTCTGGGTTAAGGAGTCCAGTGGGCGGTCCTAGCCATTCCTAAAGTATCAGAATGTGCACAAGTTACAGAATTTGCTGTCAGTACACTGACTTTCATGCCCACTGGACTCCTTCATCCGAATGTCAAAGCCATCTTGTATCAGTGTGTATACAGAGATATCTGTCAATCACTGATAAAGGACCGCCACTGCGACTCTTTACACAGAATGACAGTTTATTTTATCAGTTTGCATACAGAGTTAGTGTCAATCACTGATAACAAACGCCAAAGGACTCCTTCATCCAGAATGGACAGACCCTCATTGTTATTTCAGTGTGCATACTAGCAGATAGCGGTCAGTCACTGATCAGGGGACCGCAAATGGGACGCCTTTACTCCAGAATGACATGCCTCCCTTGTATCAAGCTGTGCTTACAGTGATAATCTGTCTTCACTGATAGAGGACACGACACACACTGACGACTCCTTTAACATGAAAATGACAGCCATTATTGTATCAGATAGTGCCATACAAAAGTAGTTGTCAGTCAAATGATAATGTACTACCCACGTGGGGACTCCTTTACCCGAATGACACAGCCAGCCTTGTGTAATGTGTGCATACAGAGATACCTGTCCATCACTGATAATCAGCCCACTGGGAATCTTTACCCAGAAATGTCGGCATCTTCCTTAGTATCAGTGGCAATCTACAGAGGATAGCTGTCAGTCTACTCTGAATAAGACCGCCCACTGGACTCCTATTAACCAGTATGACTCAGCCTTTATTGTATCAGTGTGACCATACAAGAGTATCGCAATGGCACTGATAAACACCGCCCACTGGAATCCTCTTAACACTGACATGACAGCCTTCTTTGTCGGTCAACGGTACTACTTCACTATGATGAAAGTGGATACCGTGATTAATATGACAGGTTATCACGCCCTTCTGTTCTGCGACTAGTTTTGCTTTCAAAAAGATCATTAATCGTGTTACTTCTATGTTTGTGGGGGACGCAAGCCCCGGAGAAAGGCCACAAAACTTTGGCGCTTTACAAAGTGTTGCGCAGGCGCTTATCACGTCAAGGTCTGGAGCGCGACTGTCCATACATCTATAGAACAAGCTTTTGATGCCAGATAACTAGCACAGCCCCGTTCATACACGTCGCCCCCAGTCTCCTGGGTTTTTTGTGCCTCTCTTCAGTATTTGGACTGATCCCCTCTACCAGAATATATAAATATGGAGAACATTTTTCTGGCTAAATGCAGACAGGCTTTGACATAACATGTGCTCTCCGCGACAGGTTCTCTTTAACAATTTATACGGCCTCATTTTTACAGTCAGAATAATTATAGCCGTTAGTCAGTGACCAACACTCTCTACTGACAGAAGGTAAGTGAGGAATGAGCTGGATACAGGAGCAGATTACCTGGATCTCACCTCCAGACCTGGAGGTCGGGCACTGCTAGTAGATCCTCAATACTCGTGGTCTCCAGCCTGCGTCTGTCCTGACCTGCTTGGAGTTGTAGTGTTTACAGCAGGTGAAGCCACAGCTTGTTTGGGCCACACGCCTTATTTTGGAGCTCATTTCGCCACGTATTTTGGTGCATACTGCGCTTAATACGTGGGAAAGTGCGCCCCAATCATTACGGTAATCCATAGCTCTCATAGAGAACTATGGATTACGCCTCCTCTCCCCGTATTTCGGTCCGTAATTACGCGCCGAAGTGCGCAAATTACGGGCTGAAAACGGCCCAGTCATTACGGTAATCCACAGTTCTCATAGAGAACTATGGACTACGTCTCCTCTCCCTCGTCGGCGAATCCGCCGGGCCGGGAGATAATTGACATGTGAATTACCAGCGGCGTATACGCGCCGCTGGTAATGCAAGTCTATGGGCCGGCGAGGTGCCGGCCCCCCGCTCCGCCCCCGTCCACACGGCGTAATTGCGGGGCGTAATTACGTCCCGCAGTTAAGCCGTGTGAACATAGCCTTACAATACGATCACATTGTAGGCGCGGGGAGATAAGTGACATGTCAATTACTTGTGGCGAATACGCGCCGCGAGTAATGAATGTCTATGGGGCCGGCTGCCACCCCTTCACTCCCTGCGCAGGCTCAGCTAGGAATACCAGAGCTGAAATGTCAGTCACTGCTGTAGAACCCCCCACAGCCTGAACAGGAAGGGGAGCCTGACGCAGCCTGAAGAGGAAGGGGGAGCCTGGAGCTGTAGAACCACCCGCAGCCTGAACAGGATGGGGGAGCCTGGAGCTGTAGAACCACCCACAAGCTATACTGGAAGTGGGAGCCTGGAGCTGTAAAAACCACCCACAACCTGACCAGGACGGGGGAGCCTGGAGCTGTAAAAACCACCCACAACCTGAACAGGAAGTGGGAGCCTGAAACTGTAGAACCACCCACCGCCGGTACAGGAACTGGGAGCCTGAAGCTGTAGAACCCCCCACAGCCTGAACAGGAAGTGGGAGCCTGAAGCTTTAGAACCACCCACAGCCTGAACAGGAAGTGGTAACCTGAAGCAATAGAACTGCCCACAGCCTGAACAGGAAGTGGGAGCCTGAAGCTGTAGAACCACCCACAGCCTGAACAGGGAAGAGGGAGCCTGGAGCTGTAGAACTACCCACAACCTGAACAGGAAGTGGGAGCCTGAAGCTGTAGAAACACCCACAGCTTGAACAGGAAGTGGGAGCCTGAAGCTATAGAACCACCCACTGCCTGAACAGGAAGTGGCAGCCTGAAGCAATAGAACTGCCCACAGCCTGAACAGGAAGTGGGGGCCTGAAGCTGTAGAACTACCCACAACCTGAACAGGAAGTGGAACCCGAAGCTGTAGAGCCACCCAAAGCTTGAACCAGAAGTGGGAGCATGAAACTGTAGAACCATCCACAGCCTGAACAGGAAGTGGCAGCCTGAAGCAATAGAACTGCCCACAGCCTGAACAGGAAGGGGGAGCCTGAAGCTGTAGAACCACCCACAACCTGAACAGGAAGGGGGATCATGAAGCTATCTGTGAGAAGCGGGCTCTTTAAATTACCCCGTTGATGATGGCCAAGATATTCTGTGAGATAATCAGCACAGACGTTCCCCTATGCCATCACTGCGTAACTCGGGCTTGTTGAGCAGATGATGACTATGTTGTGTGCAGATCGATGGTGTCTGATCCCCGTGTTCTGGAGAATGGTTGCTCACGTTCATCAAGCCTTTGTGTTCACGTTCGATATGTCTCGTGTGCTTTATTGTATTGGCCGGTCGCGGGCTTTGCTTTTATGCTGGATTTTATTTCATCCTGACATGAGTTGTCTGTGGATACAGTGGAAGCCCTGGCGTCTTCCCAAGACAACCTCCATGTTAGGAGCTGATGACTTCTCCCATCTCCACTTCACTCCGCCGGGAAATTTTATATTTGCCCCTCGTCATTTTTGTAGGTTTAAAGCAACGGCAGAGAATATGTCCTGTCAACAAGCTTAGCTACATAAGGGTTTGACGGAAATTAAAGCGACATAGAAAGGTCTTGTACACACTCTTAATGTATTCTGCAGTTTATCAGTTGATTTGTATGCAGTCGGGGGCTGGAGAGGGGCTCGGAAATGTGGAGAGTCGGAGATAGCGCAGAGCGAGGGCAAATCAGAGGAGGCGGCGAATCTCTTGTGATAAATAACGGCAAGCGCTTCCCAGTTAATGTATTTTTCCTATGCTCGCTCACAGACAGACTCCTAATGTGACAATAGTATAATACCTGGTTTATATTGTGCCTGCAGGGCTGAATAATGGCTTCTCAGTATCAGTCTAATTATTTCAAAAGCATCGATCAAAATATAATATCTACACTGATGATGGGAACATCTGAGGTGTCAGCCTTCCCTTCTGACAAGATGCTGGGGATATGGGTGCTTCACTAATTACCAGGAGGATGCAGCTAGCATGCATGCTCACTTACAGTATACTGTACCCAAAAAGTCTCCTACACCACCCTAAAGACTATGGGCCTCCTGCTTTATAGGCTGTGGGGACGACTGCTTTACAGACTGTGGGGTCTCCTGCTTTATAGGCTGTGGGGACGACTGCTTTACAGACTGTGGGGTCTCCTGCTTTATAGGCTGTGGGGACGACTGCTTTACAGACTGTGGGGCCTCCTGCTTTACAGACTGTGGGGCCTCCTGCTTTACAGACTGTGGGGCGACTGCTTTACAGACTGTGGGGACGACTGCTTTACAGACTGTAGGGCCTCCTGCTTTATAAACTGTGGGGTCTCCTGCTCTATAGACTGTGGGGCCTCCGGCTTTACAGACTGTGGGGCCGCCTGCTTTACAGACTGTGGGGCCTCCTGCTTTATCGCCTGTGGGGACTCCTGCTTTATAGACTGTGGGGTCTCCTGCTTTACAGTCTGTAGGGCCTCCTGCTTTACAGACTGTGGGGTCTCCTGCTTTATAGACTGTGGGGTCTACTGCTTTACAGACTGCGGGGATGACTGCTTTACAGACTGCGGGGACGACTGCTTTACAGACTATGGGATCTCCTGCTTTATAGACTGTGGGGTCTCCTGCTTTACAGACTGTGGGGTCTCCTGCTTTACAGACTGTGGGGTCTCCTGCTTTACAGACTGTGGGGGTTCCTGCTATACAGACTGGGGGGTCTCTAGCTTTACAGACTGTGAGGCTTCCTGCTTTATAGACTGCGGGGACGACTGCTTTACAGACTATGGGATCTCCTGCTTTATAGACTGTGGGGTCTCCTGCTTTATAGACTGAGGGGCCTCCGGCTTTACAGACTGTGGGGCCTACTGCTTTACAGACTGTTGGGCCTCCTGCTTTACAGACTGTGGGGTATAGACTGTGGGGTCTCCTGCTTTACAGACTGTAGGGCCTCCTGCTTTACAGACTGCGGGGACTACAGCTTTAAAGAAAGGGGGGTCTCCTGCTTTATAGACTGTTGGTCTCTTGCTTTACAGACTGAGGGGTCTCCTGCTTTATAGACTGTGGGAACGACTGCTTTACAGACTGTGGGGTCTCTTGCTTTACAGACTATGGGATCTCTTGCTTTACAGACTGTGGGGTCTCCTGCTTTACAGACTGAGGGGCCTCCTGCTTTATAGACTGCGGGGACGACTGCTTTACAGACTATGGGATCTCCTGCTTTATAGACTGTGGGGTCTCCTGCTTTACAGACTGTGGGGTCTCCTGCTTTACAGACTGTGGGTTCTCCTGCTTTACAGACTGAGAGGTCTCCTGCTTTATAGACTATGGGCCTCCTGCTTTACAGACTGCGGGGACGACTGCTTTACAGACTGTGGGGTCTCTTGCTTTACATACTATGGGATCTCTTGCTTTACAGACTATGGGATCTCTTGCTTTACAGACTGTGGGGCCTCCTGCTTTACAGACTGCGGGGACGACTGCTTTACAGACTATGGGATCTCCTGCTTTATAGACTGTAGGGTCTCCTGCTTTACAAACTGACGGGTCTCGTGCTTTACAGACTGAGAGGTCAACTGCTTTAAAGACTGAGAGGTCTCCTGCTTTATAGACTATGGGCCTCCTGCTTTACAGACTGCTGGGACGATTGCTTTACAGACTGTGGGGTCTCCTGCTTTACAGACTGAGAGGTCTCCTGCTTTATAGACTATGGGCCTCCTGCTTTACAGACTGCGGGGACGACTGCTTTACAGACGGTGGGGGACTCGTGGTTTATAGACTGTGGGGTCTCCTGCTTTACAGAATGTGGGGTATCCTGGTTTACGGACTGAGGGGTCTCCTGCTTTATAGACTGAGGGGACGACTGCTTTACAGACTGTGGGGACGACTGCTTTATAGACTGTGGGGTCTCCTGCTTTACAGACTGTGGGGTCTCCTGCTTTACAGACTGTGGGGTCTCCTGCTTAATAGACTGAGGGGACGACTGCTTTACAGACTGTGAGGACTACTGCTTTATAGACTGTGGGGTCTCCTGCTTTATAGACTGTAGGGCCTCCTGCTTTACAGACTGTGGGGTCTCCTGCTTTACAGACTGTGGGGTCAACTGCTTTAAAGACTGTGGGGACTGCTGCTTTACATACTGTGGGGTCTCTTGCTTTACAGACTATGGGGTCTCTTGCTTTACAGACTGTGGGGTCTCCTGCTTTCCAGACTGAGAGGCTTCCTGCTTTATAGACTATTGGCCTCCTGCTTTACAGACTGCGGGGACGACTGCTTTACAGACTATGGGATCTCCTGCTTTACAGACTGTGGGGTCTCCTGCTTTACAGACTGTGAGGACTCCTGCTTTTCATACTGTGGGGTCTCCTGATTTACAGACTGTGGGGACTCCTGCTTTAAAGACTGAGAGGTCTCCTGCTTTATAGACTATGGGCCTCCTGCTTTACAGACTGTGGGGACAACTGCTTTACAGACTGTGGGGTCTCCTGCTTTACAGACTGAGAGGCCTCCTGCTTTATAGACTATGGGCCTCCTGCTTTACAGACTGCGGGGACGACTGCTTTACAGACTGTGGGGACTCCTGCTTTATAGACTGTGGGGTCTCCTGCTTTACAGACTGAGGGGTCTCCTGCTTTATAGACTGTGGGGACGACTGCTTTACAGACTGTGGGGTCTCTTGCTTTACAGACTGTGGGATCTCCTGCTTTACAGACTATGGGGTCTCTTGCTTTACAGACTATGGGGTCTCTTGCTTTACAGACTGTGGGGTCTCTTGCTTTACAGACTGTGGGGTCTCCTGCTTTACAGACTGAGAGGCCTCCTGTTTTATAGACTATGGGCCTCCTGCTTTACAGACTGCGGGGACGACTGCTTTACAGACTATGGGATCTCCTGCTTTACAGACTGTGGGGTCTCCTGCTTTACAGACTGTTGGGGGTCTCTTGCTTTACAGACTGTGGGGTTTCCTGCTTTACAGACTGAGAGGCCTCCTGTTTTATAGACTATGGGCCTCCTGCTTTACAGACTGCAGGGGCGACTGCTTTACCGACTATGGGATCTCCTGCTTTACAGACTGCAGGGACGACTGCTTTACAGACTGCGGGGACGACTGCTTTATAGACTGTGGGGTCTCCTGCTTTACAGACTGAGAGGTCTCCTGCTTTACAGACTGAGAGGTCTCCTGCTTAATAGACTATGGGCCTCCTGCTTTATAGACTATGGGCCTCCTGCTTTACAGACTGCGGGGACGACTGCTTTACAGACTGCGGGGACGACTGCTTTACAGACTGTGGGGCCTCCTGCTTTACAGACTATGGGGCCTCCTGCTTTACAGACTGTGGGGCCTCCTGCTTTACAGACTATGGGCCTCCTGCTTTACAGACTGTGGGGCCTCCTGCTTTACAGACTGTGGGGCCTCCTGCTTTACAGACGGTGGGAACGACTGCTTTACAGACTGTGGGGACGACTGCTGTGGCGAGTCATCTGTGAAAAACATGAATCAATATATATATTAAAAAAAAGTTTTCCGCATATGTGTGCGTATATTATGTATCTGTGCATAATTATTTATATATAATACATAAAATAAATATTTTTATATATATGTATATATATATATATATATATATATATATACACTCACCGGCCACTTTATTAGGTACACCATGCTAGTAACGGGTTGGACCCCCTTTTGCCTTCAGAACTGCCTCAATTCTTCATGGCATAGATTCCACAAGGTGTTGCAACGATGCAATTGGTACCAACGGGCCCAAAGAGTGCCAAGAAAATATTCCCCACACCATGACACCACCACCACCAGCCTGAACTGTTGATACAAGGCAGGATGGATCCATGCTTTCATGTTGTTGACGCCAAATTCTGACCCTACCATCCGAATGTCGCAGCAGAAATCGAGACTCATCAGACCAGGCAACGTTTTTCCAATCTTCTACTGTCCAATTTCGATGAGCTTGGGCAAATTGAGCCTCAGTTTCCTGTTCTTAGCTGAAAGGAGTGGCACCCGGTGTGGTCTTCTGCTGCTGTAGCCCATCTGCCTCAAAGTTGGCCGTACTGTGCGTTCAGAGATGCTCTTCTGCCTACCTTGGTTGTAACGGGTGGCTATTTGAGTCACTGTTGCCTTTCTATCAGCTCGAACCAGTCTGCCCATTCTCCTTTGACCTCTGGCATCAACAAGGCATTTCCGCCCACAGGACTGCCGCTCACTGGATGTTTTTTCTTTTTCGGACCATTCTCTGTAAACCCTAGAGATAGTTTGTGCGTGAAAATCCCAGGAGATCAGCAGTTTCTGAAATACTCAGACCAGCCCTTCTGGCACCAACAACCATGCCACGTTCAAAGGCACTCAAATCACCTTTCTTTCCCATACTGATGCTCGGTTTGAACTGCAGGAGATTGTCTTGACCATGTCTACATGCCTAAATGCACTGAGTTGCCGCCATGTGATTGGCTGATTAGAAATTAAGTGTTAACGAGCAGTTGGACAGGTGTACCTAAATAAAGTGGCCGGTGAGTGTATATATATATTTATATATATATGTATATACACATATATATATATATATAATATATATATATTATTTTTCCCCATATATTTGTGCATATTGTTTGTGTATGTCATGTATGTTGTGTTGTTGTGTGTGTGTGTGTGTATATATATATATACACACACAAATATTTCTAGATTTTTATTTTTTTCCCTCTGTGTGTATACTGTGTGTGTAGGTGGAGAGATATTATAGTATCCTCTGCTTTGCATTGTACTTGTGTTGGGGTAAACATCTCAGATGCTGCTAAAAAGTCCTCCACCCCCACCTCACTTCAGGCTTTTTCTGCGCTTAACCCCTTTAAAGCATCTACTTAATCCTTTTTCTCTGTGTAATCTTATCCGTCTTATAAGTGTCCCCTTCTTCTCGTTTCAGGGGGTTAATGATGATCCTTTCTCCATCGCAACTTCCAACAATGACTTCAAACCAGTCAAGGAGAAGGATGAAGGATCGTCGTACGAAGAGCGAGAGCTGAGCATCCGGATAGGTAGAGGAGCCTCTCGCACAGGCAAGCATCCTTTGTAGTCATATACCATGCCTGAGAAACCTGCCGGGCACTCAGCCGGGTGCTGTCCATTAACAGCCTCCTGAATGGGGCATGTCAGCACCGGCCATGGTGGGTCCCATGTGACATTTGGACGCTGCTGTTTGATGGGCAGCAACTGGTTAAATCTTTGATCACTGTGACGTTAATGGGAAGCAATGACTTCTCCTTGTGTGAAGTAACGGTGGGGTTTCCTCGCTGTACAGTCTCTATGAAAGTGACCTCGAGAGCCGCAGCCAGAGCATCATGCATATACTTATAGTAAACGGAGCACTTGTGCACATTGGGAACTGATTTTATGGTCACATATCTATGTAAATAGACTCTTTTATGCCTTTCACATATTTTATTGCATTTTTTCCCCCACGTAAAACAAATATCAGGTTTTGGCACAGTATATACTAAGCAGTGGGGCTGGGTCAATTTAAAGGGAGTGTCGTCAAAAAATGAGTTGTTGAAGTCCCGTTTTTATGTTAAACACATTTTTTAGGAATTTTTAGTTGTTTTTTCTTTTTTTAAATTTTTTTTATATCACTTTCTATATTTTTAAATAATTCTTAAAGGGGTTTTACCACGATGTAATATTGACGTAGGATCCTCCAAAATGGGTATTTAATCACTTTTCTAAATATATGTGATTACAAGGGAAGTGAAGCCTGTGAGAACTACAGCATTGCTCAGTCCCCCTTAGTTTCCTGAAAGTTTACATTAGACACGACCAGGAGCTGACAGGAGCTGATCTGGCCGGGCTTGCGTGTTTGCACTTCTTATCTGATGACAGGGAACATGAAGGAGCTTGCAAGGGGCTGGGGAGAAGGTGCAGTGTATGAGGCTGTCTGCTATATAGAGAATTCACTGGTTGTAATGTAATTATTTGAGTAAACATTGCAGACACTCCCTTCTTCCTCGCTCTGTGCTCACCCCCCTCCCTCTCACCCCTGCAGCCGTTCATGATGCTGCATGCTTTGTTTATCTTCTCTCCTGAGCACATAAGAGGTAAGGAACTCACTTCGTGGCAAAACCCCTTTAAGTCTTGCAGTTTTCACTTTGGCCACTGAGTAGACAACTGGGAATCTTTCTCTACAGAACAGGAAGTGTCAGACAATTATCAGGCTTAGTGGCCAAAGTGAAAACTGCAGGACTTAAGAATTATAAAAAAATATTGAAAGTGATCTGGGAAATTAAAAAAATATAACCAAAAATTCTTAAAAAATGTGTTGAACATAAAAATGTGAGTTAAACAATATGTCATTTTTGATGACACATTCCCTTTAAAGGGGTTTTAAGAGGTTTGAAACCAAAGGGCGACATCTATGAATTCGCATTTGCTATTTTTTCTGCAGTATATTGCCGGTTCTATAGATGTATGAACAGGTGTATGGCCAAACTTGGCGAAATGTGCGCCTGGCGACACGTTTTAATGAGCAAAGTTTGGTGCATAACACTTTCGTTATACTGTCGTATCATACACTACTCTATACAACAATGGGGTATGTGAATTCATAGATGTCACCCAAGGTTCTGCTTCTTTTACCCTGAAACAGCACCACCACAGCTTGTAGGTTGTGTCTGGTATTGCAGGTCAGCTCCATTCACAGTAATACAACTTTTCAAATAAGGCCAAAATCGCATAAGACACTTCCGGAGTTACATCTTGAGGGTCTTTTCACATGCTATGTCTTAGGGGTAAAGTTCCTCATTGAGGACCATGAAGGTGGGCAGAGACTAATACACCATTAGTCGCACCACTGAAATTTTAAATATATTCTAAAGGTCTCATGGGAGATGAGTTAAGCTTGTGAAGCACAGCCTTGGATGCAGCGGTCCTCAAGTCAGAACCGACTCCCTGAGCCTTGCAATGTAAGCTGTTGCGCTGTAATTGCCCCTCATCAGTGCAAAGTAGAACACTGCCTGGCTGGGTGAGCGGATCTGAGCTAGCTCAAAAGGGGTAATGTACCTCATTAAAGGGGTTGTCTCACTACAAGGATTGCTTTTTATGTTAAAGATCTTGCAAAAACAAGTCACTTTGCAATATATGTCCATTAACCATATCCTACCTATTCCTAGATATCCCCTCTTGTATGGGCTGCATCAGCTCCTCAGGTCACTATAGCTACAGACCTGTTCATTCTCTCCTGATAGGCTGCCAGCACTGGTTGCTATAGTTACATACCTGTTTGATCTCTCCTGATAGGCTGCCAGCACTGGTTGCTATAGTTACATACCTGTTCTATCTCCTGATAGGCTGCCAGCACTGGTTGCTACAGCTACAGACCTGTTCAGTCTCTCCTGATAGGCAGCCAGTTCTGGTTACTATAGCTACAGACCTGTACAATCTCTCCTTATAGGTTGCCAGAACTTGTTGCTATAGATACAGACCAGTCTGATCTCTCATGATAGGCTGCCAGCACCAGTTGCTATAGCTACAGACCTGGCTTTTACTGCAGCCTAGTGGAAGCCAGTAAACATGCCCCTGAATTCAAAGTGAAACCAAGAAAACAGGACTGAGGTAAGATGAATCAATGTAGTGAGACAACCCCTTTAAGGAGGGGACGTATGAGCAGACCCCTAGAGCCTCTCACCTACTCAACTAGTTGGAACTGATGAAGGGCAAACACCCAGAAACAGCCATCTGCAGATGACTATCTGGTTGGCTCTAATCCCATTCACATTGCAAGGCTTAGTGAATTTAGGAACGCTTCATTCAATAGCTACAGTGTCCTAGCTCATTTCCCATGAGCCCTTTGGTATACACTTAAATTACTCCTTGCAATGGCTGAAACAATAACCAAATATATAATGCGTTTTAGTCATAATGTAGACTGTACAGCCTGGGAATACCTGCATCATATCTTAGCGGTTTCTCATCTTATACTGCGCAACCTTTTTTCCAGCTTGTGTGAATTTCCTCGCTCTTCCTGCTCTGAGCTTGTTCTTTTCATGGAAATGATCAATTCTTCTTGTGATTTATTCTCCTGTTGGCTTGGCAGCAGACCTGAACAAGATATTAGTGCATTAGGGTCACGGGGAGATTTACAGACATATATGAGGGCTGTAAGGCAGTGTGTCAGGCCGCACACCGGCGCGGGCAGCTCGAGCAGAGGTCAGAGGGAGCCAAAGCTAATTGATCTGTCTTATTCTCCAGGGGCGCTCTGCTCGAATAGGAAGGTCCTACCGTAGTAGAATCTGTACGGCTTGTTATGGCCGCTAGGATGGCAGCGGATAGACCTGTATGTTATATTATAGTTATTCTTTTTTTTACTGGGGATCTCAGCTTTTATTACAGTGATCTTACTTGTTCACATTCTTTTTAATTTACATCTGTATTGATCAATCATGTTTTTTGCTACTAAGGTCTACTTAAAGGGGTTTTGGCACGAAGTGAGTTCCCTACCTCCTTATCAGCTCGGGGGAGAATATAAACAAATCATGCTGAGTCATGAACATTGCAGGGGCGAGAGGGAGGGGGTGAGCAGAGAGTGAGGAAGAAGGGAATGTCTCAAAAGTTTACTCAAATAATTACATTACAACCAGTGGATTCTCTATACAGCAGATGGCCTCATACACTGCACATTTCTTCCCAGCCCCTTGCAAGCTGCTTCATGTTCCCTGTCATCAGATAAGAAGTCCAAACACGCAAGCCCGGCCAGATCAGCTCCTGTCAGTGTCCTGGTCGTGTCTAATGTAAACTTTCAGGAAACTAAGGGGGACTGAGCAATGCTGTACTTCTCACAGGCTTCACTTCCCTTGTAATCACATATATTTAGAAAAGAGATTAAATACCCATTTTGGAGGATCCCACGTCAACATTACATCGTGGCAAAACCCCTTTAACTGTATTAGGCCTTATGTATGAAAACTGTCTAGCAGTAAGACTGTCTTTGTTGCCCATAGCAACCAATCAGAGCTCATAGCAACCAATCAGAGCTCATAGCGACCAATCAGAGCTCATAGCGACCAATCAGAGCTCATGATAACCAATCAGAGCTCATAGCAACCAATCAGAGCTCATAGCGACCAATCAGAGCTCATAGCAACTAGAACACATAGCAACCAATCAGAGCCCATAGCCACCAATCATAGACCATAGCAACCAATCAGAGCACATCGCCACCAATCAGAGCTCACAGCAACCAAACAGAGCTCATATCGACCAATCAGAGCTCATAGCAAATAATCAGATCTCATAGCAACCAATCAGAGCCCATAGCAACAATCAGAGCTCATAGCAACTAATCAGATCTCATAGCAACCAATCAGAGCCCATAGCAACCAATCAGGGGCCAAAAACGCTACGTGTCCGTGGCCTCATACAGAATATAGTGGAGCATGCTGCTGTATGAAATCTAGGGTCTGCCGAGGATTGAGGTCTTGTTTTTGTTGGTTTCCTTGAGCCAATTGTAACAAACAAGAATTGACATTGTGTGGCCCAAGCTTTGGGTTGAGATATAACAGGGACTTCAAACTCATTTTTTACCTAGGGCCACATTAGCGTTATGGTTGACCTCAGAGGAATGGGCTCCATGATGGAGAGCTGGTCCCTCTGACCTTGTCTCTCCCTGCTGTGTCTAAGCTCTTGCAGGCCACATAGCATGACATGGTGGGCCGGCTTCGGCCTGCGGTCCTTGATTTTGACATGTGTGAGGTATAAAATTATTAGTATTATTTATTTTAGAGAGCCATTGATTCCAGTACGCTGTACATTCAGGGGGTTACATACATAACATAAATCAAACAAGTACAATAGTGACAATATGTGACTAACAACAGGTACAGAGGGAGGGAGAACCCTGCCCGCGAGGGCTTACAATCTACAAGGAAGGGGGAGACAGGAGGTGAGGGGCAGACATGTTTGTGGAGGGTGTCGTGACAGCAAGGTTATTGTAGGTTATATGCTATCCTGAAGAGATGAGTTTTCAGGTTGCTTTGAACCTGGTGAAGGTGGAGGAGAGTCTGATGTGTTGGGGCAGTGAGTTCCAGAGTGTGGGAGAAGTCTTGGAGACGGTTGTGTGAGGAGCTGATAAGAGGAGAGCAGAGGAGAAGGTCCTGTGAGGAGCGGAGATTGCGTGAGCGGAGATGTATGGAGGGAGAGGTTATAGAGAGCCTTGAAGGTCATGGTTATTAACTTGAACTGGATTCGGTGGGCAATGGGAAGCCAGTGAAGGGATTGGCAGAGGGGAGCGGCAGAGGAGTAGCGAGGAGAGAGGTGGATAAGACGAGCAGCAGAGTTAAGGATGGATTGGAGGGGAGCGAGGGTGCTAGCTGGGAGGCCACAGAGAAGGATGTTGCAGTAGTCTAGGCGGGAGATGACGAGGGCATGGACCAGCATTTTTGTATTGTCAGGGATAAGGATGCGAGAGATATTTTTCAGGTGGAGGTGAGCGTTTGGATGTCGGGTCTGAAGGATAAAGCGGAGTCGAGTTATCCCAAGGCAGCGGACTTGTGGAGCTGTTGAGAGAGTGTAGCCATTGACAGTGATAGAGAGATCAGGTGGAGGGATGGAGAGGGAAGGTGGGAAGATATTGAGGTAACATACCAACCTGTAGTGAAATGCAGATTTTTGGTTTCGTAGTGATCTTAGGGCCAAAACGTGAACAAATAGAGAGTCACCGGCTAGATTTCAGCCCACGAGCCCGTCATCCTGCTACTCCCAATGTAGATAAAGGATGCCGGGATGTCAATACTTTTGGTGCAGCTCCTTCCAGGCAAGAGTAGATCTATTTTTTGTTTCTTTTCTTCGCCTCTGCATCACTTTTCATTTTAAAAGAGGGAATGACATTTTAAATGCCCTGCCAGAGAAGATATGTAGGATGGTGGAAAGTAATCATTTCTCTGGGTCACAAAGTACCTGGATCAATAAGCAGAGCTATGTGGGCTGTGAAACACTGCACAAGAGGGCAGTGAATCAGGGGACCTGGCGCTGGGAACATGTCCATCTTACCGAGAACTTAAGAGGCCGGCAACTGAGCTGAAATCCATCATTGAGGAAGCAGGAGGCTCGTGATAAGTGGTCTACAAGTTTTTGCTCTTGTTGTAGGCTGGAAAACAAATACATCATCCATCCCGTGGCTTGAAAACGTGATTTCTTTTTATGGTCCTGATTATGTCTTAAAGGGGTTTTGCCACGAAGTGACTTCCTTACTTGTTATCTGCTCAGAACAGAAGATAAACTAATCATGCCGTGTCATGAACGGCTGCAGTGAGGAGAAAGAGGGGCCCGAACAAAGCGAGTAAGCAAGGGAGCGTCTGCAATGTTTACTAAGATAATTACATTACAACTAGTGGATTCTCTATACAGCAGAAAGACTCATACACTGCAAATTTCTCCCCAGCCCCTTGCAAGCTCCTTCATGTTCTCTGTCATCAGATAAGAAGTGCAAACACGCAAGCGCGGCCAGATCAGCTCCTGTCAGCTCCTGGTCGTGTCTAATGTAAACTTTTAAGTAACTAATGGCATGAAAAGAAAGCTGTAGCTCTCACAGGCTTCACTTTTTGTAATCACATATATTTAGAAAAGTGATTAAATACCCATTTTGGAGGATCCCACGTCAACATTACATGGTTAGCGGTTTTTGTTTTTTAACCTTTTAATTGTACCAAGGCTAGAAGACCAAGAAGAGAACCTTTCTTTGTGTGGAATTCTGCCCGGTCATGATACAGTGGGGGAAAAAAAGTATTTAGTCAGCCACCAATTGTGCAAGTTCTCCCATTTAAAAAGATGAGAGAGGCCTGGAATTGACATCATAGTTCGACCTCAACTATGAGAGACAAAATGAGAAAACAAATCCAGAAAATCACATTGTCTGATTTGGAAAGAATTTATTTGCAAATTATGGTGGAAAATAAGTATTTGGTCAATAACAAAAGTTCATCTGAATACTTTGTTCTATCTCCTTTGTTGGCAATGACAGAGGTCAGACATTTCCTGTCTTCACACGGTTGGCACACACTGTTGCTGGTATGCTGGCCCATTCCTCCATGCAGATCTCCTCTAGAGCAGTGACGTTTTGGGGCTGTCGCTGGGCAACACGGACTTTCAACTCCCTCCAAAGGTTTTCTATGGGTTGAGATCTGGAGACAGGCTAGGCCACTCCAGGACCTTGAAAGGCTTCTTATGAAGCCACTCCTTCATTGCCCTGGCGGCAACGTGAGACCCAGACACGTTTCTTCTTCAGTGCCCTTGCTGATGGAAGGAGGTTTGCACTCAAAATCTCACGATACATGGCCCCATTCATTCTTTCATGTACACGAATCAGTCGTCCTGGTCCCATTGCAGAGAAGCAGCCCCAAAGCATGATGTTGCCACCCCCATGCTTCACAGTAGGTCTGGTGTTCTTTGGATGCAACTCGGCATTCTCTCTCCTCAAAACACCACGCGTTGTGTTTCTACTAAACAGTTCTACTTTGGTTTCATCTGACCACATGACATTCTCCCAATACTCGTCTAGATCATCCAAATGCTCTCTTGCAAACTTCACACGAGCCCAGACATGAACTGACTTAAGCAGGGGGACACGTCTGGCACTGCAGGATCTGAGTCCCTGACGGTGTAGTGTGTTACTGATGGTGGCCTTTGCTACGTTGGTCCCAGCTCTCCGCAGGTCATTCACTAGGTCCCCCATGTTGGATTTTTGTCACCGTTCTTGTGATCATTCTGACCCCACGGGGTGAGATCTTGCTGGAGCCCCAGATGGAGGGAGATTATCGGTGGTCTTGCATGTATTTCACTTTCTAATTATTGCTCCCACAGTTGATTCCTTTACATCAAGCTGCTTGCCTATTGCAGATTCAGTCTTCCCAGCCTGGTGCAGCGCTACAGTGTTGTTTCTGGTGTCCTTCGGCAGCTCGTTGGTCTTCACCATAGTGGAGTTTGGAGTGTGACTGTTTGAGGTTGTGGACAGGTGTCTTTTATACTGATAACTAGTTTAAACTGTAAATTCTCAAACACCAAATAACATAGCCAGCACTAAAACCCATACAAACACTGCGGTGGTGGAACATATAAAATGTGTTACTGCTATGCTTTATACATGCAAAAAATAAAGGCTTTTAGTGCACAGTTTGATCAAGTTCTGTATGACCACCTACCACGTCACGGTAGCCTTATTAGGTTGGTCCCTAACTCTAGTACCTCTCTGTGGGGCAAAATCTGCCATGCATTCGGGGCTGGGCTGCATTCACACTGATTTGAATGACCTCGAGGAGTGCGCCTGGCTGCACAAGGTCTTTCAAATCAGTGTGAATGGAGCCCGTCCCTGAATATATGGCAGCTTTTCCTCACTGAGACGTATTAGAGTTAGGGACCAACCTGACAAGGCTACCTTGACGTGGTAGGTGGTCATACAGAACTTGATCAAACTGTGCACTAAAAGCCTTTATTTTCTGCATATATTAAGCATAGCAAAAAACAACATATATAATAAAGACAAGAGAATGTAAATGAACATATCACTGTAAAAAATCTTTTTCCCTGTTAAAATATAACTTTTGTTAGATAATCCAAAATATAAAAAAGATCCCCTATACTAGTACCTACATAACATCCAAAAAGTGCAAATATCTAGACCCTACCCTATGTCAGCGGGGTCATCGCAATGAGAAGAGCGGCTCCGCTGTTCCTGACAGATTTGGTCCCTCTAAACATGCCAAAATTGTTACGGTATGTCCCCAGCACTCCCAACGCGTTTCTCCCTATGACTAGGATTCATCAGGGGATTATAATTTACAGGCTGCAGAAATAAGCACACACATGTCACAATGAGGGATAAATAAATGTTAATATGGCATAATGATGATCTAGATGATACTTAGCTTGGTCCAAGGAGACGTATATGATGAGACCTTCCCAGGAACGCACTTATTAAGCTGTTGGCACCCAAGATGTGAAGGAGCAGCTTAATGCTAGATATTTGCACTTTTTGGATGTTATGTAGGTACTAGTATAGGGGTTCTTTTTTATATTTTGGATATATCTAATAAAATTTATATTTTAACAGGGAAATAGATTTTTTGCAGTGATACATATAAAGCATAGCAGTAACGCATTTTATATGTTCCACCACCGCAGTGTTTGTATGGGTTTTAGTGTTGGCTATGTGCTACTGTATTAAGAGTTTGAGAATTTACAGGCTTATATTACCTAAATGCAGGCCAAAAGGAGACCGTTTTGGTCTCAACTGGGCCATTTAATCCTATGGGTACAATTAGAGTATATATTGGGAGCTTTCCCAGCATACACACTTAACTCACACCATAAACATGATGTGAACCTAGCTTTAGAGTCTTTCCTTGTTCTCTGTGCCCGTACACATGCCAATAATTGCACCCGTCTGTTAGGCTATGTTCACATGGCGTAATTGCGGGGCGTACAGTATGCCCCGCAATTACGCCGGGTGTTCGGGAGTAGCAAGAATTAAGAAAAAACGGGACCCGGCGTTCAATTCCAACAGAAGAGAAAAAAACCCCCGTGGTTAACGAGGAGATGGATGTAGGTAAAGGTTTTTTATTCCATAAAAACCTCTAACCTTTTCATAAAACACTTATAATAACGCTAATCGCGCCTAGGCTGGCGCTTCTTCAGATTAAAAAGTGTCATCACTTTTTAATCTGAAGAAGTCGTGCTGATACGTGTGTACTCCTGCGATTCGGGGAGGGGAGGGGGGTGCAGCTCGTATTAGAGCGCAAATACGAAGCAAAATGCACGCCGAATTTTGACAATGTGAACATACCCTTAGAGTTAGGGACCAACCTGATAAGGCTACCTTGATGTGGTAGGGGGTCATACAGAACTTGATCAAACTATGCACTAACAGCCTTTTTTTTTTGCATGTATAAAGCATAGCAGTAACACATTTTATATGTTCCACCACACAATTTTTTGTTGGGTTTTGTGTGGAATTTCTATGTATGTGGGTTTTAAGGTTTACGGTTTTTAACCCCCCAATTGAATACCAAAAGGACCACAGTTTTGGGGCCCTCCGGGCTTTAAATTCCATGGGTCGTTAGAGATATATTGGGGTTTTTCCCACATACACATTAATCACACCTTTAAAACTGATGTGAACCTAGCTTTAGAGTCTGTTCTTGTTCTCTGTGCCCGTACACATGCCAGTAATTGCACCCATCTGTTAGAATTAGAGTTAGGGACCAACCTGATAAGGCTACCTTTGGACATGGGGGGGCTACCACTGATCAAATGTGCATTAAAAGCCTTTTTTTCTGAAATTTTTTTTAAAAAAGGCCAAACGCATTTTATATGTTCCACCACTGCAATGTTTGTATGGGCTTTAGTGTTGGCTATGTGCTACTTTTAAAAAGATTTTGGGAAAATTTACAGGCTTTTGCTCCCAAAATTTAAGGCCAAAAGGACAAAAGTTTTGGCCTCAGCGGGTTTTATTTAACCTTTGGGGGTGATTGAATATATATTGGGGCTTTCCCGCTTCACCTTAACTCACACCATAAACATGATGTGAACCTGGCTTTAGAATCTGTTCTTGTTCTCTGTGCCCAAACAATGCCAATAATTGCACCCATCTGTTAGAGTTAGCGTTCGGGACAAACCTGATAAGGCTACATTGACACAGTAGGTGGTCATACAGAACTTGATCAAACTGTGCACTAAAAGCCTTTATTTTTTGTGTTTAAAGCATAGCATAAACATTTTATATTTCCCACCATGCAAGTTTGTATGGTTTTTAGTGGGGGCTTATACGTCCCCAGTGGGAAAATGCATTATTAGGGGGGGGCTCCATTCCAGATTTGAAAGCCCTTGTGCGCCGGGCATCTGGAGGTTCATTCAAATCAGTGTGAATGCACCCCGCCCCGAATGCATGGCGATTTTCCCCAAAGGAGGTCAAATTTGGGACCTCCAATAAGGTACCGTGAGTGGTAGGTGGTCATACAGAATTGATCAAAAGTGCACTAAAAGCCTTTTTTTTTTGCATGTTTTAAAGATAGCATAACACATTTATTGTTCCCCACTGAATGTTTGTATGGGTTATAGTGCTGGCTATTTGCTGCAGTATGTGGTGTTTGAGAAATGACAGGCTACCCAAATGCAGGCCAAAAGGAGACCGTTTTGGTTCAACTTCCCCTTTAATTCCTATGGGTCGTTAGAAATAAATATTGGGAGCTTTCCCGGAAAACACTAAGCTTACCCTAAACAGAAGTGAACCCAGCCCTTTGAGTCTCCGTGCCCGTACAATCCAATAATTGGGGACCCGTCTGGATGTTTTGGGGGGCCTTTACCCATATAGATTTATAGTATTTGTATAGTCTCTTCTGTGCAGGGTAGTTCAGAGCAGCGAGGGTGCATAAAAATGCAAAACCCCATAA
This sequence comes from Phyllomedusa bahiana, assembly GCA_025379985.1. Lineage (NCBI taxonomy): Eukaryota > Metazoa > Chordata > Amphibia > Anura > Hylidae > Phyllomedusa > Phyllomedusa bahiana. Next base: position 141,621 of record JAODAL010002629.1, read on the forward strand.
AAGTTCTCGTCATACGGCAAAGCCGAGTCAGATGAAATAGAAGTGATGAATGCATAAACAGCACCCATTTATTTGTATGCACAGCCCCCGTGTGAGAGAGGGCCCAGGGCTCGCCAGCGCAGCAAAGGGGGAAAGTGTCAGCGCAAATTTTAAACTTTAAAAACATCCTCATGATGGATTCCCCTTTTAATTTTTGACTTTAAATTTTTACAAGTGCAGTGGGGATTGATCAAGGAATCAAAGACCTTTCAAAGGGTTGAATGAAGTGCAGGGAGAACAGGGGGGCCCTAAAACCTTCATTTAAAAGCAGGAACCCTTTACATGGAAGGGGTGGGGTTTAATGTTGACTAAACCTGAGCCCCCCTTGCGCAGAAGATTTCTGTGCCTTTCATTTTTCAATCTAAAATTAAAGTGTCTATTTAAAAAAAAAAAGGGAGAAAAAAACAAGCGCAAATGGAAGCCGTTGCGTACTTGTATTTGTATAAATAGTAGTCTGCTCACCTTGTTATGTTGTGCTTTGCGGTGCGGGGCAAATCCCCCCGTAAAAACTTTCTTCCCTTTCGCAGCAGTAATCCCTTTTCTCCCGTTTTAGAAAAAAACCTCGTGGAGATAAAGAAAACTTTTTGCAAAAAAAAACCGGTAATTCGGCGCATGTAAAAAATGGGTGCCAAGGTTAATGAAACAAATTTAAAATACGGGAAAGGATTTGTAAAACCGGGGGTTTAGTGTTCTCCATTAAAAAAAAAATTTCTCAAAAGACAGACGCGTTTCACATGGGAAACCCACGGGTTCCCCAAAAGGGGCTAAAATTAAAAAATACCCCGTAGCAAAGTGAAAATTTTGAAACCGAGCTTTGTGGAAAGATGAATAAGCTCAGGCTCTACTTGAAGGTGTGTCCTTACCATGCTGTTTCACAACCAGCTTCAGGCTCCCCTTCCTGTTTGGCTGTGGGCGGTTTTATGTTTGTGGGGCCCCACTTTTTGTTCGGATGTGAGTGGTTTTAACCCCTTCGGTTCCCCCTTTTTCAGGGGGGTGGGGAGTTTTCGCTTCAGGTACCACTTTCCCTTCCCGGGGTGTGCGGGGTTTTAAACTTCAAACTTCCACTTCCCGTTCAGCTTTGGGGAGTTTTACAGTTTTTAACCCCCCTTCTGTTCAGGCTAAGGGGGTTCTACAGGTTAGGCTCCCTTTCCCGTTCAGGGGTGTGGGGTGGTTTACAGCTTCAGATCCAACGTCCCGTTAGGTTGTGGGAGTCTAAAACTTCAGGTTTTCCCCTTCCTGTTTGGCCATGGGCGTTTAAGCTTCAGGTTCCCCCCTTCCCGTTCAGGGGGGGGTGGTTCTACAATTTGGCTTCCCCTTCCTGTTTACACTGTGGGCTGTTCTAATTTAAACCTTTACTTCCTGTTCAGGCTGTGGGCGGTTCTACAGCTTCAGGCTTCCAGTTCCTCTTCAGGCTATGGGTAGTTCTACAGTTTAGGTTCCTACTTCCTGTTCAGGCTTTGGGCAGTTTTACAGTTTCAGACCCCCATTTCCTGTTCAGGCTAAGAGGGGTTCTACAGCTTCAGGCTCCCATTTCCTGTTCAGGCTGTGGGTGGTTCTACAGCTTCAGACTCCAACGTCCTGTTCAGGCTGTGGGCAGATCTAAAGCTTCAGGCTTCCACTTCCTGTTCAGGCTGTGGGTGGTTCTACAGCTTCAGACTCCAACGTCCTGTTCAGGCTGTGGGCAGATCTAAAGCTTTAGGCTTCCACTTCCTGTTCAGGCTGTAGGCGTTCTACAGCTTCAAGTTCCCACTTCCTGTTCAGGCTGTGGGTGGTTCTACAACTTCAGGCTTCCACTTCCTGTTCATGCTGTGGGCGGTTCTACAGTTTCAGCCTTCCACTTCCTGTTCAGGCTGTGGGCGGTTCTACAGCTTGAGGCTTCCAGTTCCTCTTCAGGCTGTGGGTAGTTCTACATTTTAGGTTCCTACTTCCTGTTCAGGCTGTGGGTGGTTCTACAGTTTAGGTTCCCACTTCCTGTTCAGGCTCTGGGTGGTTCTACAGCAATGACTGCCATTTCAGCTCTGCTATTTTTAGCTGAACCTGTTAGAGGGACATTGATAATAGGAAGGTTTAAACAGCAGGCCTGAATGATAAGGAGCTCTATTGGGGTCAGATTTGTCAATAAGAAAGATGAACAAGCTTCTGCTGTTTAAGGGGTTGTCTCATCAATTCATCTTACCTCAGTCCTGTTCTCTCGGTTTCATTTTTGAATTCAGAGACAGGTTTACTGGCTACTACTGACCGGCAGTGACAAGCTGCTGAGCACGCCAGATCTGTAGCTATAGCAACCAGTCCTGGCAGCCTATCAGGAGAGATCAAACAGGTCTGTAGCTATAGCAACCAGCACTGGCAGCCTATCAGGAGAGATCAAACAAGTCTGTAGCTATAGCAACCAGTGCTGTCAGCCTATCATGAGAGATAGAACAGGTCTGTAGCTATAGTGACCTAAGGAGCTGATGCAGCCCATACAAGAGGGGATATCTCAGAATAGGTAGGACACTGGTAATGGACATATATTGTAAAGTGACTTGTTTTTGAGAGATCTTTAACATAAAAAGCAGCAATCCTTGTAGTGAGACAACCCCTTTAAAACATAGCAGGAAGTGACGTCACCATCTAGCCACTGCTAGAGCAGAGAGAGCTAGTTAGTAACGTAAGGGAAATTTTTGTACACAAGCAGCAGATAAGAACTGCTCTAGTTGTGAAGGAAAGAAAAATCAGAACAGCAATGTATTTGGTAATAACCACTATCTACCTTTGCCCACATGTTTAAAGTGTATCATTGTGGATAAACCTCCCCCCCTCCCGAAAAAATTACCTGGGAGAGAAAATGTGATAACATAACAAGAGACCTAATATTTATCTGATTGGGGGCAGCACAGTGGCTCAGTGGTTAGCACTTTTGCCCTGTAGTCCAGAGTTCACATCCGCCATGGTATCGTCATCTGACCAGAGAGAGATGGCTGCTGCATGCTGCGCTGTTTGTTCCATCATTTGTGACAGAATTTACAGCAGCGGCTCTGAACAGCGCGGAGCTTTTGACGCAGACAAGAATCATCTGAGATTTCTTTTATTTATATAAATATTGTTTCAGTCTTTAAAGGGGTTGTCTCACTACATTGATTCATCTTACCTCAGGCCTGTTTTTTCAGTTCCATTTTTGAACTCAGCGGCAGTGTTTACTGGCTTCTACTGGCTTGCAGTGACGAACTGCTGAGGACACCAGGTCTGTAACTATAGCGACCAGCACTGGCAGCCTATGAGGAGGGATTGAAAAGGTCTGTAGCTATAGCAACCTGAGGAGCTGATGCAGCCCATACAAGAGGGGATATCTAGAATAGGTAGGACACTTTTAATGGACACATATTGCAAAGTGACTTGTTTTTACAAGATCTTTAACATAAAAAGCAGCAATTCTTGTAGTGAGACAACCCCTTTAAGCCTTAAAAATAAGAGGAATGCTCTCCAGCAGGCGGCTCATTCCCAGCCATGGACTAGGAAACTTTTACCGTGTCATGTGATGAAGTGGGGAGCTTTTAAGAGGGGTGTGTCAGAATTAGGACACTGGCCGAGTGTTTTCTATGTGTTAGGCCATGTTCACACGGCTTATTCTGGGACGTAATTCAGTCCGTAATTACGCGTCGGAGTGCGCCAATTACGGGATGAATCCGTCCCAGTAACTACGGTAATCCACAGTTCATAGAGAACTATGGTTTTCGTCTCCTTTTCCCTGCTCGGCGAATACGCCGCGGGGGGAGATAAGTGACGTCAATTACCAGCGGCGTATACGCGTCGCTGGCACTGCATGTCTATGGGCCGACGAAGTGCTGGCCCCCACTCCTGCCCCGCCCCCGGCCACACGGCGTAACTGCGGGGCGTAATTACGTCCCGCAGTTAAGCCGTGTGAACATAGCCTAACAGGTATCACCTTTACTAGCATTGCTAGATGAGTTTTGTGAGCTGCTAGAATCTGGGATTGTAATAATTGGATATCATGGGTGGGTTATTAATAGGAAGTTAGGACAGAAGCAACTATTTATACTAAAGTATCTGCTGTTACAGCCCAGGAATGCCTAACTCCAATCAGGATTTGCAGAAATTATCTATCTATCTATCTATCTATCTATCTATCTATATCTATCTCCTATCTATCTATTTCCTATCTATCTATCTATCTATCTCATATCTATCTCCTATCTATCTTCTATCTATCTATCTATCTATTATCTCCTATCTATCTATCTATCTATCTATCTCAAAATCTATCTCCTTTTCTATCTATCTATCTATCTATCTATCTATCTATCTATCTATCTCATATCTATCTCCTATCTATCTATCTATATCATATCTATTTATCTATCTATCTATCTATCCCATATCTATCTATCGATCTCATATCTATCTATCCCATATCTATCTATCGATCTCATATCTATCGATCTCATATCTATCTATCTATCTATCTATCTATCTATCTATCTATCTATCTATCTATCTCATATCTATGTATCTATGTATCTATCTATGTATCGATCTATCTCATATCTATCTATCTCATATCTATCTATCTATCTATCTATCTATCTATCTATCTATCTATCTCATATCTATCTATCTATCTATCCCATATCTATCTATCTATCTATCTATCCCATATCTATCTATCTCCTATCTATCTATCTATCTATCTATCTCATATCTATCTATCTCATATCTATCTATCTATCTATCTATCTATCTATCTCATATCTATCTATCTATATTTATCTATCTCCTATCTACCTATCTCCTATCTATCTATCTCCTATCTATCTCATATCTATCTATCTATCTCATATCTTTTCTATCTATCTCATATCTATCTTCCACTATCTATCTCCTATCTATCTATCTAGCTATATCATTATCTTATCCCATCTATTAAACTATCCTATCTATCTATCTATCTCTATCTATCTATCTATCTATATTTTCTATCTATCTATCTCATATCTATTTTATTATATATCTATCTATCTTTTCTCATATCTATCTATCTATCTATCTATCTCATATCTATCTATCTAGCTATATCATTATCTATCTATCTATCTATCTCATATCTATCTATCTATCTCATATCTATCTATATATCTATCTATCTCATATCTATCTATCTATCCCATATCTATCCCATATCTATCCCATATCTATCTATCCCATATCTATCTATCTCATATCTATATATCTCTATATCTATCTATCTATCTCATATCTATCTCATATCTATCTATCTCATATCTATCTATCTCATATCTATCTCATATCTATCTATCTATCTATCTATCTATCTCATATCTATCTCCTATCTATCTATCTATCTATCTATCTATCTCATAAACTATCTGTCTCATATCTATCTATCTATCTATCTATCTATCTATCTAATCTTTTCTATCTTCTATCTACTATCTATCTATCTTAATCTACTATCTATCTATCTATCTTTTATACTATCTATCTCATATCTAATCTATTCATATCTATTCTCCTATCTATCTATCTATCTATTATTCTAGTTATCTATCTATTTTATTACATAAAACATTATTTTCTATTCTCATATCTATTATCTATCTATTTTATCTATTGCATATCATCTATCTATCCCATATCCCATTTCTATCTATCTTATCTATCATTTAATTATCTATCTATCCTCCATTTTCTATCTATCTATCCCATATCTATTATTTTATCCTCATATCTTCTATCTCATATATATCTATCTCATATCTATCTATCTATCTATCTATCTATCTATCTCTCTCTCTCCTATCTATCTATCTCATATCTATCTATCTCATATCTATCTATCTCATATCTATCTATCTCATATCTATCTATCTCATATCTATCTATCTCATATCTATCTATCTATCTCATATCTATCTATCTATCTCATATCTATCTATCTATCTCCTATCTATCTATCTATCTATCCATATCTATCTATCTCATATCTATCTATCTATCTATCTATCTATCTCATATCTATCTCATATCTATCTATCTCATATCTATCTATCTCATATCTATCTATCTATCTATCTCATATCTATCTCATATCTATCTCATATCTATCTCATATCTATCTATCTCATATCTATCTCATATCTATCTATCTCATATCTATCTATCTATCTATCTCATATCTATCTATCTATCTCATATCTATCTATCTATCTATCTATCTATCTACTATCACATTTTCTATCCCATATCTATCTATTTTCATATCTATCTATCTATCTATCTATCTATCTATCTATCTATCTATCTATCTATCTATCTATCTACTAGTACATCTCAAAAAATTAAAATATCATTGAAAATGTGAAAGGGTTTCTCCATGACTTTGTTTTATTTGTTATAGGGCTCACAACTGTATTATTTTAAATCTTGCCATTCATACTCTAATGTCTATACAATATATGGGTTTCTCTATGTGACTTGAATTATTTATATCAATTATCTTTTCAGTGATATTCTAATGTTTTGAAATGCCCTATTATCTACCTACCTACCAGTATCTATCTAATATCTACTTATCTCCTATCTTTCTTTTATCTATCTGATATCAGTCTATTTATCTATGTATCGCCCTCTCTCTTACCTATTTGTAAGTGTATATGCTGGTTCTTAGCATGCATGTATGGTGTGTATGTGTGTCCCAGTGTATATGGCTGATATACCTACGTATCTGACTTGCATTCATACCAGCACACACATACAGATACTGATTGTTCATTAAAACCATCCACGGAAACCAGAATAATACATTCAGGGTTAATGGCCACTTAAATCCCATGGTAACACGGACCCTGCGTTGTTGCCCATTTGCTTCCTCTGCTTGTGATGAGAGTCCTAGTATGTAATGACATGCCGGAAATGCGCAATTGAGCTGTTTCGTGTAACAACCGAGCAGCCACTTGAGTCTGTCCACTTATATGACTAGTAACAGTCTGATCAGGGCTTTGCTTGTGTTCATATAAAATCCGTGTTTGCACCGTATCGGGGGTGCTGAGTCAGACAGTGCTTCTGTAAAGGTATGATAGTATTACAATATGTCTCCTCCTCATTGCACCATACACTACTAAACAAACAACATGGATTTCAGGACAAAATGGGCTAACTAACTAGGTACATATAGAAAACCCATCATGGGCCTTTTTGTAGCTTCTGGGACCGTTTGATTTTTTTTTAATTCCCTTTTTACTAGAATGACCCCCCCCAAAAATGATGGTGTTTATATGGAATGGAAATATTCTGTTAGGGAATTTTCAATGATCACAAGCATATTAATATGGATATCATAGAAGGGGTCTCCTCTCAAAACATTCCCTCCAGGGAACAGACTCATGAACCCTCAGTAAGAGCAACCTCCACAGTGGCAGAATTGACCTGATCATGTCTTACATGATCAGAATTTGGATGATCCTACATTTCCTTTTGGGCATGTCCCCACGGCAGAGGACAAATACCAGTTGGTTTATCCGACCGGCACTTGTCCTGATTTAGTGCCGTCCCCAAGGCCGCCGGGGGACGGCTTTTCTCTGCGATTAGCCCTACCCCTTTATATGGCGATGTTCATAAACTGGATGGAAGAATGAACATGCACAATGTTTTTCGGGCGCCAGAGGTTTGGAAAACCCGTGCAGTGGGGACTGCTGCACGGGTTTTCCATAGCGGCCCGGGGGGTTAGTTTGCGGCCGGTTTTTTAGACGGTTTGCAAAACCGGAAACTGTCTGAAAAGCCGTCCGCAAACCGGTGCCGTGCGGACATGGCCTTACAGTCGCACAGCAAGTGTCATGTATCAACCAACAAAACCTTGTGGTGAAGCTCCTTGGGACGGTCTCTTAAAGGGAACCTGTCACATAGGTTATGCCTCTTCTGGGCAGCAAAGCCATGTCAACCGCTGTTCCAGCGCTGGTCCCTACTCGAAGATCTGGAGTTTGACATTAAAGGAACCGTCACATAGTTGCCCCCCTTCTAGGGAAGCACAGCCATGTCGACCTCTGTTTCCAGCGGTTCTACAGTTTGAGGCTCCCACTTCCTATGGTGATGGAGCGCCCAGGGCAGATTAAAGGGGTATTCTCACCCTGCTGTTTCACAGAGCCTGCTCTTAACAGCCAGTTTAAGGCTCCCACTTAAAGGGGTTGTATGGGGACAGTAAAAATAAGCACTTTTGTAATAAGGTTGCATTACCTCAGTCACTTGGTTTAGCAGATACCCTGTTTCCCCAAAAATAAGACACCCCCGAAAATAAGACCTAATGCATTTTTAGTTATTAAATTCAGTGTTTGGCTGCTTCTGCTGATGTCTGTGATGAAATCACTACAGGATATTAATACAGGTTGATGTTTTGTTCAACAATAAATGTGAATTTTTGTTCATAGAAAAAAAAACCATCCCCTAAAAATAAGTCTTCGCTCGTCTTTAGGAGCAAAAATTAATATAAGACACTGACTTATTTTCGGGGAAACAGGGTAGGAGCTTTTCTGTGACTCTGTTTTCTATTTCTGCTGCTGCTAGTCGGGACACGCCCCCTTTTCTGTAATTGGCTAGTTGGGACACACCCCGATCGGATCCCGCCCCTGGACACACACCCTGCACTGTGATTGGCTTACGACATTTTATTCAGCCTGTTGGGCTACGCCCCAGGCACGCCCCCTGTTGCTGTGATTGGCTGCCTGCACACTCTGTGTTTACTCCCTGAGCTGTTAAAACCGAAAGTAAAGTCAGCTATGTGAGAGTGCTGCTGGCTGTATGCTCTTTTCCCGGCTCTAAGGTGAACGATCTGGTTAATTACTGACTGTATAACTCATAGATCCCCTCATATAACACAGTCTTATGTCCTGTGCTTCCTCCATATAACACAAGCTTAGTCCCCTGTCTGATAACAGAGGGAGGAGAGGGAGGGCAGTGTGCATTCCTCCATATAACACAGTCGCACAGTCTCCTGTCTGATAACAGAGGGGGAGGAGGAGGGCAGTGTGCATTCCTCACACTTGTTTCATCAGTTCAGGCTGAGTGTATAACTGCTTATAGCACAGCAAGGAGCTTGTGGAGCCTGAAGCTGAAGGCTCTGCATAACACTGCAGGAGGCTGAGGAGCTGCCCAGACAACCCTCTGCTTCCCTGCCTCACACAGGATAATGTCACAGGTCGTCAGTGAAGAGAGACAAGCCTCCCGACAGGAGAGACACCTGCTGAGAGGAGAGACAGGCCTGCTGAGAGGAGAGACATGCCTCCAGGCAGGAGAGACACGCCTGCTGAGAGGAGAGACACGCCTCCAGGCAGGAGAGACACGCCTGCTGAGAGGAGAGACACGCCTCTAGGCAGGAGAGACACGCCTGCTGAGAGGAGAGACTCGCCCCTGGCAGAAATCATCTCTGTAGAGGAGCAGACACGCCTCCAGGCAGGAGAGACCCCCTGCTGAGAGGAGAGACAGCCTCCAGGCAGGAGAGACACCCTGCTGGAGAGAGACACGCCTCCAGGCAGGAAGGGACACGCCTGCGGGAGGGGAGAGAACGCCTCCGGGCAGGGAAAACCCCGTGAGAGGGAGACACCCTCCAGGCAGGAGAGCATCCCTGTTTGAGAGGAGGACCGCCGCGAGAGGAAGACACGCCTGCTGAGAGGAGAGACACGCCTCCAGGCAGGGGGGCCCCTGCTGAGGGAAAAGACTCCCCCCTGGTTTTGAATTCTACTCTTTAAATCAGTGCAAGAGCACGAACAGTTCAAACGATAACACCCCTTTAATGTTCAGGCTGTGGGCGGCTCTCTAGCAGTGACTGACATCTCAGCTCTACTATTCCTACTTAAGCCTGAGGGAGATAGGTGATGGAGGGGTTTTAACAGCAGGGCAAGAGGCTACAGAGCTTTAAAGGGTTAAAGTTTGTCAGGAAGAAAACATAAACAAGCTCCTGTGCTGTTGATAAGACGCAGCAGGAGGTGATGTCTCCATCCCATCCACTGCTAGGGGAGTTTGTGTACACAAGCAGGAAATAATAATTGCTCTAACTCTGAAATGAAGCCAAATCAGAACAGCAATGTATTTGGTAATAATCTTTATTTACCTTTGCTTGCTTGTTTAAAACTAATTGCTGGAGAGTACCCCTTTAAGTGGACAAGTCCTTTAAAGCTCAGGCTTATGAAGTCAAGTACATATTGAAGACTATATAGTGCAGACTTGATGTTTACCAGTATAAAGAGCTATAGTGTGTTTCATTGGAACAGCTTATTATATTGTGACCGGAGATGCTACGTGTGAGCCCGCTGCTCTTCTGCAGCATAAATATAACCGGCAACATAGCATTTTACCCATCACATTTACTGTCCCCATCATTACTGGCAACAGATACGGAGCTGAGACCTATCTGATGATCACATCGCAGGGTGACATTACTAAATCTCACACATTACAGAAGGTGACAAGTACAGGAGAGGTCGTTTCCAGGAAGTAGAACATATTTTCCTACTTACCAAGGCCAGAAACCTGCTGCTCTGAGGACTGCAGCATAAACATAATGTACTTTACCACCAGACAGCATGTCTATGCAAAGAAAGAAAATGTAGTGCTCTTTAAATAGTCTTAAAGGGGTTTTGCCACAATGTAATGTTGACGTGGGATCCTCCAAAATGGGTATTTAATCACTTCTATAAATCTATGTGATTACAAAAAGTGAAGCCTCTGAGAGCTACAGCCTTGCTCAGTCCCCCCTTAGTTACCTGGCAGTTTACATTAGACACGACCAGGACACTGACAGGAGCTGATCTGGCCGCGCTTGCGTGTTGGCACTTCTTATCTGATGACAGGGAATATGAAGGAGCTTGCAAGGGGATGGGGAGAAGAGTGCATTGTATGAGGCTGTCTGCTGTATAGAGAATCCACTGGTTGTAATGTAACTATTTTAGTGAACTTTGCAGACGCCGCCTGCTTTCTCGCTCTCTGCTCAGCCCCCTCCTACTCACCCCTGCAACCTACATGCTTTGTTTCTCTTCTCTCCTGAGCAGATAAGAGGTATGGAACTCACTTAGTGGCAAAACCCCTTTAAAGAGCTTTTTTCTTATCGGGCTTTTTCACAACCTGCTGTTCACAGCCAGCTTCAGGCTCCCTCTTTCTGTTTAGGCTCTAGGTGGTTCTATAGCAGTGACTGACATTTCAGCTCTTTTATTCCTAGCTGTGCCTGTTAGAGGAGGTTATGGAGGGATTTTAACAGCAGGACACAAGGCTACAGAGCTCTAAAGGGTTAAAGTTTGACACCGACCAATTTATTGGAGGCTCTACCCAAGGACAGATTTTTTTAAGCCACTCTTGCCTCTCACCCAGCCAACCAGTCAGTTCTATGCTGCACCGATGAAGGGCAAATACCCTGAAACAGCTGTCTGCAGATCAACATGAACATAACTGGTTTGGTTCAAATCCCTTTCACATCACAGGGCTCCTGCGAGCTACATGTGAACTGAGGATAACTACATCCAATAGAGTGCGCTGTGGAGCTCTTTTCCCATAAGCCTTTACATTATGCAAAACAGTCAGTGAGGTCTGAAAGGCAAGTAAATCCTCACACCGACCAATTTATTGGTGGCTCTCCCCAAGGAGAGATTTTTCCCCTTTCAAAGTTTGACAGTAAGAAAGATAAACGAGCTCCTGTGCTGCTGATAAGACACAGCAGGGAGTGACCTCAACATCCCGGCCATACCAGGCAGAGAGTTGGTTGGTAACCTAGAGAAAATAAGCAAAATCAGAACCACAATGTATTTGATAATAATCATTATAGTAGTTAGCTTTGTGTTTAAAGGTAATCAATATGGTGAGAATACCTCTTTAAAGTGGGCCCAGTGAACATATTATCTGATCTGAGCAGCAAGACACCTGGAAGTGACTTCTGTGATTTTATCTTAGAGGGAACCGGTCACATTGAGCCTGTTATCCGGTCTGCGGGCTCATGTTATAGAGCAGGAGGAGCTGAGCAGATTGAGGTATTATTTTGTAGGGAAAGATTCAGTAGAACTTGTATTTTATTCATTTAACTTACTCCTTATTTTGGGTTAAGGAGTCCAGTGGGTGGTCTAATTTTTGATTGACAGCCTTCCTTGTATGAGTGCACATACAGGTATAGCTGTCAGTTACTGAAAAGACCGCCCACTGGACTCCTTTATGAGAATAAGCAGTAAGTTAAATTAATAAAATTCTGCTTAATTTTTTCCAAATAACTAAATGTCAATCTGCTGAGCTCCTCCTGTTCTGTAACAATGTCCGATGATCTGATAGCAGGTTCAATCCTTTTAAGTCAGGCATCCTCAAACTGCGGCCCCCCAGCTGTTGGGAAACTACAACTCCCATCATGCATTTATATAATCTATAACAGTGGGAATGATGGGAGTTGTAGTTTCCCAACAGTTGGGGGGGCCGCAGTTTGAGGATGCCTGTTTTAAGTTATAGATAACTTTTCATAAATCTCTAGTATAAATGAAGAATGAAAACTTTGTAAAAAATATTATCATAGAAAGATGCCTCTTACTCACCTTATCAGATGCTTTGTCGTGTCTGGGCTTTTGAGTGATTCTGATGCCCATATACCCTAAGGCCGTGTTCACACGGCTTATTCCCGACGGATTTGTGCGCCGGATTGAGCGCACAAATCCGCCGTGAATACGGGGCGGAACGGGGCGGGGCCGGAGCACGGCGGGTAGCCGCTCCCGGCCCATAGACAATGCATTATCTAACAGCGCGTCCGCGCCGTAAATAATGGGGCATGTCACTTTCACCCCCCCCGCGGCGGATTCGCCGAGCGGGGAGGAGCGACGGAATCCACTGGTCTCAATGAGAGTAGTGGATTACCGTAATTGCTGCCGCGGATTGGCGCCGCACTGAAGCGCAAATCCGGCGCGCAGTACGGCGCCAATACGCAGCAGAATAAGCCGTGTGAACGAGGCCTAATAATGTTTTTGTATAAACGAGCTATAATTCACTTTTTTTTGCCTTTATTGTCTTCAGTTATATGTATCAGAAAGCCACACAATTGTCCTGGTAGATAAATAGGCTTAAACACCTTAGGCCATGTTCACACGGCTTAAAATTGGACGTATCTCAGTCCGTAATTACGCGCCGGAGTGCGCAAATTACAACTGGAACTTGTTTAAGTCATTACGGTAATCCACAGTTCTCATAGAGAACTATGGATTACGTCTCCTCTCCCCACCCGTGCAGTACGCCGCGGGGGAGATAATTGACATGTTGACACGCGCCGCTGGCAATGCAAGTCTATGGGCCGGCGAGGTGCCGGCCCCCCCCACGCGCTCCCGCCCCGCCCCCGTCCACACGGCGTAATTGCGGGGCGTAATTACTCCTGCATTTAAGCCGTGTGAACCTAGCCTTAAAGGAATTTCACTACAAAGTAAAGTTGATGTGGGAAATTTGAAAATTAAATAATAAACATTTTGTGATTATTAAAAATTCTGCACCATTTTTGTTTTAGCTGCTCCCTTAGTGATCCATAGTGTACAGCTCATCTCTAGGGGCTCAAACCAATGACGAGAGCTCCTCATTCCTGGCCGCACATGCTCAGACATCACCTCTCCTCTCAGGCAGCCGCTGTCAGCCTCTTCCCTGCTTAGTAATCACATGCACTCACTGCTGAGCGAGTGTGCAACCCCAGGTACTGTCATTCTTCTTCCCTCCTCTGTACTCTTTAGTAATCACCCAAAAACATCAAAATACTCTACATACAATATGATAACTGGGTGTAGAGAGAACCCCTGATACAACGATATATAAAGACCTGGTTATACCAATATATTACAGAAAACACCAAGCCACTAAAGATATAGAACCTAGAAAAACTGTAGACAAAAATATAACTTTTATTAAATGTTAAATATAAAACTTAACCCCTAAAAAGTTTTTAGGGATTTATTAAGTTTTATATTTAGCATTTTATAAAAGTTATATTTTATATACAGTTTTTCTGGGTTCTATACCTTTAGTGGTTTGGTGGTCTGTTTAATAATGACACACACTCACTGCTGAGCGAGCGTTCAGCACCAGGTGCTGTCATTCTTCTCCCGTCCTCTGTACTCCTTAGTAATCACACACACTCACTGCTGAGTGAGCGTTCAACCCCAGGTGCTGTCATTCTTCTCCCGTCCTCTGTACTCCTTAGTAATCACACACACTCACTGCTGAGTGAGCGTTCAACCGCAGGTGCTGTCATTCTGCTCCCGTTCTCTGTACTCTTAGTAATCACACACACTCACTGCTGAGCAAGTGTTTAACCCCAGGTGCTGTCATTCTGCTCCCGTTCTCTGTGCTCTTAGTAATCACACACACTCACTGCTGAGCAAGTGTTTAACCCCAGGTGCTGCCATTCTGCTCCCGTCCTCTGTACTCCTTAGTAATCACACACACTCACTGCTGAGTGAGCTTCAACCCCAGGTGCTGTCATTCTACTCCCATCCACTGTACTCCTTAGTAATTAGTCAAACAGTGCAAATAAATAAAAACAAATCTCAATCAGGTATCTGCATTGAGGGGAAAAAAACCATGATTGGTTCTTGCAGGGATTTGAACCTAGGCCCCTATGCTGAAAGGCAGAATTGTTAACCATTCAGCTACATTGTAGCTAATCACAACTCTTTATATAAACAGATCTTTGTTTGAATAGACTGAGCACACTGGGTAAAAAGGCATGGTGATGTTAAGATGTGCAGTTCAAACAAATCATTTGAACACACTGAAAGCTGAAGCAGGACAAATCAGGCATGAAATGCCTTTAAGGTAAAAACCTTTAAAGGAGCTGACTGTATTCAGATGTATGATGGGTGCACTGGGGAAAAAACTGATTATATCACTTTCAATATTGGCAGCGGAATATTTCATTTCCATCAGGTGAACTCATCCATTGCTGTCTGTTGCTAATCTGCGATGAACCACTTCGTGTCCTCTTCGTTCTCTGATAAATGCAGCCAGAATGAATTTTCTGCTCAGTACCAATTCTAAAAAGCTTGCCATGTATAATAAGCTCCGGCTGGCAAATAGATAGTGCCCTTGAATGCCTTTTTATAGGAGTCGCACCAATCACAGTAACATGTAGAGATTTAAAACCGATGGGGCAGAATTAATTCTGTGGTGTAGACAGTCAATTTGGCTTAAAACAAAAAGGAGAGGAGAACAGAGGTAAGGAAAGGTTCACATCCGCATTGGAGCTTCCGTCACAGATTTGTGCAAAAATGACAGAAAAAATAGCCCAGCATGCAGCACAATTTTTTCCCTTTGAGACGATGGACATCATTGTAGTCGATGGTGTCCATCATGAAACAGGCCAGGTTCACATCTGCTCAAAAGTTTCGTTTGGAGCCTCCATTGCACATTATGTCCAAAATGACATAAAATAGCCCAGCATGCAGCACAATTTTTTTCCTTCAAGATGATGGACACCATGATGGACCCCTTAGTAGTCAGTGGTGTCCATCATGAAACAGGCCAGGTTCACATCTGCTCAGAGGTTTTGTTTGGAGCCTCTGTTGCAGATTCTGTCCAAAATGACAGATAAAATAGCTCAGCATGCAGCACAATTTTTTTCCCTTTGAGATGATGGACCTCATTGTAGTCGATGGTGTCCATCATGAAACAGGCCAGGTTCACATCTGCTCAGAGGTTTCGTTTGGAGCCTCCGTTGCAGATTCTGTCCAAAGTGACCGAAAAAATAGCCCAACATACAGCACAATTTTTTTCCTTCGAGATGATGGACACCATGATGGACCCCATTGTAGTCAATGGTGTCCATCATGAAAAAGGCCAGGTTCACATCTGTTCAAAGGTTTCATTTGAAGCCTCCATTGCAGATTATGTCCAAAATGACAGATAAAATAGCTCAGCATGCAGCACAATTTTTTCCCTTTGAGATGATGGACCCCATGTTAGTCAATGGGGTCCATCATGAAACAGGCCAGGTTCACATCTGCTCAAAGGTTTCGTTTGGAGCCTCCGTGGCAGATTCTGTCCAAAATGACAGAAAAAAGAGCCCAGCATGCAGCACAATTTTTTTCCTTAGAGATGATGGACACCATGATGGACCCCATTGTATTCAATGGTGTCCATCATGAAACAGGACAGGTTTATATCTGTTCATAGGTTTCGGTTAGAGCCTCTATTGCAGATTCTGTATTAAATGAGAGAAAAAATAGCTCAGTATGCAGCACAATTTATTTCCTTCGAGATGATGGCCACCATGATGGACCTCATTGTAGTCAATGGTGTCCATCATGAAACAGGCCAGGTTCACACCTGTTTAGAGGTTTCGTTTGGAGCCTCTATTGCAGGTTCTGTCCAAAATTATATACAAAATAGCTCAACATGCAGCAATTTTTTTTTCTTTCGAAGTGATGGACACCATGATGGACCCCATTGTAGTCAATGGTGTCCATCATGAAACAGGCCAGGTTCACATCTGCTCAGAGGTTTCGTTTAGAGCCTCTATCGCAGGTTCTGTCCAAAATTATGTACAAAATAGCCCAGCATGCAGCACAATTTTTTTTCTTTCCAAATGATGGACACCATGATGGACCCCATTGTAGTCGATGGTGTCCATCATGAAACAGGCCAGGTTCACATCTGCTCAGAGATTTCGGTTGGAGCCTCTATTGCAGATTCTGTCCAAAATGACAAAAAATAGCTCAGTCTGCAGCACAATTTTTTCCGTTGAAATAAACGATGCCATAATGGAAACATGAGGAACCCTAATGATGTCATTGGTGTCTGCCGGACGTCATTGGTATCTGTCATACAATAGACTAAGCTTCCTTTTGAACATCTAAAAAAAAAAATCTAAAAAAAACCAAACAATGCAGATATGAACCTGTCCCCAGTAATAAAGAACCAAATTTGTGGTGTTACTCCGTCCCACCCAGCCTATCTATGGGAACATTTCATCCTAGAGCCACCTGTAGCAATGTTCATTTTTTATTCTATTTATTGCCTCAGTATTTGCAATCACAGCTCATTAGGAAATATTTTGATGCTTTGATGGTAGCAATTAAAACAATGTTGATTGCCTGTAATTGTTGTTATTGTCACAATTTTTAAGCCCGACTGCTCTAGTTTAAATGTAATTTGCCCTCTAAAATTATTATGCGGCTGCAGTAATAAACATTTTATTTGGTGATGTATCGGGTTTGGGTTAAAGACATTTTAAAGGGGACTTCTGTTTTGAACAATCTCTTTTTTTGTTAAAAGGGGCCCCAACTCCAGCTTTTACAGCTTGCCCTGCAGCTCCGGAGCCCCAACAACCAGCTGTAATCCAGGGGGACAGGGCAGGTAGCATTGAATTTCAGTAATCATTAAGTGTGTTTGCAATCTACAAGACTTCAAACACCTTTCTGAACAATTTAGACAACGGAAAGAAGCTCCTGGTAATAAAGGCAGTTTAATTGGAGCGCAGTTAAAACTGCTCCAAAACTGCGCTGTGTGAAAGCAGCCTTAAAACTGCACCAAAACTGCGCTGTGTGAAAGCAGCCTTAAAACTGCACCAAAACTGCGCTGTGTGAAAGCACCCTTAAACTGCACCAAAAATGCGCTGTGTGAAAGCAACCTTAAAACTGCACCAAAACTGCGCTGT
This sequence comes from Phyllomedusa bahiana, assembly GCA_025379985.1. Lineage (NCBI taxonomy): Eukaryota > Metazoa > Chordata > Amphibia > Anura > Hylidae > Phyllomedusa > Phyllomedusa bahiana. The sequence goes on from JAODAL010002629.1 coordinate 159,319, forward strand.
GTGAAAGCACCCTTAGCCAGAGTACAGATCAGCTACCAACTACAGTCATTAAAGGGGTTTTACCACAAAGTGAGTTCCTTACCTCTTATCTGCTCAGGAGAGAATATAAACAAAGCATGGTGAGTCATGAACGGCCGCAGAGGTGAGAGGAAGGGGGGGTGAGCAGAGATCGAGGAAGAAGGGAGCGTCTGCAATGTTTACTCAAATAATTACATTACAACCAGTGGATTTTCTATATGGCAGACAGCCTCATACACTGCACTTTCTCCCCAGCCCATTGCAAGCTCCTTCATGTTCCCTGTCATCAGATAAGAAGTGCAAGCACGCAAGCGCGGCCAGATCAGCTCCTGTCAGTTTCCTGGTCGTGTCTAATGTAAACTGTCAGGAAACTAAGGGTGACTGAGCAATGCTGTAGCGCTCACAGGCTTCACTTTTTGTAATCACCTTTATTTAGTCAAGGGATTAAATCCCCATTTGGAGGATCCCACATCCCCAAACATTGTGGAAAAACCCCCCTTTAAAAAGGGGTTTTGGGAAAGAGTGATTTCCCAACCAAAAGGGGCTGATACCCTGATCAAAAAGTCTTGAGAAAAGGGGGTTGTTTTTTCCGGGGTTTTTAAAAAAAAAACAAAGTACTCCCTCTGTGTGTCTTCCCCTCCACCCCCCAGGGCCACTCCTAAATACTCAGTCTCTTTTGTTGAGAAAAAACATTTTTTGGCAAAACCACAGAGGAAAATTTTGAAAATTATGCCCCAAGGGCTAAAGGGCATTTATTTTTCCCTTTTTAAATTTGCTCAGGAAGAAGATAAGCTCCAACAGGCAAAAAATTCTTTCATTTGTTCCCCAAATGAGGGCAGGGGGGGGGGCTGAAAAGGGAGGTTTGTGTTTTCCCTCAATAATTACTTTGGGAAAAACCGGGGGATTTTTCAATCCCCAAAAGCCCACAGAATCTTTTCTCCCCGGGGCCCCCTTCAAAGTTTCCTTCATGTTTCCCCCAAAAAAAACAGTTTAAGGGAAGTCAAAAAACCCAACCCCAAAGTTTGGCCCAGATCAGCTCCCTGGTCAGGGTTCTAATGTAAACTGTAAAGGAAAACAAAAGGGCATGTTAGGAAGGCTGTAAATAAACAGGTTTCACTTTTTTTTAATAAACCATATTTTTAAGAAAAGTGATTAAAAAACCCTTTTTGGGGGAAACCCAAACGTCAACATTACATCGTGAGAAAACCCCTTTAACATTGGTATTGCAAAAAAATTGCTCATCTGCTACCTTCAGGAAAAACATAAAAACTGAATAACTTTGCAATGCACCCTCACTATCATGAACAGGGGGTTCACCCACATCATACATCACCTTTATTTCACAGACAACCACAGATGTAGTATTGGTATACGACCCATACCCAACAAAGCGGGGTGCACCCTGGAACACTAAGGGGTGTATGGATGCAAATTTTTTTAATCCCTACTGAATGGGGGGGCCTGCTGTGAAGAATGAGATGACTGTGGCTTCCTTGCTTCAATGTGTTTTAATCTCCATTCGCCCAAATTTACAATTTTTTTTTTTATTCCTTTCCATTCTCATGCTACCCCATCAACAAGACTCCACAGCCCGCGGGGATGGCCATGGAAATTAAACACAGGATTAAAGAGCCGAAATGGGGGGGGGGAAATCTTCTTTACTTTGTATGCTGTGGTTAACCTGTTTTTTGGGGAGAATCCCCAAAACTGCCCAGGGGCTTCGTGTTTTTGATCCGCTGCTTTTCTGCCTCCAGAGCTGGTCAGATACCAAAGAAAATCTTTAAAGGGTTGTCTCCTAAAAGGGATTGCTTTTTTTTTAATGATTTTGGGAAAAAAACCCCAAGTCATTTTGAAAATTGTCCATTACCAGTGTTCCTCCCTTTTTCCCTAATACCCCTTTGTTGGGGCTGAAATTCAGCTCCTCAGGTCATATAGTTTACAGACCTGTTTGATCTTCCTGATGGGTTGCCAGCCGGGTTGCTATGACTCCCAGACCTGGTTTCTACTGCAGCCTATTGGCCGCAACCCCCCGGTTAAAAAACCAACCCCCCTTCCCCCTAAATCAAAATAAACCCCCCCAAAAAAAAAACCAAAACAATTTTTCATAAAAAAAACCCAAAAAACCCCCAAAAATTTAAAAAAAACCAAAAAAACCTTACCAAATCAAAATTTTTCCCTTTTTTTTTCCCCCCCAAATTTTAACAACCCCCCCCCCAAAAATTCCCCCCAAAATTTTTTTTAAAATTTTTATTTCAACCCCCAAAATTTTTAAATTTTCCCCTATTTTAAATTTTGCCCCCCAAATTCCTGGATTTGGGTTATCTTCCCCCCTATCCCCCTATTCTAGTTATGATTGCGGGAAAATTTTGGGGGGTTGTTTGAAAGTTTTCATTCCCCCCAAAAATCCGAGGGTCCAAAGTTTTACCCAAACCAAAATTACCCCTTTTGCATTGTTCTTCAAAATTAAAAAATTTGCCAGTTTATATTCCCGAAAAATTTAAACCCCCGAAACCATGTAATTCCCCGGAGGATTTAATTCCCATTTCCCTTCAACAAAAATAGGAAACCAAAAGGGGTTTTTAAACCAGCCCAAAAAAACCGTTGCCCCCCAACAAACCACTATTCCTTTAAAAAACCCCCATGCTCATAAATTGTTTCAGTAATTTCCTATAAGTGTGAAGAAAAAGCTAAAAACCCCCCCCAGTACAAAAAAACAATAAACGCCATTACCCCCCTTTTCCCTTTTTGCTCTTTCCTTTTTCCCCTGGTTAACCCCAAAAGGGTTCCAGGGGCCCGGGGGGAATTGTTCTTTATTTAACCCTGGGGAAAACCAAAAAAACCCAAACAAGTCCCCAACCCCAATATGTCAAACTTTAACCAATTTTAAACCCCCTGAGTAGCCCCAGATAAACCCCCGTTAAATAATAAAAAATCAGTTTGGCCCTTCCCCCCCCCCTCCCAACCTTAAAAATTTTCCACCCCCATTTAAATTTCTAAAGAGCCCACCAAACCCCAAAATTCCCCAAGACCCCTTGCCAAAAAACTTCCATTTTTCCCCGAGAACCCCAACCCAATTTTTCCAAATTTTTTCAAACCACCCAACTCCAACCCTGAAAAACCCACCCCAACCCCCCAATTTTCGGAGAACCCGGCCCCCAATCCAATCCTCAATTCACCCCAACCCCAAAAAAAACCATAAAAAATTTTCACCAAACCCCAAATCCTTAAAAAAAGGGACCCCACCCCAAACTCCAATCCCCCAAGACCACCCACTCAAATTTCCTTTCAAGACCCAAAACCCAACCTTCCCCTCAAAAGACCCACCCAATTTTTTGGCCCATTCCCAAAAACCCCATAAAAAACTTATTTAAAAACCCAAAACCAAACCTCAATTTTTTTTCAGCCCCCCCCTACTCCAACCCCCTTCAAAGACCCCACCCCAACCCCAAAAATTCCCCTCCAACCCCGAATTGCCAACCACCAAACTCCAACCCCCTTAAAGGGCCACCACCCAACTCCCCCCTCGACCCCCCCCAACTCCCAATCCTTCCCCAAGGAACCCCACCCAAAAACTCCAAAACCCATCAAAACCCACCCCAATTTTCCCAATTTAAGACCCAAAAAACCCCCCAATCACAAGACCCACCCCTCCCAAATCTACCAAGCCAACCCCCCCCCCAACAAACTCCAAATTCTTTCCAAAAACCCCTCCCAATTTCCAAATTCTTCAACCCAAAAAACCCCAAAACCCCCTCCAACCCCCCCAAACCCCCCCCCCAACCTTTCCAAAATCCTCAAAACCCCATCCACCCCCCCAAATAAATACAAGCCCCCCCCAACCCCCAAATCCTTCCAAAACCATCCAATTTTTCCTAAATCCCCCAAGACCCATCCTTCCCCCCCAAAAACTTTAAAGCCCCAGCCCCAAACTCCCAACCCCTTTCCCAAGACGCCACCCAACCCAAATTTTCCCTCAAGAAACCCACCCGGGCCAACCCAAATCCCCCAAACCCACCAACTTCCAACCCCCCCAAACCGCCCCCCAACCCCCCAAAATTTAAATTTAAAAACCCCAATTTCCCAACCCCAATTCCCCCAAACCCCATTTCCAAACCCAACCCCCTCAAACCCACCCAAACCCCTTTTTCCTTCCCCTTAAAACCCCACCCAACTTAAAACGCCCCAAACCCCCCTTCCAAACTCCCAATCCTCAAGACCCTCCCCCCCCCCAAACCCCTTTAAAGCCCCAATACAACTCCAATCTTCAAAAAACCCCCCCCCATCCCACCCCTAATCCTTAAAAAAACCCATTATATCCCAAGACCCCACCCAACACTCCAATGCTAAAACCACAGCTAACTAAACCTCAAACCCACCAACCTCCAATCCCTAAAGGAACCCAAAGCCCGATCCAAATCCTCAAAAACCCCCCAATTTTCCAATCCCCCCAAACCCCCAACCAAAACCTCAATTCCGTAAAAACCCTTCCAACCCAAAAACCCTCAAGACCCATCCAACTCCAATCCTCAAGACCCATCCAACTCCAATCTTCAAGACCCACCCAAAAAAAATCTTCCCCCCCTTTAAAAAACCCCCAAAACCCCCCTTTCAAAACCCCATCCAACCCCCCTTTAACCTCATCCCCCCCATCCTCCCCCCCCAATCTTCAAACCCCCCCCTCCGCCCCCCCCAATCCTGCCCCCCCCAACCCCAAACCCTTCAACGACCCCCGCCAACCCCCCTTCCCCCCAAAGCCCGCCAACCTTCCCAATCCTCAAACCCAAAACAAAATCCCAAACCCCCCCATCCCCCTAATCCTCAAAAAAAACCCCCCAAAACCCAAACCCCTCAAAAACCCATCCAAATTTTAAAAATTTCCAAAAAACCCACCAATTTTGGTCCTTTCAGATTTTCCCCACAAAGCACAGGGGTCAATAATTTAATTCACTGTTTTCCCTTCAAAGGGAAAACCCAAAAAAAAAAAGTGAACCCCTTGTTTTGGTGGGCTTCTTGCTTTTAAGTTCCCCCCCCGCGAGAAGTGAAAAATCCCCGGGGCTAAACCCCCAAACCAGGGGCAATTTTTCCAAATTTCTTTTTATACTTGTTTTTCTTTTGATTCCCCTCTTTAAATTAATGAAAAAAAGATAAAAATTTTAGGGGTTTGTTTTTAACCGCAACTTTTCCCTTTCTTCTTCAAACCCCAAAAACTATTGGCCATAAATTTGGTAAAGAATGTTAAAATGTAAATTTTTGAAAAAGCTGTGAAATTTTTCCGGATAAAACAAAAGATGAACCCAAAATTTTTTTCCTTTCATAAAAAGTTCCCCACTAAAGAAAAACACTTGGTTAAAATTTCTTTTACCCCCCTTTAGGTTGTCCAAAAAGAAAACCCCCAAAAAAATTTCTTTAATTAAATTATCAAAAAAAATTTGGTTTTTTAATCCCATGGGGTAAAAATTGGGGTTGTCAAGTGGGCACTGTCCAGGAAATTAATAAAAAATTAAAGGTTTTTAAGGGGTTAATTTTTTTTCAAGCACCCCGATGGGTTTCCACTTTTTTTAACCCCTCATTAAAAGGTTTCGCAAATAACATTTACACCCCCGTCAAAGAAGCAATCCTTTTATGCTTTTTTTTTCCGGTTAGGGGAAGTAGAAAAGTTCCCCCGGGAAGGTCCTAAATACAAAAAAAGGGATTTTTGGTTTTTGGGGCCTTTTTTCAATTTTATAAAAAAGAAAACATTTTTTGATTTTTTTATTTTGCCCTTTTTAAAACTTTTGTGGGTTTGTGCTAAACCCCAAAGCAGCCTCTAAAAACCCCGGTAATTTGGGGCCCGGGGTTCACTACCCGGTTTTCCCCCCCCCCCCCAAAAAAAAAAAATTGGGGGCCAGTGTTTTTTAAATTTTTTTTTTGCTCCTAAAATAGGGGGCTGAAGACTTATTTTTAGGGATTGGGTGTTTAATTTTTTATGAAGGGGGAAAAAAAATTTCACATTTATTGTTAAACAAAACCCAACATTGTAATTAAAAAAACCGGGGTTTTAGGGGGATTTCTTTTTCCGGGGACACCCCGGCGGGGAAAGCAGACCCAAAAACTCCTGGAAAAGCATCAAAAAAATGAAACTAGGTCTTTTTCAGGGGTGTCTTATTTTCGGGGAAACGGGGTTGGACCCCCAACGGGTCTTGAAAAGGGGAAGGGACCACCGTCCCTTATTAAATGTTTAAATTAAAATTTTTTCATTTGTACAAACCTAAAAACCCGGGGGACTGCTTTTATATTTTCAGCCCCCAAATTAAAATTAATTTTTGGGGACAGGGGGGGGAAGCCCCCAGGGGTCCGAAATCCTTTTTAAATAAAAGAAGTGTTTGGCCCCGGGCCTGGTTTTTGCACCCACAGCCCGGGATGAGTCAGGGGGGGGGGCTTGCAGATGACCTCCCAGCTGACTGTGTGTCACTAAATACATAAAATTCCCCGGGGGTTCCTTGGGTAAATCTTTGGGAAAAGGGCCCCTTCCTTTTATCAAAATAAGTGCCATTTTAATGAAAGCAGTTCATCCAAAAGGGTTAGGGGGTGGATATCCATCTGTCCCAGTTCCCTTCCGTAGTTGAAAATTAAAAGGGTTTTTTAAGAGGATCGGGGGGGTTTTTTTAAAACTTTTTGTTTTTCCAAAAATTGAAGAATAAATTTTCCCCTTTTTTCCCTCCCTGAAGTGGCGGGTTAAACTGGGGGAAAAATAGACAAAAAATTAACAAAACCCAAATATACTAGTATTACTTAGGGTAGAGAAAAATCCCCAAAAGATTAAAATTTGGGGAAAAGGGCCAAATTGGGATTTTTTTTACATTCAATAGAGGGGGGCTTAGTTCTAAACTTTTTTCCCCATAATGCCCTGGATATCAGATGTGGGGGGAAAAAAGGGCAATTAAAAAACTTCACACACCTATACGGGGGTTTCCCCCCAAGGGAATAAAAACCCATTTTTTTGGACCCAAACTCATTGCCCTCCCACCCAGACAGCCAGTATCGCTTTTGCTCTGCACTGATGGGGGGGCAAAATCCCGAAACAGCTGTTTTTCAGTTTGGGGGCTACGGCTTGGCCAAAAATCCCTTTTTTTTTCCTAAAGTTTTCAGTGATCAAAGCAAATTGGGATTTGTTACCTAAAATTAGAGGGCGCTTGAGCTTCTTCAGCCCCTTTTCCCCTTTTAATCCCTTTGGGTCCCATGTTTTCCAAACTCAAAGGGTTAGAGTTTTGGGCCCACAGCAAGGGGGGATGGGCCATTGTCCAACGCAAAAAGGTTTGATCTCTATTTTTTCCTGGAAGACGTCGCCAGTGCTTGGCAGAGGCGGTGGTACCAGCACAGGGGACGGGTTTGCCATTTTGGGGTTTAAAAAGGGGGCCTTATTTTGCATCTCCGCACGCCGGGCCCAGCATTTGGGCTTTTCGTTGGAAACAGAAATTGACAAGGCCCCCCCAAGGGACCCAGCTACCCTTTCAGTGGCTCTTTAAGGGTAACCATAATGTCTATGTGGCCCTGGGTGACAATGATTTGGGGCCTTTTTAAATTACGTTTGGGGTTTTTTAGAAACTGGGTGGGGAAATACCAATTCCCAAATCCAGCTTCTATCCCTAGTTTGGGTATTTTCCCCCACGGGTATTTTGGTACCTTTATTTTTGTGCATTTTTCTTCCCTAAAATTTACGCCCGAAAAAATTGTAAAAACCCCAACCCCTCCCCTTGCCTTTTGTGTAAAAATTTTTGTCGTCAATCACACAACGTATATTTTACACTCTTTTCTCTTTTTTTGACATGTTTATTTTTCAGGGGGTAACAGCCAAAACCCCCCCGGGTAGAACAGTATAGGGGCCCATTTGGGGGTTCTTAAGTTGAAAAATTTTATGCAAGTTGGAACTGGGTTAAAATTTTTTTAAAGGGGTATTCTCGTTTCACCCTTTGGCAGCCATTTAACTGGTTTGCTAAGCAGAGCTTTGAAGGGAGGGGCGTTTTCGCCTCCCAGCAGGGGGGATACCTTTCCCATCTGCAGAAACACCTCCAAAGGTGCATGTGGGGAATTCAAACTGCGTGAGCCGGGGGGAAGGGAAAGGTTCCCAGCTTTTTTTGGAAGTTTAAAAACTAAAGTGGGGAACCCCCATGTTGTTATCTCATTTCTTGCTCTCCCTACATACTTTGTAACTAGAATGGGGATTTGACATTCAGGCCCCTGGAAAAGCGGGTGATTTTTTTTTTTTTCTGTCTCTCACACACAGTGATATATCCTGCAGATTATTAAAAACCTTTTGACCTTACAGATCTGCCCGAACAAAACTTAAAGCTTTATTTTGTTTGTGTTTACATGAGACTGCACATGATATATCTCTCTGCTGCAGGACCATTGATTGCTGTCAGAGAAAAACCCCGCACGCATATGTTGCGCCTACCACTGATTGCTGTCAGTGAAAAACTCTGCACGCATGCATCGCGCTTTCCTCTGCTTGCCCTTTTATTGGACCAAAACCCCCTGCATGGATATGTCCCCCCCGGGGCCCGTGGGAAAAAACCCCCTGCATAAGCACCCTCCACTGTTTTCTGTCAGTGAAAAAATCTGCACCTTTCAACCCCCCTCTGCTTGCTGTCAGTGACAAACCCCGCATGTATGCATCACGCCTACCACTGATTACAGTCAGTGAAAAAACCCCGCACCCCATAAGTCCCCGCCTAACCCCTGATTTCTGTCCGTAAAAAAAACCCCCACCCCATACGTTGCGCCTTTCCACTTTATTGCTGTCAGTAAAAAAAACCCCCTTTCTCTCCTCTTTTCTCTTTCCGTGCACACCTTCCCCCCTGCGCGCTCCCCCCCCCAAACCCCCTCTATCCTGATGTCCCCTGGACACGCTTTCCCCATCACGACCTGGTGGCGGGGGAAAAGGGCGAAAACCCCAAACCCCAAACCCCTCACTTCATTCCCAAGCACCCAAAAAAAAACAGCCCCTTTTCCTAAAAACCCTAGCACTTTTTCTTTGGTAACCAAGGACGGACATGCTTATATTTTTGGTCCCCCTCATTTTCAACTATGATCTTTGTAGCGAGAAAACCCCTTTCAATATAACTCCAGCACAAAAGGTGTTTTTTTTTTAGTTTTGGATAGTGCAGGGAAGGATTTTTACAAATTTTTTTTGTGATCTGTGCCCCTGGTTTAAGGGAAAATTTCACCTTATTTAGAAGGACTGGATAGACACAGAAAAACCAAAAAAAGACTAGCACAAAACTTTTTCCGCACTTTGGGCGCCGTTTATCACTCTTTTAAACCCCCACACATTAGAATGAAAAAAAAAAATGGCCCTTTAAAATTTTACCACCTGGTATTTTGGCAACCAACTAATGCAACCCTTATTCATTTGGTATATTCACACAATCTGAATAGTGGAGGTTTTGCACTTCAACTATGAGCTTCGATTTGGGCCGCAGGTAGGTTCCCCTCTGTCTGTCTTCCCCCCCCCCCCTCCCCTTTTTCCCCCTTGTTCTTTGTCCCCATTAAGATAAAAATTTGGAAAAAGCTAACACAATGTAGTGTATGGGGAAAAAGAAACCATTTGAAAACCCGGGTACATTGACAAACCCACCAAGGGGTAAAGCCCCCGAGACTAGTGATGAAAGTATTAAAAACCGGGAAATTTAACTACTCATATTGGGTGAGTTTTCAAACTGGGGTTCCCCATGTTATGTAGGTCAAACAACTTATTTTTCTGCCCTAATTTGTTTCTTTTTTGGGTAAAAAAGCCAATTTAAGGGTTTTTTATATATCAAAAGTGTTTGCAATAAATACAAGTTTTTTTTAAAAAAAAAAAAAAAAAAAAAGAAGATTTAAACTCATTTTCACCTCATGTGCTGCTGTGGCATGCTGGCACTTGTCATTCCACAACTACTATCTGCTATGGAGCATGGAACTACACGTGCCAGCATTCCCCATTAGTCTCTTGTTTGTAACTAAGGGCCGGATATAAGTCGGAACGGTGTAAGTCGGGGACTGCCTGTACGAGCCAAGAAATAGTAAAGTATAGGAGGCAGAAATCTGCCTTGCGACATTGCGCAGTGTTAAAATTACAAGCGTGTCATTTAGACAGCACAATGAACGCGTTTTGCAGTGCGTACCTGTGCACAATGCGATTCGTGGCGTGAACTACCCCTTATAGTGGGGCCTCTGGTCATGAAGCAGTTAACGTTACATCGCTGTCATTATAAAGCGGTGTTGTTCCCTGGGCTGTGTGTGTGGAGCGGCAGCTATTTGTAATTCTGCGGACGCCCGCCTCTGTGTGTTTCTACATGTTTGTATTGTGGGGACTCATCGCCGCTCAGGAGTTGTCCATGTCTCCTTTCATCCAGGTAATTGGTGGCGAATGATTCATTACTGATTGTGGAATGTATGAGGCCTGTCAGAGAGGCAGCGACTATTGCTTGCAGAAGGTCAGGAGGCTCTTTTATCATAGCTCCAGACTGGAGGTTCCCACACGGAAGCTTAGGCCTGGCAGCGATAATACGCTGTTTTTTAAAATTATTTTTTTTTTTTTTGCTACGGACTGTGTCATAAAACATGTTTTTCTATTAAAAGTAGAATAGAGAAGTATTGCTGGGGTGGAATAGCATGAAGGCCACTGTGGGAACACATTGTACCATCGGGGATGCAGGGTGGAGTAAGGGGACCATTGCTTTCCAACTGACATGAACAGAAAGCGCCTTGGTACCTGACAAATATCCCCTTTAAGGGGTTGTCTCGCTACAAAAAGCTTTCAAAATTTTAGGGGCACAAAATAAAGCATTTTCCACATATTTTTTCTTTGTTTCTGTTTTCCCCAAGGAGATACAAGTGAATTTTTGACTTCCTGGCTATTTCGTTCCCCCATAACTGAACTGGGAAAAAATTCTCCCCCTGCTGTTTGTTTAAAGAGATAACAGGATGGGTGTCATCACACGGTCACATGTCCTGTGCGCTCCAGTAAAAAAACTTGATTTATGTAAAATAAACAGAACTGTAATTGGGCTTTTTTTTTTGGGGATCAGTAAGAAGTCCTGTTTGTGTTTGAAACTAATCTATCTAATTAGCATCTGAAAGCACAGCGGGGCACAGAGCGTACAACATGGAGCTTTTTGCAAAGATCAGTTAAACCCGGGAAAGTGACGAGTATTCATTCAGCATTCCTGAAACTCTGAAAGGGGGGACAACTCCCCTTTTAAAGCACAGGAGGATGAAAGAGATAGTGGCAAAACCCCTTTAATATCCAATATGCTTCCTGTTGCCTAACTCTTTTTATGTACAGTACTGTCCCCACAAGGGCCCGGGGATCCGCAGAGTTTTCAGTGCCCCCCCCCCATCTCAAGAAGACTGTATTTCTAAAGAAATTGTGCAAGTCCTTGTTCACTGGGGGATTGTCGTGTGAATGGACTTGTCTACTTTAATACAGGTGGGGAATCCTTGCGCAGGTAGTTATCCTTGTATGTGCTGCGCGCTCGCATGAATCCTCGCTGCTGACCATGGTCCTGAAATCCACCACTTCTCCGACACTATGGTCAGCACCTACGCATGAAAGGAGCCCCGGCCCGGCAGGTCCCATGTTTTATTACTGGCACTGCCTGAAACTGCTGGATTTTCAGTGAAATGTTGTATTATATTATAAATCATGGAGGCGGTCTTCTCCCTCCTATCACATAATACAGATTCCTATATTTGCCACCTGTTTCTTGCCCTGTTACAGGCATTGCTTGCACTCACTGGTTTGGGCAGTGAGTATATATCTGGGTATTGAAAATTCAGTGGGGGCCATTTATCCAAGACTCTGGGGGACATGCATAGCCCCGTTTGCTATATATTTGTAACCAGGCGCTCTCCAGTACCCGCTCTTTTATGAGGGGCCCGCAGCACTTTGTAATACGCCTGATTTCGGGAAGCGTGCGGGAGGCAGGGTGCACTAGAATTGTACGAAGCTATAGATTTATAGCTTCAGTACAGCAAATCCAGGAGCATTACTGCTGGAACAGGTAAAGCACTTTCAAAGTGGTTTACCTGAGCCAGAGGTGTCGCTTTGTAGCTAGAAAGCGCTAAATGTATGACCCGCAGTAGAACAGGTTCATAGATTCAGGCACTGAATTTAATTAAGTGCAATTAAATTGGCGTCTAAGCAGCATAAATCCTACATGTCGCCCTATGTGTCATACAGCTTAAAGGGAACCTGTCACATAGGTTGTGCCCCCCTTGCTGAGGGCAGCACAAGTGTCAGACCTGCTGTTTCCAGCGCTGTGCCCCTTATTCTGTAAGATGGTGGAGTTTTAGAGCATTTACCCCTCAAATCTTATTCATGAGCAGGTGTTAGCCCCGCCCTCCAAAGCCTAGCCCCACCCACTGACAGTTATTCACATGTTTCTACCTAGTCAAAGTAATAGGTTTATCAGTTAAGGTGGGCGGGGCAGGCCTCAGGTGGGCGGAGTTTGAACAAAACTGACTTTTTGAAGGACTCTTCGAATGACTCTTCTGGCTGAAAACTGCAGATTTGAGCATTAAATACACGAAAACTACAACATCTTACAGAATAAGGGACACAGCGCTGGAAACAGCATGTCTGACACTACCTTGTTCTACCCTCAGCAAGGGGGGCAAAAACTATGTGACAGGTTCTCTTTAAGCTAATTGGAGGTTTCAGCTCTGGCCTGTAAGGTTGCCTAACAACCAAAATATCATGTATTAAAACTTCACTTTTGATAATCAGTTCTAAAAAGAGGAGAAGAACAAAACAAAAAATTAAGCCCTAGAGCGGAAGAACTCAAGCAAAAGAAAGAAAAAAGAAAATCTATCTTAATTATAAATAAACCTAGCTCGCCCTATAGACACACAGGAGATGCGCCCCGAAAAGGGCGGCCCTGTCCGGAACCTAAACCCACACAAAGCCCTAACAGTAAAGATGTGCAAGAAGAAAGAAAAGTTTTACCAGCCGCAGACGCACGGATGTGCATGGAGCACAAAATATGCAGTAAAAAAAAAGTAGGAGAAAATTCCAGCGTCTTTTTAAAAACGAAATTCGTACTTTGTGAGGAAGGGCCTGAAACGCGTTGGCGGTTTTACTCTGTTGTGGATATTGAATTATGTACTGCGAAAACAAATAAAGTAAGAATTTCTCTCCAAAGAGACCATTCCTAATGACTTTGAGATATTTGTCACTAACCATAAGGAATCCTGCCGTCTCTCGGGACTCTACTCTGACATGAGAGGTTGGTGTAGAAAACGAATATCCTCTCAGGCATTCCACTACTGGCACCGCCGCCTGGGCAATGATCAGGTCTCGGGTCTGATCCCAAAGGGCTTGATGGCCATTCGCAAGCACATCATTTGCGAGACATGGCGAGAAACCTACTTCAAAATAATACACAATGCCATTTATGCTTTTAACATCCCGCCTTCTCCAAACTTCCCATACAGCAATGCCCCAAATGTGGCGCACACAAAGCGGATCTTTGGCACGGCCTGTGGGAGTGTAGCTACACACAGTCCTATTGGGATACCATCATTGCGTATATTCAACTCCACTATGGGATTGCATTAGAGAAACAATATGAACTCTTGATTTTTCATTGTCCTAGGCCCCCGGAGGTGAGCGCGGGAGACACCTCTGCGGAAGTGGCACATTCCCCGAAGTTTCCGGGAATAATTCATATTACGCTATTGGCTATTATCTTATGTTCAATGTAACATGTCAGAGATTTATATAACTGTTGGAAAATGCAATAAAAATGTGTTTATTAAAAAAAAAAAAAAAGAATTTCGTTTTTAAAAAGACGCTGGAATTTTCTCCTACTTTTTTTTTTTAATAACAGTAAAGATGTCCCGACATGTTTCTTTGTCCCTCAAAACACTCCATCAGGGGACTTGGTGTGGAAAAACGTTTGTCAAAAAGGGCCAAGTGGTCCGCAGTTATTAAAAGGACCACAAAATGACAGGTACAATGGTACACGCTGTCTATATAACCCCAACCCCCGGGAAGTGGAAGGTTTAATTATCATTCCCTAAACAAAGGGGAGTGGTTGTATCCACTAAAACCCCCATAAACCCCTTGAAGCCCATAGATGGGGACAAAAATTTTACAAAGCATAAAGTAGATGCAGCAAAGTACCAAAAAGTATATATATATAAAGTCCGTGAGATATATGCATATGCCAAAATTTCCCTGAGGGATCAAAATTACATTTGGGCCACAATGCCATAAAAAAGGTGAGCGCTTCACCATCCCGGGGTTCAAGCATACGTTAATACCATAGTCCGTATCTAATGAGACTACCCTAGATGTCCATAAAACCAAAAAAAATCCCAAATAAGGAAATTATCCTTCCTAGGAAGATTGCAAAGTGGAGATCTCATATGAGACAGAAAACCTGGAAGGTTACCGTCTAAATGATGAAAGAATCCGAGCAGTATTTCATCCTCTTTTGATCGGTTTCCGCGGAAAGTTGTGTCCGGGGTTTTTGGATTCAGCCGTCCCCCTTAGCCACTGAGTAGTACATGCTCCACCTGAAAACCAGGTGGAAGAATGTACATGTTCCAAGTTTTTTTTTTTTTTTTTTTTTTTATGGTTTTCAGATTTGAAATTCGACTCTTTAGAAAATCTGATCTGTGTAGACTACAGCACAACTCGGATTTTCTATCAACGTCTATGAGGATTGTTGACAGTCGGTTTTCAAATCTAGAAACTGTCTGCAAAGCTGACTGAAAACCCTAAATTTACACAGCAAATGTCAAAATGCTGTCCAAAATCCGATGGCATTTTGACATTCATGGATCACGGTTTGGCACAAAAGCCGCCATTGGTTTTTGGATTTGCCGTCAGCCCGTACAATTAAATGTAAGGGAATCCGACAGCAATCTGAATCCTGAGGAATATACAACATGTATTTTAAAACAGACGGTAAACAATGTGTGCTACATAGACTAAACTTATATTATATATATATATATTATATATATTTAATTTAATAAAATATAATATATATATTATATTATTTATTATATAAATTTTTATTTTTATTATATATAGATACAAAAGATTTTATTATTGCCCCCTTGTTGGTTTTCAGTATTTTGAACCCAAAAAAAAATGTGCGTCCAGCCAAATCCCCTAGTAACCTCTGTCATGTGTTTGTGAAATGACTCAACTTTTTATATCATTTCTTCAAAGCTACTAGGGGTGGAGTACCATTAAGGGACTCGATAAAAGTTTGACATTGATATAACTGCTTTCTTTGTCATGGGGGACCAGAAGTGACCCCCTGGGGTTCTTATTGATGAAGTGTAAATTTCCCCAGGAAATTGTTCTCAAACTTGAGTTTTCTTAGGTGGAGTTCTCCCTTGAATAACTTTTCTTCTTGTCTCTCCAAATAACATAAAACCATCATCCATGTGTTGGCTATCAATGCTCAGAGTGTAAGGGCTTGTTCACACGGCTTATTTGGATGAGATTTTGGACGAGGTTTTCGGAGCGTTTCCTCGCCCAAAGCCGCATCAAAACCACATGAAACCCTCGCCTGAAAAACACGCTTCTTCAGAAGAGGTTTTAGAGGCGTTTCTAGGCGAGGTTTTGGATCAGGTTTTCGACGAGGTTTTCAACCATACAAATTAATAGCCAGGACAAAAACTGCGCCCAAAACCGCGCCCAAAACCACACCGAAAACACGCTTCAAGAATTGACATGACACTTATTTCCAAAGAAGCGTGTAAAAACCTCGTCGTGTGTGAGCTACAATGAGGTTTTACATAGGAATCAATGAAATGAACTGGGGGCGTTTTGGAAGCGATTTGGATGAGGTTTTGGGCGAGGAAACGCTGCGAAAACCTCGTCCAAAACCTCATCCAAATTAGCTGTGTGAACAAGCCCTAAGGCCCCGTTCACACGGCGGGTTTGGCCACGGCTCCCGCGGCCAAACCGCGTCCTAACCTCGCCGCAAACTTTGCGGCGCGGGCGCTGGGCACGGCTTGCGGAGAGTGTTTGCCCCCATGCAAATTAATAGGCAAGGGGCAAACTGTGCTGCGAGCCGCGGGCCAGCCACGCACCACCTGCGGCAACGCCCGCGCGGCCGCCGCGCTGAGAACTCCCTGTCAAGGATTGACAGGAGAATTGACACGCGCCACGGCCAAACCCGCGGCATGTGAATATTAACGCGGTTTCCAATAGGAAACCATGTTAATAAACTAGGAGCGATTTGGCCGTGGAAACCGCGCCGGAACCCACGGCCATAACTGCGGCCAAATCCGTCGTGCCAACGGGTTGTTCACACGGCTTTTTTTTACGTCGTTTTGGACGAGGTTTTCGGAATGTTTGCTCGCCCAAAACCTCTTACTAAATGCTTCCAAAACGCCCCCAGTTCATTTAATTGATTCCTAGGTAAAACCCCCTTGTAGTTCACACACGAAAAGGTTTTTACTCGCTTCTTTGGAAGCAATGAAAAAGAAGTGTCATGTCAATTCTTGAAGCGCGTTGTAGGCGCGTTTTTGGAGCGGTTTTGGCCACGGTCTTTGTCCTGGCTATTGATTTGTATGAGTGAAAACCTCATCCCAAACCTCGCCGAGAAACGCCTCTAAAACCTCTTCTGAAGAAGCGCGTTTCAGGCGAAGTTTTGGGAGCGGAAACACCCCGAAAACCTCGTCCAAAACCACGTCAAAATAAACCGTGTGAACATTGCCTAAGATTACTTCCTATGAATGACACCATTACATAACCTAACATATCTTGATGTACAAGTTAAACTCCATAAGAGTGTGTGGGAGGGGGCTATAACATTTAGCAGATCTCACTCGGCAAATTATCTGTAGCATTATCTGGTAATGGCAGGTGTAATACAACAAAACACACGGCAGGTAGCGGAGTCGAGAAGTTTTACAGGTTGATATTGCTCTCCTCATCTCATTTTCACATATCCCAGAATTTAATTATTGAGCGGAGTGCTTCTTCTGCAGATTTCAATTAAAACCGGACCCTTTAGGGAATGCAAGGAAAACCTCCTCTCGTTCCATTCTCTGCAGAGTTACAATATGAATAAGGGAAGATGTTGGGTTTTCTCATGAAGACGTCTTATATGGAGATGCTGTTGATGAGGTTGAAGGATGTGTTGTGAAGGACCAAACACTGATGAAATTGGAGACCAGTGTAGCTTCTTAGATCACCAATTAGATCTGGTCTATGCCATCTGGGAAACCATGTCTGGCCACAAATGCATATTTATTATATATATATAAATTATATATATAAATATATATATATAAAAAATTATATATATCACTCATCCGGATTCCCTTTCAAGGTCCTTTATGGAGATTACTTCTTGACTGTCTTCATCCCATCTAAATGGAATTCAGCTGGTCTTGATGTGGCATGACTATGTAGTCCTACGCCTGAAGGTTCTCCGACCCGTAATTTTTAGATTGTGCCATTTTTGGCTGAGTTGAACACATCGTGTCAGGCTTATTTGACATTTTGGGGTGGGTTACTATGATGCATAAACCTTTCCATGCTCCTTTGGTCTACAGCAGACAGGCACAAATTGGCAGGAGGTGGCGGCTAAATTGAACATAGGTCAAGCTTCTTCCGGCCTTGGTAGCACCTCCCCTGGACTGCACAGGAAGGTCCCCGTACTGCCCCGAAACAGCCATTTTGGGGTGGGGATGCACAAGCCCTGTTCCTTAAGCTTCCCAGTCTGAGGGCTACTAGAAATCTATTGGTGGGCCAAAAGTGGTTCAAGGACCGTATGTTATGCCTGCCTGGTTTACAGTTTCGAAAGGTCAGGTTGTCCCGATCTGAATCTACCCTCAGTTAGTTTTGCACTTCGGATTCGGATATGGCCGCTTTGACTGGACCCAATTTTTGGGGTTATTGCGGGAAAATCGTACAACCAATCACCACACAAGGAAAAAAGGAAATGTATCATTTATTGATTGCACTTCCTTTTTCCTGTCCAGAAGAACATTAGTTGGTGGTTTTACGATATTACTACCATTGACTGTTATATTCGGTTATATCAAAACCAGCTCTATCCAAATCTTAATTGCAAAACTACCACCATTTATTTGCAAAAAAAAAAAGAGTTCCAAGTTTGAAGATAAATTTAAAGGGGTTGAATCACTACAAAGAATAGCTTTCAAAATGCAGGGAACAGTAAATGAAGACGTTTTGCAAAAAATATTATTTTGTTCATCTTTTTTGTTGAGGAGCTACAAGTGATATTTTCACCTTCTGAGGGCTTTCTGGTTTCCCAAGTTACCGACCTGTGTACTCCTTCTCCCCTGCTGTTTGTTCTATCTGATAGCAGGGAGTGATGTCAGCGACCGGCAGTGAGAGCTTGTGTGTTATCTGATCTTTCAGACAAAAGACACTTGTTACTCTACTGTTTACATTAGACCAGAAGCTTCTCTGGACCTCAGAGAAGGTGATTTATTTAATCTAGACTGATAAACAGAGAAGTCGGAATACACGGAGCTCATATGCTAATTACAGACAGCTTGACCAGGAAGTGACAGAGCAAAGCAGCATTATTTCATTCCTGCATCCTATGAAACTTTGAGATGAGACAACCCCTTTAAGGATGTCCAACCACAACCACACAAGCCATATTTCTTTACATTATGATGTGTCCAACAACTCGTCCTCGTTCACAAAGGGCGTTATACTCTCTCTAATTTTATACCACAGCTTGTTATTTCCTGCTCACTCAGGTCACATAAATGAGATGCTGCAGATACACCGCAGACTGGGTTCACACAGTCAGCAGTCATTTCCATCAATTTAGCATCAAATTGTCAGTGTCAAAACCGCTAATCAAAGCGCAATTAGCATAACAAATGGGTAGAAGGTAATTAAAGATGGGAGCAGATCAGTGAAGAAGTCGGCTTTCCGCAGAGATCTTATCCCGGGTCACAGTTCAGTCCTCTTCACGCTCAGGGTATCACAGCTGTGAATTCATCGCCCTGGAATAAAGCCACATATGCTTCTTATTTCACCGGCATCAGCTGGGAGGAAACTGCAGAACACTTTTTTTAATACGGTACAACTTGATGATTTGCTGTGAGTTTATATTGGTTTATGATAATTCTCCAAATCTGATTTAAAGGGGTTGTCCACCTCTTAAAGGGGTTGTCTTACTACATGGATTGCTTTTTATGTTAAAGATCTTGCAAAAACAAGTCACTTTGCAATATATGTCCATTAAAGGGGTTGTCTCACTACAAGGATTGCTTTTTATGTTAAAGATCTTGCAAAAACAAGTCACTTTGCAATATATGTCCATTAAAGGGGTTGTCTCACTACAGGGATTGCTTTTTATGTTAAAGATCTTGCAGAAACAAGTCACTTTGCAATATGTGTCCATTAACAGTGTCCTACCTATTTTGAGATTTTCCCTCTTGTATGGGCTGCATCAGCTCCTCAGGTCGCTATAGCTACAGACCTGTTCAAAGTCTCCTGATAGGCTGCCAGCACTGGTTGCTATAGCTACAGACCTGGCTTCTACTGCAGCCTTGTAGAAACCAGTAAACACGCCCCTGAATTCAAAATGAAGCCAAGAAAACAGGACTGAGGCAAGATGAATCAATGTAGTGAGACAACCCATTTAACAGTGTCCTACCTACTCCTAGATATCCCCTCTTGTATGGGCTACATCAGCTCCTCAGTTCACTATAGCTACAGAACTGTTTGATCTCTCCTGATAGGCTGCCAGCACTGGTTGCTATAGCTACAGACCTGTTCCATCTCTCCTGATAGGCTGCCAGCACTGGTTGCTATAGCTACAGACCTGGCTTCTACTGCAGCCTAGTGGAAGCCAATAAACACACCCCTGAATTCAAAGTGAAACCAAGAAAACAGGACTGAGGTGAGATGAATCAATGTAGTGAGACAACCCCTTTAACTGTGTTATAGCACATACCACGCTGCTATCTTCTATACGGACTCTATCATCCATCCAAATTCTTTTTTTTTCACATATTCACAAGCAGTTGGTGAATATTTTATAGATTTTTTTTTATATTGGGTGAGGTTTTTTTATATCTAATTTTATAATTTTTTATAGTCTACCTATGTACATTGCTTTCTGGTTTGCCACAGGGCTGCCATCAGTTATCTATTAACTGTTTGAGGGCCCCATACAGCCTAATCAAATGGAGCCCCCACCCATTACTAGTTCCTATTTTTTAACATATCAGTGGGCCCCTTTTTGATTAGGGCCCCTGATAGGCGTACTGCCTGTACTGCCCTATTGGCACCCCTGGTTTGCCCCTCTGTGAGCTCTGATAGCACACCAGTGATGGGTCTTTTCGAGGCCAACTTTGGCCTCAGAGGTATAAGTATTATCAGCAAGACCTGATAAGTGTGAAGAAAACTGGAAACCTCCCCAGTGCAGAAAAAGATGAACCCATTATCCTTTCATGTATTGCTCTTGTCATTGCACTTCAGGTCTAATCTCATCTATCCCTGTCCAGACAACAATAGTACGATCATTCTGTCATTATCTACTGTTTGTAATTATACTACATAGAGCTATGCTACAGCTATCATCACATAAAAAGAGTAAGCTCCCTTTAAAAATGTAATCCTGTAACCCCAAGTCAGTACCAAAGGGAACATGTAAAGAGGGATAAAGTATCTACTAATACCAAGGCCGTCACAATGAAAGAAGATACAAATCAAGATAAATCATGTAGGGACTTGTTGATATTGGAGTATAAAATATCTCCCTGCTTTGTTTGTGCGGTGTCCAAATTATAAGTTTGTATGTACATACAATGTTGAAAGAAAAAGAGACATTTCCCAAAATGTCGATGTATCCTTTCTACTTTGTCTATTTTAGATGATAAACACAGTATAGACTAGACATCCTATAAAAAGACCCTACACCAAAACACCTATTAAGGCAGAGCCATCGCCCCAAGAGGGGCGGCCCCACCTATCGGTGGCTCTCCCTACATCAAACCCTAGCTTTCCTTTCTAGCCTGGATAATATAAAGTCTGTATAGATATTGCAGATAATTACAAGCAAGGTCGCTTATGGTAAAAAGCTAACTGCAACAAAAGAATCTTACAATTATTATCCAACACGGTCCTATTATAGTCCCACAGCTACAGTTAAAGGGGTTTTGCCACAATCTAATGTTGAAGCGGGATACTCCAAAATGGGTATTTTCTAAATATGTGTCATTAAAAAAAGTGAAGCCTGTGAGATCTACAGCCTTCCTAACATGTCCTTAGTTTCCTGACAGTTTACATTAAACACGACCAGGAGCTGATCTGGCCGGGCTTGCGTTGTTTGCACTTCTTATCTGATGGCAGGGAACATGAACGAGGTTTTTTTTTTTAAATTCCGAAAAAAAAAGTTTATTAAAGTAGAAAATGCAAAACAGGGCATATACATGCAATATATAACAAAGACCATGCAGTACAAAGCATATGAAAAACCATTCAAAGCATATAAAAAAACAATTATATAACTAGAAATTGCAATGCACTTGACAGCCCTGTACTATCAGTACCAATAGTAAGGTATGCAAGTTGAAAACCAAAAAATTAAACTATGCATGATAAGTGCGCAGACCTCAAATACACTCCTGCTGAGAAGCAATTGAGGCCCAAAACAGACAACAAACAGACAAAACAGACACATGAACGAGTTTTGAAGGGACTGGGGAGAAAAGATCCTGTGTCGTTTGTATAGATAATCCACTGGTTGTAATGTAATTATCTGAGTAAACATGCAGACGCTCCCTGCTCAGCCCTCACCCCCCATGCATCAGTTTGTGAACAAATGAAAAAACGCTGCCTGCTCAGAGCTTATCTTCTCTCCTGAGCAGATAAGAGGGAGAAACTTGTGCACAATACAGTTCTCCTCTGTGGATTAGCCAAATAACATGTTTGCTCAACTACAGAGACTGAGTATCAGGAGTGTGCATGGAAGGTGGAGCGATGACATCACAGAGGAGGTACTTGTTTTTTTAAAACACAGAAACACAACGCCCCTTTTTCAAGCCTCAAGAGGGGAGTATAAGACTTTTGGGTGATGAAATCACTTCTTGGCAAAACCCCTTTAAGTGAGATCATTTTACTGTGCCATTCAGGAGTTTTATCTCTTTACTAATCACAGATAGAAAAGACAAGATTTTATATGTAATATAAAAAATATTGCCAAAAATTCTAAGAAAAAGTTATTTACTTGGAATATTGGTTTTAGCAAGAATATTCCTGATAGAAGTTTCCCCTTCAACATGAGGTTCATCATAAGAACATCTTACTTGTATCACTGTAGCGGGCGGCGCCGCTCTCCGGCCCGCGGGCACACCCGTGCCCTCTCTCCGAGTTCCCTGCCCGGGACGGGTGGCGCTGCTGGCCGCGGGCGCGCTCGCTCCGGTCACTCACCTGACCTCGTTCCTGCTCTGTCGGCGTTCCCTGCTGGCCGTGGCGCGCGTGCCCGCTCTCTAGCGCGCACGCCCTTGTGCATTTAAAGGGCCAGCACGCCAATAATTGACTGCTTGCCAGGTGCTACCCCTATTTATTGGTGACGTCAGCGGGACTTCCTTTGCTGGATCTGTGTTGCCCCGAGCCCTAGAGAAAGCGTTCGTTAAGTGTATTCTCGCCTTACCGTGTACCAGACCCCTTGCTACGTTTCTCGACTCCGAACCTCTGCCGCCTGCCCTGACCTTCCTGCCTGTCCACGACCACGAACCATTGCTGCCTGCCCTGACCTTCCTGCCTGTCTCCGACCACGAACCATTGCCGCCTGCCCTGACCTTCCTGCCTGTCTCCGACCACGAACCATTGCCGCCTGCCCTGACCTTCCTGCCTGTCTCCGACCACGAACCATTGCCGCCTGCCCTGACCTTCCTGCCTGTCTCCGACCACGAACCATTGCCGCCTGCCCTGACCTTACGGCCTGTCCACGACCACGGACCATTGCCGCTTGCCCTGACCTTCCTGTCTGTCCACGACCACGAACCATTGCCGCCTGCCCTGACCTTACTGCCTGCCCACGACTACGATTCCTGGACTCCGATTCTGTACCACGCTGCACCTCGGCCGCCATCGCAAGCAAGTCACGTCAGGGGGGACGACCTGGTAGTTTCCCACCGCAGCAAGTCCATCCCGCTTTGCGACGGGCTCTGGTGAAAACCAGGACCTACTTAGATTCCGGTCCCTGGCGTGGCTTAACTATCATCGCTTGTGGTGGTCCAGAGGGTCCACTACCCCGCCGTTACAATCATCAGGACAACGTTGCTCCATATTCCGCACCAGCACCCGTGGATTTTGAAGAGGCGCGTAGGGCTCTCCTTAAATCTTTACCTGCATCCTTGTGTTTTATGAAGAAGGATTAAAAAAAAAAAAAAAAAAAAGTTTCCTCATTGCAGACTTTATCTAAGTCAACACCATGGTCCACATCACATATGGACAGGGGGCCTATGCGATACCCAAAGCAAGTGCCTCATGTGTATCCCCCTCGCTCGCCAAGGTCCCTCTAGTTGGCAGCATTTGATGGGTAATGAGCTTCGGGCAGATTCTGATGCTTTTGCTTTTTGTAATTACATATTATGTAAATGTATTCCCGATGAGTCTCATGATGCTGCTGATGGGATCAGGGCTATAAACCAGACAAAGCAGGAGATGTGCAACTCTGTCAAATAACAAAGCCGCCAATTAAAAAAAAAACTATCCGGAGATCTCATGGAGCGGCTGGTTATGCAATCATCCATATTCAGCGGCTATTACGTTCTTCAGGAATAGTTGTTTACTTTAAAAGGGTTGTCTCACTGCATTGCTTCATCTCACCTCAGTCCTGTTTTCTTGGTTTCATTTTGAATTCAGGGGCATGTTTACTGGCTTCCACTAGGCTGCAGTAGAAGCCAGGTCTGTAGCTATAGCAACCAGTGCTGGCAGCCTGTTGGGAGAGACTGAACAGGTCTGTAGCTATAGTGACCTGAGGAGCTTATATATCCCATACAAGAGGGGATATCTAGGAATAGCAATCTTCAGAAAGAGTATTTACGGCACTCACCCAACTTCTTCTGCAAAAAATCCTTTTATTGGAACATAAAATCAGGGAATCGGCACATTTCACAAACACAGCCAACAGCCGTTTCACGTCCTCCGACGCTTTCTCAAGGCATGGCAAGGCACGGCTGTTGGCTGTGTTTGTGAAATGTGCCGATTCCCTGATTTTATGTTCCAATAAAAGGATTTTTGCAGAAGAAGTTGGGTGAGTGCCGTAAATACTCTTTCTGATGATTGAAATTTCAATTGTGCTACTTTCTTTTTTACTGAGCACCACCCGTCTGCATTTAATGGACACTGTTCTATACACTATATAGGACTACAGAGACGTATACCGGTGCCACCTCGTTTTCACTTTTGAATGGATATCTAGGAATAGGTAGGGCACTGTTAATATTGCAAAGTGATAGATCATATCTATCTATCTATCTATCTATCTATCTATCTCCTATCTATCTATCTATCTATCTATCTATCTCATATCTATCTCTATCATATCCATCTATCTATCTATCTATCTATCTATCTATCTATCTCATATCTATCTATCTATCTATCTATCTCAAATCTATCTATATATCTATCTATCTATCTATCTATCTATCTATCTCATATCTATCTATATATATATCTATCTCTGTCTGTCTGTCCTATCTTTGTAAATATACCTAATTTCTCTCCAGCTGTCTCCTATCAATCCTTCTAGCTATTTGCTGTCTGTCATTTTCTCCATCCATATAGTCTGATTATTACTGGGGCAGGCTTGTATCGGGGTGAAGTAATTAGGGAAGGTTCTCATTCAACAGCAAACAGATATACTAGAACATGTGAGGATTTTTTCCCCATACACCAAGTAGCCTTTATGTGCTAAAACATTAGTATTCCTTTAAACCTCACCACACGGTTATGCCTATCACTAATAGCACATTGCTGGAAGCTCCTCTACCCCCTCCCCATGGGGGACATTTTTTGAGCTGATCTTTTACTGCTGCCATTAACACCTGGCGGAGCTGGCACAGTCCTGTGTGTGGGCGTCAGTGGATAGACTTGCAGGTTCCCAGCTGAATATGGCTATGATAAGCGACCACACGAAGCAGCACCCGGGTGCCAGCAGCCTCCATGTATGTGGAGTGTTCCCCGGGACTGAAGAGCTTGTATAGCATATGTGGTGTGGGTGTATATAGCTATATACTGGGCAGCGGCATCCTCCTGTACTGTACTGGATACTACATCAGTAACCAGATGGATAAGTAGCTCAGCAGGAACACTTTCCAGAATCTTCATCATCTCCCCTTCCTTCTGTACATCTTAAAGGGGTTGTCTCACTACAAGGATTGCTGCTTTTTATGTTACATATTTTTCAAAAACAAGTCACTTTGTAATATGTGTCCTTTAACAGTGTCCTACCTATTCCTAGATATCCCCACTTGTATGGGCTGCATCAGCTCCTCAGGTCGCTATAGCTACAGACCTGTTTGATCTCTAATGATAGGCTGCCAGCACTGGTTGCTATAGCTACAGACCTGTTCTCTCTCCTGAAAGGCTGCCAGCACTGGTCACTATAGCTACAGACCTGTTCAATTTCTTATGATAGGCTGCCAGCACTGGTTGCTATAGCTACAGACCTGTTCAATCTCTCAGGATAGACTGCCAGCACTGGTTGCTATAGCTACAGACCTGTTCCCTCTCACATGATAGGCTGCCAACAATGGTTGCTATAGCTACAGACCTGGCTTCTACTGCAGCCTAGTAGGAGCCAGTAAACATGCTCCTGAACTCAAAGTGAAACCAAGAAAACAGGACTGAGGTGAGATGAATCAATGTAGTGAGACAACCCCTTTAATGGACGCTTACAAAATATATGTTTACCTCGGTGTAGGACTTATTTGCCATTTACCCAGCTTTGCTATGTTTTATTATAGCATATGCTCATGCACAGGGATTCAAGTATTTCTGCAAATTTGTCACTGCCAGAGCTCCAGTGTCCCCCCGTCCCTCACTGATCACATCATTTTTAGGGATCACATGGTGCAACCAAACTGCGTGTACGGCATGTGGGCACAGAGGTGAGTGATTGGCTGCAGCATGATGTTATCCATGAACTTGATGTCATCAGTAAGGACCCAGGGGGCAGCTCTGGCAGTGCTGGAACAGCGGTCATAGGAGAGGGAAGTATGGGTACATTTCCTTTGAGGTCACAAGGAGGTTTTAAATAGGTTCGGAAAACCCCTTTAAATACAGATGTAGCAAAGGAGAGTTTGTTACGTGGCACAAGTTATCAAGATGTCACAGGGTGTACCTGTGATTGTACCTAGGGGAAATGTTAATCTGCCATAGGGGTTAAAGGGCTTCTCCGCCTAATTGTATTTCTTACAAAAATATGGCTTATAAGAGGTGGAGAAAGCTGAGATTTACAATGACCGTTATCTATTGGTCACTGGATGTCAGGGCCGAAGAACCACCTACAGACTTAACAGGAAGTGGGAGCGTGAAGCTGTAGAACCACCCTCAGCCTGATCAGGAAGTGGGAGCCTGAAGCTGTAAAACCACCGATAGCCTGAACAGGAAGTGGGAGCCTGACGTTGTAGAACCGCCCACAGCCTGAACAGGAAGTGGGAGCCTGAAGCCGTAAAACCCCCTACAGCGTGAACAGGAAGTGGGAACCTGAAGCCGTAGAACCACCTACAGCCTGAACTGGAAGTGGGAGCCTAAAGCTGTAGACCCGCCCACAGCCTGAACAGGAAGTGGAAGCCGGAAACTGTAGAATCACCCACAGACTTAATAGGAAGTGGAAGCTTGAAGCTGTAGAACCGCCCACAGCCTGAACAGGAAGTGGGAGCCTGAAGCTGTAGACGCGCCCACAGCCTGAACAGGAAGTAATCACCTGAAGCTGTAGAACTGCATACAGCCTGAGGAGGAAGTGGGAGCCTGAAGCTGTAAAACCGCCCACAGCCTGAACAGGAAGTGGGAGCTTGAAGCTGTAGAACTGCCCACAGCCTGAACAGGAAGCAGGAACCTGAAGCTGTAGAACCGCCCAAAGCCTGAACAGGAAGCGGGAGCCTGCAGCTGTAGAATTGTCCATAGCCTGAACAGGAAGCGGGAGCCTGAAGCTGTAGAACCGCCCACAGACTGAGCAGGAAGTGGGAGCCTGACGCTGTAGAACTGGCCACAGCCTGAATAGGAAGTGGGAGCCTGAAACTGTAGAACCACCCACTGCCTGAACAGGAAGTGGGAGCCTGAAGCTATACAACCATTCAGAGCCTGAACAGGAAGGAGGAGTCTGAAGCTGTAGAACCGCCCACAGCCTGAACAGGAAGTGGGAGCCTGAAGCTGTAGAACCACCCACAGCCTGAACAGGAAGTGGGAGCCTGAAGCTGTAGAACCACCCACAGCCTGAACAGGAAGTGGGAGCCTGAAGCTGTAGAACCACCCACAGCCTGAACAGGAAGTGGGAGCCTGAAGCTGTCTGTGACATGAAGGATCTATGATACAGCCTGATGAGAAAAACACCTTTAACTTTTGTGAAGAACTATTGCGAAATTAATTCGGCTGCTGTCTAGGAAAAGGGGTGCAGGAAAATGTGACTTCTAAGGGAGTTATATGGAGCCACTAATGAAGAGTTGCAGTAGGAAGCAACAGTTCTCTTTCTGGAGTTTCCTTGTAATGGGTTCTTACTGCTGCGCAGGGAAGGAGGTGTCACCGCTTGCTGCGCTTTTTAGTTTAATGATGAAAACAACACAGAAATTTTTTTTATTTTTAACTCTATAAATAAAACATTGGTGAACAGTTCTGTGATTTCATTTGTATTGTGAATCTCCCGGTTCCTGCACTCAGTGCTATAGAACCGTGTAAGCTGCGCGGATCCGTCGCCATTATTTGCAAGACACTTGCACAATATTGCTTTCCCCCTGGGTGATACACATCCCTCTTATAAAAAGCATAGCCCAGTGCTTAACCTGCCGGGGCTTGAGTTATGGTTAAAACTAAGGTGGTATTACAGGTTTCCTCTCATGTGTCCTAACCCTGCACATAATGGGGCAGGTTATATGATAAAGGAGAGAAGCTGAGCTCTGTGATATATAGGGTTATATGATAGAGGAGAGAAGCTGAGCTCTGTGATATATAGGGTTATATGATAGAGGGAGAGGAGCTGAGCTATGTGATATATAGGGTTATATGATAGAGGGAGAGAAGCTGAGCTCTGTGATATATAGGGTTATATGATAGAGGAGAGAAGCTGAGCTCTGTGATATATAGGGTTATATGATAGAGGAGAGAAGCTGAGCTCTGTGATATATAGGGTTATATGATAGAGGAGAGCAGCTGAGCTCTGTGATATATAGGGTTATATGATAGAGGGAGAGGAGCTGAGCTCTGTGATATATAGGGTTATATGATAGAGGGAGAGGAGCTGAGCTCTGTGATATATAGGGTTATATGATAGAGGGAGAGGAGCTGAGCTCTGATATATAGGGTTATATGATAGAGGAGAGGAGCTGAGCTCTGTGATATATAGGGTTATATGATAAGAGGAGCTGAGCTCTGTGATATATAGGGTTATATGATAGAGGAGCTGAGCTCTGTGATATATAGGGTTATATGATAGAGGAAAGAAGCTGAGCTCTGTGATATATAGGGATATATGATAGAGGAGAGAAGTTGGGCACTGTATTTATATAGGGTTATATGATTTTTAGCAGGATTTATGTATAAAAAGCATGGAAAATGGTGTTTTACCACAAGGTAAAAACCCCTGCACTGGTCTGTCTCAGCTAACTAGGAAAACCCAAAACTCATTATCTCAGAAAATTAGAATAATTAACCCAAACACCTGCAAAGGCTTCATAAGCATTTCAAAAGGTCCTTTAGTCTGGTTCAGTGGGCGACACAACTGTGGGGAAGACTACTGACTCGACAGATGTCCAGAAGGCAATCATTGACACACTCCACAAGGAGGGAAAGCCACAAAAGGTCATTGCTAAGGTTGTTCACAGAGTGCTGTATCAAAGCATATTAATGGAAGGTTGAGTGGAAGGAAAAAGTTTGGTAGAAAAAGGTGCACAACAACCAGGATAACCGCAGCCTTGATAGGATTGTTAAGAAAAGGCCATTCAAAATTTTGGGGGAGATTCACAAGGAGTGGACAGCTGCTGGAGTCAGTGCTTCAAGAGCCACCTCACACAGACATATCCAGGACATGGGCTACAAGTGTCGCATTCCATGTGTCAGGCCACTCATGACCAATAAACAACACCAAAAGCGTCTTACCTGGGTCAACGAGAAAAAGAACTGGACTGTTGCTCAGTGTCCAAGGTGTTGTTTTCAGATGAAAGTAAATTTTGCATTTCATTCTGAAATCCAAGTCTGGAGGAAGAGTGAAGAGACACAATCCACGCTGCTTGAGGTCTAGTGTGAAGTTTCCACAATCAGTGATGGTTTGGGGAGCCAGGTCATCTGCTGGTGTAGGTCCACTGTCTTTTATCAAGACCAAGGTCACCGTCTACCAGGACATTTTAGAGCACTACATGCTTCCCTCTGCCTTTTGGAGATGCAATTTCCATTTTCCAGCAGGACCTGGTACCTGTCCGCAAGTACCAATATCTGGTTTAATAGCCACAGTATCACTGTGCTTGATTGGCCATCAAACTCGCCAGACCTTAACCCCATAAGAGAATCTGTGGGGTATTGTCAAGAGGAAGATGAGAGGCACCAGACTCAACAATGCCGACGAGCTGAAGGCCGCTATCAAAGCAACCTGGGCTTCTATAACACCTCTGCAGTGCCAACGGCTGATCGCCTCCATACCATGTTGTACTGATGCTTTCAATCATGCATTTGCTGTACATACTTTTCATTTGGCCAATATTTCTGTGTTCTAAAAAAATTTTTTTAACAGTTGTTCTTATATAATATTCTAATTTTCTGAGATAATGACTTTTGGGTTTTTCTTGGATATAAGCCATAGTCATCAAGATTAACAGAAAGAAACACTTTAAAAAGTTGTAATATATGAGTTTCACTTTTTGAACTGAATTACTGCAAAAAAATAAAAAAACTTTTGGCTGATATTTTAAGTTATGGAGAAGCACCTGTACATGGCCGTCTCTTAACTAGCTAAGAGTGACCAGTGCAGGGGATTTTTCCTTTTGGTAAAATCCCTTTAAGTGACAGTGTGAGTCCTGCCGACGCTGCCCACATACAGTGGTTGACCACTTTTCCTGTGTTAGGATGTGTGCAGAGCAAGCTGTCGGGGTAAGGATTTTTGCTTTCTTCTCACCTACAGTGGGCATATGAACATCAGAACTGGCCCATGGAGCTTTAGGAGAATGTGGTCTGGTCTGATATGTCATGTTCTTTTGTACATCATGTGGACGGCAGGGTCAATGCCCGTTTCTTACTTGGGGAAGAGATAGGATCAGGTTGCCTTATGGGAAGAAGACAAGCGGGGGAGGCAGTGTCATGCTCTGTTGGGAGGCCTTGGGTCCGGCCATCATTTGGATGTTACTGTGACATTTACCAGCTACCTACGCATTGTACAGACCAAGTCCAGCCCTTCATGGTTGTAGGATTCCCTTATGGCTATGGCCTCATTCAGCAGAACAGTACACCCGGCCCCACTGCAAGAACTGTCCAGGAAGGAGGAACATGACAAAGAGTTCAAGATGGTGACATGGTCTTCAAAGTCCCCAGATCTCAATCCCATTGAGTATCTGTAGGATGTGCTGGAGTCTGATACATGGAGGCCGCACCTCACTACTTATAAGCCTCAGAGGATATGCTGCCCGTTACCTCAGGACACCATCGGAAATCTTGTCTAGTCTATACCTCTACATTTTTTTCTTCTGGTACCAGAAGGACCAACACATTATTAACCTCTTAATTTTGGCGTTGCTGCAGACTTCGGGGTTTGCGTCGCCGCAGCAGCGTGGAGAGCAGGGCTGTACTACTGGCGTTTAACCCTTTGATTGACTCGGTTCGTGACTGCAGCGTAATCCAAGGGCTGTCCCCTGCTCTGTTGGGTGACCGGGAGACCCAGTGACCCGACAGAATCCAGGGAATGGTTGCACAGTCAGCCCTGGGGACGTGAAGTAGCCTCAGTGCTGTCTGTGTCAGTAGCCAGCGATCAGGGCAGATTTTGTACTGGCACAGATTATTTTAAATAAATATATAAATGGTCCCTACAAAAAGCATGGGGAAAAATTATTTAAAGTCAAGCCCCCTCAAAAGACAAGGGGACATTCCCTTCGGCTGGAGAAAAAAGGATTCAATCTCCAGAGGAGAAAAGCGTTCTTCATTGTGAGAACTGTAACTCTGTGGAATAGCTGCCTGAGGAGCTGGTCACAGCAGGAACAGGTGAGGGTTTCAAGAAAGGCTAAGATAAGTACCTGAAACTAAAGAATATGAATATGTACGTAGCTATGGAAAATTCTGGATCCTGTCTGGTGGCGGCTCTGGGGTCAGAGATGGGGTCTCCCCTGGAGCTCTGGGGTCAGAGATGGGGTCTCCCTGGAGCTCTGGGGTCAGAGATGGGGTCTCCCCTGGAGGCTCTGGGGTCAGAGATGGGGTCTCCCCTGGAGGCTCTGGGGTCAGAGATGGGGTCTCCCCTGGAGGCTCTGGGGTCAGAGCTGGAGTCTCCTGTGGAGCTCTGGGGTCAGAGATAGGGTCTCCACTGGAGCAGATTGGTTCTTGCCTTGTGGGTTTCAGGGCATTCACCAGTGGGGAGGCTGTGCTGAACTCCTTGCCTCCCTCCCTTCACCCACTTTTTCCCCACCCTTGGTTGAACTTGATTGAAACGTCTTTTTTCAACCGTACTAACTATGTAACTATGTAAGATTATAATGTATTAGCATATAGAAATATTCTAATACATTACAAGTGTAAACAAAAATTGTAACACAGGTATCCCTTCATGGGATTTTTTTTTTTTTTAAATGTAAAAAACATAAAAAGTGTAGAAAAAAT
>JAODAL010002630.1:0-191337 GCA_025379985.1 Phyllomedusa bahiana
ATTTTCTTTTTTTTCCGTATACAGAGCTGTATGAGGACTTTTTTTTGCGGGATGAACTGACTTTTAATTGGTACAAACTTTGGCATTTATAGAAGTTTTTGATCGCTTTTTATTCCATTTTATGTGCTGCGGTATGAACAATAATCTTAATTCTGTTATTGTTTTTTTTTTTTGTTTTTTTTACGGCGTTCACCATACAGGTTAATTAACATGACAGATTTATAGAGCAGGTCGTTACGCACGCGGCGATACCAAATATGGGTACTTTATTTATTTTTGATCATTTTTGGGGCGATTGGCGTTTGTAAAGGGGAAAAGGGCGGATGTAGTGTTTTTATTTTATTTTTTGGTGTTTATTTTTTACATGTTTTACACTTTTTTTTTTACTTTTTTTTTCACTTTTTCACGTTATTTTTTTACTTTTCCCAGGGGATTTGAATGAGAGATCTTTAGCTCTCTCATTCAATAGGAATCAGTGCATAGCTTGTTGCTGTGCACTGGTTCCTATGACAACTGTCAGTCATGATGCCGGGTCATGCCCACAGGGCATGTCCCGGCATCGTGACGTCATAGACAACCCGGAAGGCATTCTCTGCCTTCCGTGGTGTCTGTAGGGAGGCAGGAGCTGATCCGTGCGCTGCTGCCGCCGACAGAGACGCAGGAGGAGCGATCTCCTCCTGCGTCTCCCTTAGTTATTGCGACCGATCGTCGCGATAATTAAGGGTTAACAGGCCCCCCCCCCCCCCGGAGCGATCCGGGGTCGGGGCCGACGCTGCGGGATGTCAGCTGTAATATACAGATTGACACCCCGCACTGCATCGCGCGAACTCTGCTTTAGAGTTCGCGCGATCCTCAGGACGTATCCATACGTCCAGGTGCGTGAACCCCCAAACCACCTGGACGTGTGGATACGGCCAAGGTCGTGAAGGGGTTAAAAAAAAAAATGTTTTATTGTGTAAGACAATATTTATGCATCACTGTCACAACTTTATTTTTCCGTATACAGAGCTGTGTAGGGATGTTTTTTTGCGGGATGAACTGACGTTTTAATTTGTCCAACTTTGGCATTTATATGAGTTTTTGATCGCTTTTTATTCCATTTTATGTGCTGCAGGATGAACAAAAATCGCAATTCTGGGGCGTGGCTTGCCATGAAAGCGAGCGGACGCAGCTAGTGTGTGCTCTCCTCGGGACCCACACTTTAGCACGAATTGGGCACTCATAATGGGCAAGAACCGGGCCAAGAAAACAGCTGCCAACCCTGGCACCCCTGCTGACCCGCCAGGACTCACCATATCCAACTTCTTCACCCCGTTGCAGGGGCTTGAGGAAGAGGGCTCTCGTTCCCGCGCGCGGCAGGCGCCGGCGCCATCTTGCCCTCCTCTGTCTACCCGCGCTCCTAACCGGACCACTCAGCGCTCCAACAACGAGCAGCCAAAGATCCAGACCCAGCTCTGCGACCGCCACCTTCCGCAGCCCCGCAACTCACTGCGCGGCTGACGGCAGAGAAGACGCGTGGAAGCGGCTCATCTCCGGAGTCTCCTGTAACCCGAGCGCAGCGGCCGAACACCCTGCCGCAAGCAGCGAAGGAACCGGAGCACAGCATGGACGTCCCTGATTCTGGGCAGCGACGCCAGAAAGGTCAGTGCCGGGGGGGAGACGATCTGCCCAGCTCCTCTACAGCCCTTCCAGCAGAGTCTAACCACCTATTCCCAGCTGAGCGCGGGACCCGGTCCTGCAGGGACCCCAGGAAGAGCCTTCAGCCAAAAACCCGGCCAAGGGCTGACAACCCGACCAACTGGGCCCCGGAGGGACCTCAGCACCCAGATCGGTGGACATGCCCCTGGAAACCTGACGGGGCGCACCACTACGTTGTGGCGATGCTGAGGGGACTCAAATAGGGGCCTCCGCAAATATACCCTGCCAGGGACTGTGCAGTCTGACAGATCAGCGGAGAGCCGGGTGGGGAGCTCGTTCTCATCATCAGCAGTCTGCAGGGGACCCGTTTCTCCAGCCAGTCACCTGCTAAAATCTAGGCAACCGATCCCGGGTCCACTCACCTGTTGCCCGCCCAGGCACGGACTTGGGTAAAACCCGACCTGCGACACAGGAGCCGCAGTGTCCCCTTGCAAACTTGGGGGGACCTGACGTGACTTGGGGTAACGCCGGGCCCCGGGTGAGGAGGGAGCCGAGCTCAGAGTATGCAGCGACCATACCGCACCCAACGGGCCCCTCCGCTGCCCTGACTCCGTCGGGTTCTCCCCATTCAGCTCCAGTCCTGTCTCCATCTAATGCACTGGCAGCATCTCGTGGGCTTCAACCCCCTTAGCTCTTCAACTTGGGGAGGGAGCCCTATCCGTCCTCTGGACAACCGCATGGCCATGCCTTCTCTTCCACAATCGCCTCCTGGCCGTTTTTCAATTCAATCCCAGGCCTCATTCCCCTGAGGCCGCCCTACTCGCCCTGGAAGCCCATCCAGAGCTCAAGGCTCTTCTCTCGCTCCTGCCCACTAAGCAGGACATGCAGCTTATGGCTAAAGAGATGCAACAAGCCTGGCGCCAAGAATTGGAACCGGTCCAGTCGAACGTAGCAGACCTCCAGGCACGGGTGCGACATTTAGAGAAAAACCCCAAGAGTCCACAGTACCCTTCTATCTAACCTGCAATCCGCTAGTCGGAACAAAGCTCTCGCCACCTTCAACGGGACGATGCACTTGAATGATTTAGAGAACCGGAACCGTCGCAACAACATTTGGCTGAGAGGTCTACCGGAGTCTGTTAAGACCGGCGACCTGATTCCCACCTTGACGAAAATTTATAACACCATTTTAGGGCGAACTGAGGGGACATTTATCGAATTCGATAAATGTCCCACAAAGTCAAGACGCCGCCCGTCCACGGGACATAATCTGCCGGATACACCACTACTCAGTCAAGGAGGAGATCATGCGAAAAAGCGGCTAATGCGCATGTGGAATATGAAGGGGTGAAATTTGGGCCTATTTCCAGATCTCTCACGCCGCCCCCTCCGCATGAGAGCGGCAACTAGACCGCTTTTAGCAGTCCTGCAAGTAGAAACATTTCCTACAGATGGGGGTTCCCATTCTCCCTCCAGGTAAAAACCCAAGACAACATGCTCGTCTTCAGGTCCCCAGATGACTTTCCTGCCTTTACTACGTCCGGGGACTTCCTGCTGTATCCCTGCGGACTGGCCCCTGCTCACCCCTAAATAGACGC
The DNA here is from genome assembly GCA_025379985.1 of Phyllomedusa bahiana. Lineage (NCBI taxonomy): Eukaryota > Metazoa > Chordata > Amphibia > Anura > Hylidae > Phyllomedusa > Phyllomedusa bahiana. Next base: position 3,237 of record JAODAL010002630.1, read on the forward strand.
CACCATGAGACCTCTTCGACCAGAGACCCTTCCCATCAAACCCACACCAAAACCACAGAGGGGGAGACGACGCCTGAGCGCCCGGACAACCAGCCTCCAGGCTGAGCCCTCAACCACGTGCCCTGGGGAATCGCCCGCTGCTGGGATTCAACCTGCGACTCCACCCCACCGCCCGCTATCCTGATTTTGGTGGAATGTCCTTTGCCTTTCTTTGTGTTTCACCTTTGGGGGACTCTGATGTTTCAAGGGCTCTGGGGCTCACGGCCCCCATGACCTTTTTTCTTTGATAGACCACACAATGATACTGAACTGTTTTGTCGGTATGCCGGAATATTTGTAGATTCATTCGATCTAGCGCTTCCCCCTCCCCTTGAGCTGTGCTCATTCAAAAATAGATACTGTCTGGCCCGGACAACCCCCCCCACTCCCCAGCCCTTCCCACCCTCCCATTCCTTTTTTTTTTCTCTTCTTCCTTCCTTCCTTCCTTCCCCTCTCTTCCACCCCTTTGTCTCCCTCCCTCCTTTTTCTCTGATCCCTACCCCCGACCAGACGGGTACGCCTTATCTCTCTCATTATAGGTGCCTACGTCCGAGGTGCCCATACAAAATTGATATACTTTAGATCTTCCCTGTGTAATTGCCTAGACCCCTAATAGTGCGGCCTTTTGTGACGAACAATGGCTTTTGCAGTTAGGAACCTGCGATTCTAGTTGCTTGGCCCTCTCTTTATTAAGACCACAGTTTCTGTTTGGTTATTTGATGTTACCTGTCATGTATTGGTGTTTCAGTCTGGCTCAAAAGACACCGCATTCCCTACTCTCGGGGGTATCTCCTTTAAGGGTATCACTCTTATTTCCACATGGCTAGCATACGCATAACTTCCCTTAACGTGAAGGGATTTAATTCCCCCGAGAAAAGATTGCAAATTCTGTATACCCTGCACAAACAGAAATCCCGGATAGTCTGCATTCAGGAGACCCATCTCTCGCCCCCCATATCCAGCCTACCGTAATCGATACCTCCCTGCCTGGTGTCATAACAGCAGCCCGCCCGCCAAGGGAAGGGAGTAGCCATCTTTTTCCACAGTCCTTACCATTTAAATATCTTGGGACACGTTCAGTGATGACGACGCTAGGGCGCTATTTTGGGGAAGTTTAGCTTGCAGGGCCAAATTTACACATTGGCAAACGTGAAATCCCCAACACAGGGCAACTTTCCTTCCTCACCAAGGTCCTGGACAGTTCCCCTGCTTTGCCCAAGGCCATATCAATGTGTGTGATCTCAACCTACCCTTGAACCCTCTCCTAGATACATCCATGGGCCGCTCATCAACAGCATCCCAAACCGTCAACAAAGTAGTAGGCTGCTCCACGAGCTCCAGCTAGTAGATGTTTGGAGACTCCTCCCCCCACAGGACAGGACTACACGTTCTATCTTTTCCCCACAACTCCTATAGTCGTATCGACTATATCTTCCCGAAAACTCCCTCCCCCGTCACGTGGTAATGCTTCTGTGGGGAACATACTTCATTCGGACCATGCCCCTGTCCATTGCGACCTTGCCCTCCCGATATAAACGTTCTCCCTTTGCCTGGAAGTTGAACGAGTCGCTCCTTTCTGATCCTTTGTCTTTCTGACTTAAAAACACACCATTGACTCGTTCATCTCGACGCATCGCTCAGACTCAACCTCCCTACAAATTCAAGGGGAGCCCTAAAGTCCCACATTGCGGGGAACTTATAAAGCATGCTCGTGCCTTAAGAGAGGGGCCTCTGCTAAACTCCAGTCTCTCTTGACTCAGCTATCTTCTCAAGAATCCATACACAAATCAACAGGATTGGAGTCAGACCTGAGAGCTCTCACCAAGACGCGGCCTGAGATACTCCAGCTGATGGAGAACAAGCATAAAAGATATCGTCAATTATGCTCTAGCTCCTTCTATACCTGGAGTAACAAGCAAGGCAAATTCCTCGCACGTGCATTTAGGGACAGGAGGGCAGCTCTTTTTGTCCGTCGTATTAAGACCCCGGAAGGGTGGATCGCACACTTAACGGAAGACATTTTATCTACTTTCCATAAATATTATTCCTCTTTATATAACCTCCCTCCACCCCAGTTTAACACCACTCTCCTTCAGTCCTACCTGCGAAAAACAGCCCTCCCGCACCCTTTCGGCCCACTCCCTCGACTCCCTGGAGGCACCCTTCACAACAGAGGAACTTCAGGCTGCGATATCATCTCTGCCCTCTGGCAAGAGCCCTGGCCCGGGTGGCTATACGGCCTGTTTTTTAAAACTCTAAGGAAGAGTTAACGGGACCCCCCCTGGGGTTTTCAATGCGGCGTCCCGAGACCCCCTTTTGATCCAGCTTTCCTGCGGTCATATAGTAGTCATTCCTAAAGAGGGAAAAGACCCTTTGCTTTGTCAGGCTATCACCCCATATCTTAATTAACACTGACGCAAAGCTCTTCGCTAAATGCTTTGCCCTTAGAATCAACCCTTTATTGGATACCCTTATCCATCCGGACCAGGTAGGATTAGTTTCCTCCAGGGAGGCGAGGGACAATACTCACAAGACCTTCTCTCTACTCCAATACGTCCACTCTAAACAGACCCAGTGCCTTTTCCTATCGCTGGACGCAGAAAAAGGGATTTGATCGTGTGGCGTGGCCTTTTCTACTTGGTGTCCCGGAATCTGTAGGCTGTGGCCGACAATGGTGGGAGAATTATGTCACTTTATACAGCACCCCAGCTCCCGATACGAATTTAAAGCTCCCTCTCTGAACCCTTCACAATAGGTAATGGCACCAGGCAGGGATGCCCCCTCTCCGCCTCCTTTACATCCTGGTCATGGAACACTTGATGCAGGCTATCCGGGCTAACCCAATTATTCAGGGACTCCAGGTCGAGGACATGCATTTCAAATGCTCCGCATTTGCTGATGATCTGCTTCTATACTTGACCCACCCTACCACATCCCTCCCGGCAGTTATAACGACACTAGAGGAAATTTTAGTAGGTTCAGTCACCACAAAAAATTTAAAATGGCAAAAGCTCCGCTTTGAGCTTTTATCTCCCGACGGACACTCTGTCCTGTTTGAAAGCCTCCTTACCTTTTTCCTGGGAGGAATCGTCCTTCAAATATCTCGGAGTGCACATTCCATCTAGACCTGATAAGATCTTTGATCTAAATTTTACTCCTATGCTCCTCAGGATAAAGCAAGATCTTTTGAGGTGGGACAGACGGGATTTTTCCTGGATTGGGAGGATTAATATCCTCAAGATGAATATTCTACCCCGCCTGTTGTACCTTTTTCAGGCCATCCCGCTTTTAATCCCTAAGTCCTTCGTCAAAGATCTGCGTAGACTGGGTTTTTCAATTTGTTTGGGCACATGGACACCCCAGGATTGCTGAAGCCACACTATCGCGCCCCAAAAACTGAGGGAGGGTTTTCTCTTCCGACTTTCAGTTTCCCACTATCTTGCCGCAGTTGCTGTGCGCATACTTGACTCCTTTCAACCAGAGAATTATTTAAAATATGGGTTGCCCTAGAAAAACCGTTGGTATAAGCTCCAATAGCGGCTCTCCCTTGGCTACCTCCCTGTATGCTACCAAAAAGCCTTCTTCCCCCCATCCCCTAATTACGAGCACTTCAGTTTCCATAGGCAGGGCTTATGCATCAAAAATGAAATTATACTCTCAAGGAGGCCCCTGTACCCCTATACTGGGAAATCCGGCGACTCCTGAGCCACTCTCTTCAGGGACTCTCCCGCCTACTAGGGTTTAGTGCCCTGTCCTCGCTGGTTGATGGAGTGCTTTCTGGGGGTAGTTGAACAGTTATGAGGAGCTGGTGGGTGCACCGGGGGACATCCCGGGGTTCGCTAGGCTTCCACTATTATCAACTACGCAGTCTTTATTCGGAATGGAGACAGTCTCTGGACTTACAACGACCCCTCACTATCTTTGAACAGTGGTGCCTGGGTAGACATTCAGGGACACGTCCCCTCTCGAGTCTATATACTCTTCTGCTTTGAGATCAACTCTGGGGAGAAGCTCCCTTTCCAAAGGAGCTGGGAGAGAGAATTTTGAATATAGACCCCGTCGATCGGGGATTGGGAAAAGGCCTTTCACCTTAACACATAAATCCTCTGTTTCCGCCAGAGCACACGAATTGAGCTACAAAATTCTTACCAGATGGTACCGGTTCCTGCCCTGGTGTAGGCCCTGACCGCCGTCGCCTCCCATGTGTGTTGGCGGTGCAGGTCTGAGAAAGGCACTATGACCCACATTTGGTGGGGCTGCTCGGCGATACAGCCCTTCTGGTTGAAGGTGATTTACATAACCCACCCGATCACGGGGATAAAACTGCAGAATAAACCCTTCCTCCCTCCTCTTTAATATTCCCCTACTACAAAGCTACTGAGGGGAACCTCCTGGCTTTTCTAATCCTGGCAGCAAAAAAAGGTCATCCCTCGCCTATGCTTTCCACAGCCTGTCCCTCTATTACAGACTGGATTAAGGAGATCCACCTGCTGCAGAGATTTGGGGGAGTTTAGGACAGACTCGCCCTCGGCAATACAGTAAGTACCTTTCTACCTGGGAGAACTGGATATCCTTTTGCACCACAGATTTCTACCGTTCATGCATGTAGGGAGGCTCTCTCACCCACCTTACCCGCTTGGTTATCCCTCATACTTCACTACGGAATTGCACTTTCCATATGATGGCGTCTTTGAGCCGACTGACAGTTTGTGTTTTTTTTTTCTTCATGTTTATTGGTTCTCTTGGTCTGTACTTCTCGTTACCAGTAAATACCCAGGCCATATTCCTGTTGCCCATGCCAATAACGCTAATCTTTGATCTGTGAAATGGACATTCCCCCCTGGGGAGATGTTAATGATCGCTCTGGGACCCGATTTGTCCCCGGGACGCGGACATCCTCCTCTCACCTCGTGAATTCCCCCTTGTACTATCTCTTGAACTTGGACAACATTGACAAATTTATGTTTGCTGCACTTAGTCGACGATGTAAACTATCCACCAGTTGCCTATGCGTGTTCTGTACCTCGCTTTGCATGTTTAAAAAGCAATCACAGAAGCCGTATGATTTTGTATCTTGCATAACATATGCTCTGCTGTCTATGTGAGATGTTTGACCATGTTCTTACCTCAAATAAAACCTTTTGAATAATAAAAAAAAATAAAAAAAATCGCAATTCTGTGAATGTTTTTTGTTTTTTTACAGCATTCACTGTACGGGCTAATTAATGTGACAGATTTATAGGGTGGGTCGTTACGCACACGGCGATACCAAATATGGGTACTTTATTTAATTTATCTTTTTTGGGGCGATTGGCGTTCGTAAAGGGGAAAAGGGCGATGTACGTGTTTATTTTATTTTTTGTGTTTTACTTTTTAAAATTTTTTCACTTTTCCCCAGTGGAGATCTGTAACAGCAATCGTCAGATTGCTGTTACCATGGTAGACCTGTACACAGCGTTACTGCTGTGCACAGGTCGCCATGGTAACTGCCAATCACCATACCCACAATGCATTGTGGGTATGGCGACGTCACCAGACTACCCGGATGCATTCAGACAGCATCCGGAGAGTCTGGTAAGCGAACCAGTAGCGGCGCAGAGTGCCATTACTGCGCCGATTGTAGGCAGGGGGAGCTCACTCCTCCTGCCTGTGGGTTTATTATCGCGACCCTGACAGGTTGCGATAATGAAGCGTTAATCACCTGCAGCCGGAGCTCACTCCAGCCGTGGGTGATGCGGCATGAGGCCAGCGGTAATTTACCGCTGGTTCCATGTCGCGATCACGCGCGGCTCGCCCGCATGCTTTCACGATCGCCAGGACATATGCATACGTCCAGTGTCAGGAAGGGGTTAACATCGCCATTGAACCACTAGTAAGGTACATTGTTAATAAAGTGCAGGAATTCGAGGGAATTGTAATTGGGAAGCAGTACCTAAAAGTAGCGCTATTTTCGGATGACATTATCTTCTTCTGTTCCAACCCGACAAGGGATGTACCCTTAATCTTAAATGTCTTAACTCAATTTGGGAATAGTACTGGCTTCAAAGTAAATGTCAACAAGTCTGAACTGTTAGACCTTACGCCCCCGTCGCAAGGTACAACACATTCACTGAGACACCTACCGGTCACTATAGCTAAGCACCATATAAAATATTTAGGAATTAATAGAGGTAAAACACCCGAATCTATTTATGATTTAAATTTCCCCCCTATTATAACAAAGATCTGCACAGAGCTGACTCGGTGGATGCATCTACCAATACCCCTGATGGTGCGATGTCATCTTATTAAAATTAGCTTTGCAAGACATCTATACCCGATGCAAAAGATACCCCTCCTATTAAAACATTCCTGTGTAAATAAAATAAAATCAGCTTTCATAAAATTTATATGGAAAGGAAGGCGCCCAAGGATAGCAATCAGGAAGTTAATGATACCTAAGGATGTGGGATGATTGAATTTACCTGATGTCCGACTATATAATTTGGCATGCACTCTTGCACATATGCTGCTCTCCCAAGGACAGCGCGTCAAAGCTTGATAACACGAGATACCATAGGAGCCTGGAAGGCGGCTAGGAAGTTATTTAAACTCCCGTAACAATTTAGTGGGTACTTAACATGGGAAGAGTTTCTCCCAGGACAGGGCCAAGCAAGCTTAACACACTGGAAGGAGAAGGGGATCCACCAGGTGATGCCGCTAATCAACTTTTGCTCCGATATGTTATGTTTTATTATGTCTTGTTTATAGAAGTCATTAATACCTGTATATGGAGTTCGGGACAACTATACCGTTTGAATTACATGTCAATATAGGATACTTAGCAAACTGGTTTCTATTGTTTGCTGTATGTACAATTTTGAGATGGCATGTTTATAATCTCTATACCCCTTACAATGATATGTTATGTTACTTTGAAAAATGTATAAAATAATAAAAATTTCCATGATAAAAAAAAAAAACATAAAAACCCGTTTTTATTATGTAAAACAATATTTATTCTTCTGATAGCCATAACTTTATTTTTCCAAATACAGACCTATGTAAAGGCTTTTTTTGCAGCATTAACCAATGTTTTAATTGGTATAACTTTGGCATTTATAAGTTATTGATAGTCTTATTCCATTTTATGTGCTGTGGGATGAACAAAAATCGCAATTTTTATTTATTTTTTTTACACCGTGGAAATGAAAGGAAAAAGAAATAACACAAAAACGCAGCAATTCTGCTATTTTTTTGGCCTTCATTTTTATAGCATTCGCCATTTGGTATACATGACAACTTTGTTATGCTGTTCGTTACAATTACAATACCAATTTTATATACTTTTTATGTTTTACTTTTACACAGAGCTGTGTAAGGGCTTTTTGTGTGGGATGAACTGATTTTTTTGTTTGGTGCCAATGGGTTTCATATGGCTTTTTGATTGCTTTTTATTTTGTTTATCCCGAATGGCAACACTCCCTATGCTACATGACCCGTTGTCTTGTAGTAGTATTAAATGGTTTACTAAATCATGCAAGTAAACCAGGCTACTGATTAAAACTATACTTAAAGGGGTTTTCTGGCTACAAAGATCATATCTGTAATGATGGGGACAGTAAAAATAAGCACTTTTGCAACTGGTTTGCATTACCTAAATCACTTAGTATAGCAGATATGAGCTGATCTGTGCATCTACAGTTATTTCTGCAGCAGATGGAAGGAACAGGCCCCCTTTTCTTTGACTAGCTGACTGACATTTCATTCAGCCTGTTTGGACACGCCCCCTGCAATGTGATTGCCTGCCTGCACTCTGTGCTTACTCCCCTCTGAGCTGTTGAAAGTGAAACAAACTGCCTGTGATGACTGTGTGTGTATGATAAAGGCTGTTTCAGAGCCTCTCTATGCTCATGTCCCAGTGATGGCTCTATGTAAATGATCTGGCCAGTTACTGAGTCTGCAGCTGCTAGATTCACTCTCCCCTCAAATCACACAGCCTTATACAGTTTGTCCCCCTATACCTCCTGCCTGATAACAGAGGTGGAGGAGGGGGGGGGGGGGGTGCCTTTCTCACATTAGTTCCATCAGTTCAAGCTGTATGTATAATTGTTTATACTAATGCAGCTGTTCTGGTTACAAGGAGCTTGTGCAGCCTGGGAGGCAGGTGACCGCTCTGCAGACATGAGAACTGACCATTGCAGGAGGTCTGCAGAACTGTGACATCCTCTCCCTTCCACTGCTCACACACAATGATGATATCACAACTCTTCAGTGAGGGGAGACACGCCTACCGAGAGAAGAGACTCACCCCAGGATTTGAAGCTGTAACAGATGAAAACAGCTCAAATCTGCAAAAGCGTGTAATGATAAAACCCCTTTAAGAGGAGATGATTTCGTTTACTAGAGATAGAAATCAACAACTTACAAAATAATTACACAAAGAGACTATACAGGTTCTGTCTAACAATATAGCAATATTAGAATGTGTGGCCAAATGCATTCACAGATTTAACTTGAGCGCACAAGTTAAGATTACATATTAAAACTATACTTTTACTTTTCGTAGGTTCTTCCTTACTGGGAGTTTCTAATTATCAAAAAAGGAGGATATCACAAACGGAATTAATGTTTCGTAGGGGTGTATAGAGTGAGCCTTGTGAGAGTGGAGAATAGTAGATGGTACACAAAGTCTTAGCCCCACACACATAAAATAGTTTAAGAATATTAATATGATAACATTCTGTATTTCTGATCCAGTTATATGATAACGAAAAGTCAACATTAGGCTTAACTGCTTGCCAACACTCCAATGACTTTAAATGTCATTGCAGTCAACAGATAACTCCGCAAGGAGGTTCTGGAATGTCCTTGCAAAGTTTGCATTTGCATCATAATTGTGCCGCTGCATATTTCACAGTGTCACAGTTTTTCACTGAAAGTACTGGTATGTTGCATTTTTGTTCTCACTATCCTTTGACCTTTTCGCAAAACACACCGTAAGTATATTTGAAAAAGTATTTCTTTTGCTCACCTGAAAAAGAATAAAGTGGAATCCAGCTAATGAGCTGCAAAATCTGGGTGCAATAAATCCCATTCCAGCGTGGCAGACATTTATGGAGAAATTCTTCTGTACCTGAAAGCCCTTCCTAATAGAAAGATTAAAAAGTCAAGTGTAAAGCAATGAATTAGAAGTCTCCAAGATTTTCTTTTCATGAAGGTTTCATGCAAAAGGATAAGATTTATCAGTATTTTCGTAAAAAGCATCAGTTTACCAGTCAGTGAAAATGGTAAATATTATGCCAAATTTATCTGGTTTCTTTAGCCACATCAATAAATTTGGGGCAACTCACTAGACTTGTTGGAGAATCTCCTATTCCTTATCCCATTTCAAGAATTGCACACACTTTTTTGCAAAGAAGGCATTAGAGGTGGTGTTTGAAATCTTACGATGCGATCTATAAAATATGCAGCAAAATAAAAAAAAAAATCCTTAAAGGGATAGTCCCACGGGCTTCCAGAGAAGAGGATTTTCCCAATACGGGACTACCCCTTTAATGGCTATGTTTATACAACTGATTCACACTGCATGCATGAGTAAATACATTTGGTCTTGGATACCCTTCACTAATATTTCATTGTTATTCTAATACTTCAACATAATTGTCGTGATGAAGGATTTGCCTGGGTTGTAGTAAAGTGTTTTAGACATTCATAAAGATTGAAAAGAAAAATGTTACATAAATTGTGTGGGCATGTAACAAGATAAGCAGCAGCACAGATGCGCAGTCTCGAAGCTTGGAACATTTCACAAATAGATTTCCACAGTACCTCCCCGGTTAGGGTAGGTTCATAAGGCGTATTGAGGCGCGTACTGAACGTGCCACAATCCAGCGTGTGTTTTAGAAGTACGTGCTGTTCAGCGCGTACTTCCAAGGACAGAGGGGGGCCGGCCCACATTCACCTCCATTATGAGTGGCGTACTATACGATCGCATTGTATGCCAGGGAAGACTGACGTAATTCATAGCTCTCTATGAGAGCTATGAATTATCGTAATTGCAGGGTGCATGTTGGGCGTATTGAAGTGCAAATACACAGCAAAATGCGCTCCACAATTACGCCGTGTGAACATACCCTTACCTGTCCTGCAAATAAAAATTCTTCTTGGACAGAGCCCAGGTAGGTAAACAATTAAGAATAGGGAATAATATTAACCCTTTAAGGACCAAGCCTGTTTTTGACTTAAGGACCAAACCCCCTTTTTTTTTTTTTTTTTTTTTTTTTAAAATCTGATGTGTCACTTTAGCTGGGAATGACTAATGCTTTTACCTATGTGATTTTGAGACTGTTTTCATGTGACACATTGTGCTTTCAGTTAGCAATTAATTTTGATTGATACAATTCTTATTTGTAAAATATCAAAATGGGAAAATTTGGAAAAATGGTCCATTTTCAAAGTTTAAAAATTTCTGCATGTAAAACACATAGCGATAGTGACCATAAGCCTACTTTATGTTGGCATAATAGTTTAAACATCCTTTGATTTTTTTTTAGGACACTAGTCGGCTTTTAAATTTAGTAGCAAAGGTTTACATTTTCAAGAAAATTTGCAACACAGATTTTAGGGATCAGTCCAGTTCTGACTTGGTTTAAGTGTACCTATGATAAAAATGACAGACCTCACCATTTTTTGTAGGTGGGAAAACTTGCAAAAATCACCAATGTATCAACGAATTATTTTTCCCATGGTGTCTGACATATATGGCTCCGTTATAACTTTTATTTATTGTTTTTATTGAATTACGCTTATTATAGCAAAAACAATCTTTAGGGTATGTTCACATGACTTCTTTGCTGGGTGTACTTCATAATTGCGCTGCAATGCACCTGTACTACGCACCGCAAATACAGAAAAATCATAGCACTTATTGAGTACTATCTAATCCATTCCCTGGCGCACATTACAGGCCCGTAAAAATAAGTGTGTGTCGGGGAAAGTGAAAGAAATTAGAGTCTATAGCGCTGCTGAAAACATGTGCTGGCCAGCAAGTACTTTCAACAGCAGACGTATTGTGGCACGCACAGGTATGCACCGCAACTTGCTGAATTACAAATACACTTTGTTGAACTTATATGTATTTTACAGTATGTGTTTTTACAATATTTACAGTATTATATTTATTGCCGTAAGTGATAATGTTAGGGGAGGACGGCGACTCTACAGAACCAACAGCCTACTAAATGACAAGCACACATGCCTAGTATATAATTATGCACTGGGAATGCACGCTAGTCAGCAGGCCAGCCAGACCTTCTGCAGCGTAGTCGCCCTCTACAAACGTCAGTACTTACGGCCATAAGCATAATACTGTAAAAACACATACTATAATATTTTTATTGTAAAAATACATATAAGTTCTACATAGTCGTCCACTGCCCTCTCTGAACAAAAAGTCGCACTATACAAAAATAGAAACTCTGACTTCGGGGAGGGCGGTTGGAGGTCTCCTGACTAGAGTGCATAACTGCGTCTAAGAGAGCAGTCGGCTCAATCTCTTCTGTGTCCTGCAGCATTCCTTTTGCCCACGGACCTCCAGTTGCATTCATATAAAGCCATCTCTCCTTAACTCATCCTTCACTGGTACATGTATTTACTACTATTGGTACTTTCCATACCCTACTCTATATTATCTTTCTTCCTACCAACCATCGTGATCCCTTATGAATAAGGTTTACGTCTGACCGAAACATCAAGGAAAAGATCACATTACCCTATGTACCATCTTATTTTGTATTTAATGTAACATATTGTATACGCTGTACCAATTCCTGACAAACTGTATTGTATATACACACACGTACATTTTTTCACAATTAATACACTTTTTGAAGCATTATCGAGTACTGTGGATTTGTAATATAGAGTGCACGCTCAACAGATCATTATCTATTGAGCATTTGCATTAGTCAGGAGGCTGGTACTTCTGTAGTGTATGTAGTAGTTAGGGATGACAAATCATTTAAGGCCATAATCATAATACTGTAAAAACAAATTGAGAAAAAAAGTGTATAAAGATTATTTTTTGCCATCATGAGCTTAATTAAATAAAAATGAACCGGACAACCCCTTTAATACAGTATCTGAAACCATCACCACGTTAGTCCAACTGGGAGAAAACAAAAAAAAAGAAAACACTATACTTACTTGAAGAAATTCTTGTGTATATATGACAGTGTTTAATAAGGCTTCCACTTCTTGTTTATTGTGCTTTCGCCCAGTGTACCAGGCACATTCTGAAAATAAAACAGAACTCTCGACTCAAATCAATTTGGTAAAATGAGGCATTTGAACTAGGATACGCACAAAATGTAAAACGTCACATTTAAAAGCGGTTTTCTCACTACAAAGATTAGTTTGCAATATGTAGGGACAGGTAATTAAAGTAAATCTGTTGACTTTTTTTTTTTTTTTTATTATTATTAAAATAAGACCCTGGTACATATTCTTTTCTTAGCCGTTTTTATTTTCTGATTGTAGATTTCTCAATTCAGTTGTCTGTATGATTGTGGGGAAAGCTTTCCTGCTTGCACTGCTGTTAAAAGCAGTCAGAGATACTTTAGAGGAGCTTCATGCATCTGTTGCCTTTATTTTTTTTTTACTTATTAAATCAAGACCCTGATCCATATTCTTCTCCTCTTAGCCATTTTTATTTCCCGATTGTAGATTTCTCAATTCGGTCGTCTATATATGATTGTGGGGACAGCATTCTTGCCTGCACTGCTTTAACAGCAGTCAGAGATGTACTTTATAGCAGCTTCATGCACATGCAATAAATCCCATTCCAGCGTGGCAGACATTTATGGAGAAATTCTTCTGTACCTGAAAGCCCTTCCTAATAGAAAGATTAAAAAGTCAAGTGTAAAGCAATGAATTAGAAGTCTCCAAGATTTTCTTTTCATAAAGGTTTCATGCAAAAGGATAAGATTTATCAGTATTTTCGTAAAAAGCATCAGTTTACCAGTCAGTGAAAATGGTAAATATTATGCCAAATTTATCTGGTTTCTTTAGCCATATCAATAAATTTGGGGCAACTCACTAGACTTGTTGGATAATCTCCTATTCCTTATCCCATTTCAAGAATTGCACACACTTTTTTGCAAAGAAGGCATTAGAGGTGGTGTTTGAAATCTTACTATGCGATCTATAAAATATGCAGCAAAATAAAAACAAATCCTTAAAGGGATAGTCCCACGGGCTTCCAGAGAAGAGGATTTTCCCAATACGGGACTACCCCTTTAATGGCTATGTTTATACAACTGATTCACACTGCATGCATGAGTAAATACATTTGGTCTTGGAACCCTTCACTAATATTTCATTGTTATTCTAATACTTCAACATAATTGTCGTGATGAAGGATTTGCCTGGGTTGTAGTAAAGTGTTTTAGACATTATTCATAAAGATTGAAAAGAAAAATGTTACATAAATTGTGTGGGCATGTAACAAGATAAGAAGCAGCACAGATGCGCAGTCTCAAAGCTTGGAACATTTCACAAATAGATTTCCACAGTAGCTCCACTGTTAGGGTATGTTCATAAGGCGTATTGAGGCGCGTACTGAACGTGCCACAATACAGCGTGTGTTTTAGAAGTACGTGCTGTTCAGCGCGTACTTCCAAGGACAGAGGCGGGCCGGCCCACATTCACCTCCATTATCAGTGGCGTACTATACGATCGCATTGTATGCCAGGGAAGACGGACGTAATTCATAACTCTCTATGAGAGCTATGAATTATCGTAATTGCAGGGTGCATGTTGGGCGTATTGAAGTGCAAATACACAGCAAAATGCGCTCCACAATTACGCCGTGTGAACATACCCATACCTGTCCTGCAAATAAAAATTCTTCTTGGACAGAGCCCAGGTAGGTAAACAATTAAGAATAGGGAATAATATTAACCCTTTAAGGACCAAGCCTGTTTTTGACTTAAGGACCAAACCCCCTTTTTTTTTTTTTTTTTTTTTTAAATCTGATGTGTCACTTTAGCTGGGAATGACTAATGCTTTTACCTGTGTGATTTTGAGACTGTTTTCATGTGACACATTGTGCTTTCAGTTAGCAATTAAAATTTTTATTGATACAATTCTTATTTGTAAAATATCAAAATGGGAAAATTTGGAAAAATGGTCCATTTTCAAAGTTTAAAAATTTCTGCATGTAAAACACATAGCGATAGTGACCATAAGCCTACTTTATGTTGGCATAATAGTTTAAACATCCTTTGATTTTTTTTAGGACACTAGTCGGCTTTTAAATTTAGTAGCAAAGGTTTACATTTTCAAGAAAATTTGCAACACAGATTTTAGGGATCAGTCCAGTTCTGACTTGGTTTAAGTGTACCTATGATAAAAATGACAGACCTACCATTTTTTGTAGGTGGAAAACTTGCAAAAATCACCAATGTATCAACGAATTATTTTTCCCATGGTGTCTGACATATATGGCTCCGTTATAACTGTTTTATTTATTGTTTTTATTGAATTACGCTTATTATAGCAAAAACAATCTTTAGGGTATGTTCACATGACTTAGGACTGACTCAGTCCCATTGACTTCTATAGGAGAGTTTTCTAATCATGCTCTGTGATCTGGGATGAAGACAGTGTGCAGGGAGGGGAGAGGGTGAACTGTAACCATCTCCTATTGTGACCGGTGGATCCTGTGTTATCTATACACATCGGTGTCTCCTTTCAGTTTGACCCTGCGTTTACTGATAATGAGCACACGATTGAAAATCTTTCTACAGAACAGTGTCAGACTATTACTAGGCTTAGTGGCCAAAGTGAAAACTGCAGGATTTAATAAGAATTATTAAAAAAAATATTGAAAGTGGCGTTTCCTAGCTATTGTGGTGTGATTACGTGCTCCTGGGAGCTCCTCGTCCATCACGACTCCGGCTATTTCAGCATCCAAAAGATGGGAAGAAAACCAAGAGGCAGAGACCCAAGTCCATTCTGCGTTCCTACACCACCCAGGAAGACATAGAAGCTTATTTTTCGCCTGCATGGCCGCTCATGCTGCCCGCGGCATCCGAAGTGGAGGACCCGCGAGATGGGCGCTGCCTCGTGGCTTACCAGCCCACACCACTGGAGGTGCCGGGCACAGTGGAGACCTTCAGCCGACTGTCCTCCCCTGCGCAACACCGGGACGACCTGCTGCAGCTTCGGGCTCTCTGCCAGACATCGAGAGAAAGGAGCGTCGGAATGTCACTGCAGCCGGGCCCGCCGACATTACCAGCGGCACTTCCTGTGGGACCGGGACTCCAACCCCGGCAGTCACAACTCATCGTGGCTTCGGCACCACGCAGCAGCAGGCAGCAACTACCCATCTGCAGACCTCCTCTGGAGACTAGCTAAGTAGTCCCCCTTACATGTCTCCCCCTTCTAACACCTCAGGCACAATAAGGGGACAAGTACTGTGGATGCAGTTACCTACAAAAGGCCCGATATATAGCCCAGAGGCCACTGCAATCGGACTGTCCCCCCACAGTGATCCTACTACTGGGGTCTTGGTCGCTCCTGGAGATCCACCATCCAGCCGTTACCTATCCTCTGGGGGTGGGGGACACCCTAATGAGAAGGAACTTCAGGAGACCACTCATTTTAGCCCACAACTTGAGGAACCGGATGAGGGTCCGATCCTTCTCACTAGGGTCCAGCAAACTACTCCTCCGACCCCTTTGGTCCTATTTCACCAAAACGACACTGAGCCTCGAAAGAAATTTCCACTGATCCCAGGTTCCCTTTTTGGGGGAATCTCCAAAGGTCAAACCCTGCCCAGCCGTTTTAGTATGTCTCATGCAAAGTTGTAAACAACAAACCCAGGTTTTGAGACAAATTTTAAATCTTGTTGCCCTTCAAGCACGCCAGTAGTCCCCATTACCCGGAGGGTATCCGTTTCTTTGTTTTTTAACACGGGCCCGTGCGGTTTTATGCAAACCTCCCCATGTTTGGGGGTACCACTACGTGGGGGGATAGGCCTCAATGGGGACCTACAATGCTCCTAAACACTCCAGACTCTAGGACTCTAGAGCAGATATTAATTCCCCAGCCAAGAAAGGTCTAGGAAAAGTAAACAGGAATTTTCATTTTTCCACAAAGAATTATCATCCCTACATTCTAGGGTGCACAAGCTTGACCAGACCCAGGCCCAGACGTCTACCAGTCTGGCTTCCCTAAAGCAGCGGTCCCCAACCTTTCTTCCACCACGGACCGGTTTGATGCACGACAATTTTTCCACGGCCTAGTGGGGGCAGGGTTATGGAGGGGATTGGATGTTTAGAATCACAAAAAAAACAAAGTGTATACTGTGTCATTTAGGGGTAAAGTATGGGGTAACCAGTATTTTATAACTGCAGACTGATTGTCAGCTCCGTGGGTCAGTATAATACTAATAATGCTGACCCACAGAGCTGACAATCCGTCTGCAGTAATACTGATTAGCTCTGTGGGTCAGCATTATACATGCATACAATATTCATATGTAATCAGCTCTGTCATTATAAGGATATACACTCACCGGCCACTTTATTAGGTACACCTGTCCAACTGCTCGTTAACACTTAATTTCTAATCAGCCAATCACATGGCGGCAACTCAGTGCATTTTAGGCATGTAGACATGGTCAAGCCATTCTCCTGCAGTTCATACCGAGCTTCTGTATGGGAAGAAAGGTGATTTGAGTGCCTTTGAACGTGGCATGGTTGTTGGTGCCAGAAGGGCTGGTCTGAGTATTTCAGAAACTGCTGATCTCCTGGGATTTTCACGCACAACCATCTCTAGGGTTTACAGAGAATGGTCCGAAAAAAGAAAAAAACATCCAGTGAGCGGCAGTCCTGTGGGCGGAAATGCCTTGTTGATGCCAGAGGTCAAAGGAGAATGGGCAGACTGGTTCGAGCTGATAGAAAGGCAACAGTGACTCAAAGAGCCACCCGTTACAACCAAGGTAGGCAGAAGAGCATCTCTGAACACACAGTACGGCGAACTTTGAGGCAGATGGGCTACAGCAGCAGAAGACCACACCGGGTGCCACTCCTTTCAGCTCAGAACAGGAAACTGAGGCTCCAATTTGCCCAAGCTCATCGAAATTGGACAGTAGAAGAGTGGAAAAACGTTGCCTGGTCTGATGAGTCTCGATTTCTGCTGCAACATTCGGATGGTAGGGTCAGAATTTGGCGTCAACAACATGAAAGCATGGATCCATCCAGCCTTGTATCAACGGTTCAGGCTGGTGGTGGTGGTGTCATGGTGTGGGGAATATTTTCTTGGCACTCTTTGGGCCCCTTGGTACCAATTGAGCATCGTTGCAACACCTTGTGGAATCTATGCCACGAAGAATTGAGGCAGTTCTGAAGGCAAAAGGGGGTCCAACCCGTTACTAGCATGGTGTACCTAATAAAGTGGCCGGTGAGTGTATGCCCCCCTGTAGTCATTAAAGATAGATATATATGACCCTTGTATTAATAAATAAATATAGGCCCCCAGTAGTAGTAATAAATATAGGCCCCCAGTATTAATAATAAATAAAAAATATGTCCCCAGGATTAATAATAAATATAGGCCCCCTGTAGTTACAGCCAGGCTAGTGAAAAAAAAAAAAAAAAAGTTACTCACCTTTCCTCGATTCCCTGCAGAGCTGCCTCCAGGAGCCGACATCCGGCGAGACCAAGCGGCTCAGGGGGTGCGACGACTGCTGCATCACACTCCCTGCATCGCTGATGATCGTTGTAGATACGGAGCTCAGTGATGAACCGTCTCTGCTTTCTCTATAGCAAAGCAGCTGCACGCTGTGTACAACTGCTAACTTTGCGTGGCCGGATTACAACAGCTGCGCAGAGTAGATGCTGACTGTCTGTACTAAATCAACGGGTGGTCGGAATAATGTGTAGCCGGGGCCGCGGACTGGCAGAGGATGCGGCTCAGCAGTTGGGGATCCCTGCCCTAAAGGACTCAGTTGCTCAGCATTCAGCCCAAATTTTCTCTCGTATTCGTATGTTCGTATTCGTAAGTTGTTCGTATTCCTTTTCTTCTCCATCCGGTTCACACCTTCATGCTGACTTCTCCCGACCAACACTCGTCCCTGCAGATTTAGACACAAATATCTTAGAATCCTAACTTCTCCAGCAACTCCTTACTTCTAGGTATATAAGTCCCCTAAGTTAAGTAGGTGTATAGGTCCCCACGGGCAGTATACAGCTCCCCACAAGCAGTATACAGATAGCTTCCCACAGCCAGTATACAGACAGATAGCTCTCCACCAGCCAGTATATAGCCAGCCCTATGCCCACCAGTCAGTATATCGCCAGCCCCATGCCCACCAGTCAGTATATAGCCAGCCCTATGCCCACCATGCCAGTATATAGCCAGCCCTATGCCCACCATGCCAGTATATAGCCAGCCCTATGCCCGCCATGCCCGTATATAGCCAGCCCTATGCCAGCCATGCCCGTATATAGCCATCCCTATGCCCACCATGCCAGTATATAGCCAGCCCTATGCCCACCATGCCAGTATATAGCCAGCCCTATGCCCACCATGCCAGTATATAGCCAGCCCTATGCCCACCATGCCAGTATATAGCCAGCCCTATGCCCACCATGCCTGTATATAGCCAGCACTATGCCCACCATGCCTGTATATAGCCAGCCCTATGCCCACCATGCCTGTATATAGCCAGCCTTATGCCCACCATGCCTGTATATAGCCAGCCTTATGCCCACCATGCCTGTATATAGCCAGCAGAAATATAAATAAGAACACTAATACTCACCTTACTTCTGTCCCAGCCGCGCGCTCCTCGCGCGGGGACGCTTCTCTGTCAGCTCCTTGGGCGCACTGCCTATGATGGGCTGTGCGCCCTAGGACAGGCAGCGGCGCGATGATGTAATTATATTGCGTAGCTGCCCAGCTGAGCACACGGGGCCGCCGCGCACCCTCAGCACTGAGGGTCTGCGGCGGGTCCCGACTCACGCTGTGCTGGACCTGGGGCCTCCGGCAGCCCCAGGTCCGACACTGTGACGCGGACGCCGCGCTCTGACAGCGCGGCGTCCGGGTGACAGTGCAGGAACCCAGCGAGTGGCTAGCCTTATACGCGTGCCAGGAGAGATGGCCCTGCGTGCCACTTCCGGCACACGTGCCATAGGTTCGCCACCGCTGATATATACAGTGCCTTGCGAACGTATTGGATGCAGAGCGCTTGTGAACAGCAGTTTTCAGCTCTTTCCACAGATTCTCGATTGGATTCAGGTCTGGACTTTAACTTGGTCATTCTAACACTTGGACACTTTTATTTGTGAACCATTCAATTGTAGATTTTGCTTTATGTTTGGGATCATTGTCTTGTTGGAAGATAAATCTCCGTCCCAGTCTCAGGTCTTTTGCAGACTCCAACAGGTTTTCTTCCAGAATGGTCCTGTAATTGGCTCCATCCATCTTCCCATCAATTTCTTCCCTGTCCCTGCTGAAGAAAAGCAGGCCCAAACCATGATGCTGCAACTACCATGTTTGACAGTGGGGTTGGTGTGTTCAGGGTAATGAGCTATGTTGTTTTTACGCCAAACATATCGTTTTGTATTGTGGCCAAAAAGTTCGATTTTGGTTTCATCTGACCAGAGCACCTTCTTCCACATGTTTGGCGTGTCTCCAGGTGGCTTGAGGCAAACTTCAAACAATACTTTTTATGGATATCTTTGAGAAATAGCTTTCTTCTTGCCACTCTTACAAAAAGGCCAGATTTGTGCAGTGTACGACTGATTGTTGCCCTATGGACAGACTCTCCCACCTCAGCTATAGATCTCTGCAGTTCATCCAGAGTTATCATGGGCCTCTTGGCAGCATCTCTGATCAGTCTTCTCCTTGTTTGAGATGAAAGTAGATTTGCAGTCTGATACTCCTTCCATTTCAATATGATCGCTTGCACAGTGCTCCTTGGGATGTTTAAAGTTTGGGAAATCTTTTTGTATCCAGATCTGGATTTAAACTTCTCCACAACAGTATCACGGACCTGCCTGGTGTGTTCCTTGGTTTTCATGATGCTCTCTGCACTTTAAACAGAGCCGTGAGACTATCACAGAGCAGTTGCATTTATACGGAGACTTGATTAAACACAGGTGGATTATATTTATCCTCAGTCATTTAGGACAACATTGGATCATTCAGAGATCCTCACTGAACTTCTGGAGTGAGTTTGCTGCACTGAAAGTAAAGGGGCCGAATAACATTGCACGCCCCACTGTTCAATTTTTTATTTTTTACAAAAGTGTAAAATATCCAAAAAATTTCATTCCACTTCACAATTGTGTCCCTCTTGTTGTTGATTCTTCACAAAACAATTAAAATTTTATATCTTGGAGACTTCCGGGGAAGGAGCAACAAGTTTGGACGCATCTTCGAACGGCTCCTGCTTGGGACACACCAAAGAGAGCGGACAACGTGCCAATTTCGACTGCTAAACCTAGCCAAGGACTTAGAGCCTCAGGTGCACCTGGCCGGCAAGCCACCTCATTTTTCCCCGGAGGCACAAAGCGGTGAGAAGCACCGCGACTCGCGAGCAGGCAGCGGCCGGCCGGGACTTCAGCTGTAGGCCCCTCCTCCCTCTCGCTGGTCCCCAGTGACTATCGGAGTAGCGCCCTAGGCTCCTGCTGTGCGCACGGCAGAGTACCGACTGCCCGCTACTCACCTCACACCGACTGGAGTCACGACTAGCCAACGGGCAGGACAGCACCGGGGATCTCCCCCGCAATCGGCAGAGACACCGGCCATATAGAAGTCCCGTGCTGAACTCCAGGATCGGAGCACGTGCCCGGGGCAGCAGCTGGTAGCACTGAGAACACCATCGCTGCAGCTGTTTGCTGAACCGGCTGCGACAGGAAAGAAGGACCAGCGGCGAAGAGAAGGTTAGTGAGAGCGGCAGCCCATCCACGCCACCAACACCTCCACTACCTTTGTCCCTCTGGCGGGAAAAAGCCCGCGCAAATTCGGGCGCCATTTTCAGCGACAAGCCTGCACTACCCACAGAGTGCCACAGCGCACTTCCCGCAGGGACACCATTACCTTGTCACTGCTCCATTACAGAGTTGAAGGGACTTTTTCATTAAACAACTCTAATGAGCATTAAAGGGTCTTGCAGCGTACTAGGGAACACCTAGTGGCTCATAAGCTGCACAAATACAGACCCTAGAACTGTGACTGAAGCATATCACTTCAAGAAATTAACCGTTGCAGCTCTGCACAACAGGCTCCACACTATATCACGTAATCTAATAGCCCAGAGCAGCATCGGCTGTCCACTAAAGACGGAACAACCACATACTTCCCTCTTGGACCCTTACCGCACATCTTAATACATCAAACTGTCAGTGTCAGGATGATTAAATCAGGTGTGGAATCTATCTTTGTTCCACTCCTTATCCAATTAAATGCCTCCTCCGAATTATATTATTATTATTGCTGCCGGCAGCCAGAGCTCAAAAAACACGACCGACACCTTCCGTTTCTTTCATGTATTCTGAAGTTTAATCACCGTAAATTACATTCCAATAGAACTTTTTAATCATATGACTATTCTATCACCACATGATTGGTTAATTGGTGGTCGCTAAGAGACAAGTTATAATTTGCATGTACATATGAAGCATTAGCGGATCTGATACATTCCAAAACGCTCTCCTCTTTATTATCTGGGGGGAGGAGGAAGTCCTTGAATCTGGCTTCTAGCAGACACTGCATCTGCCTCAAGGAAAGCTGTGTGAGAGATATCTGATACCTCGATAAGGATGTATAGCAGTAAAAGCAGTTTAACAAACTATCTGATGAGCTTAATAAGAATATAATGATGAAACAGACTTCTGATGTTTTTTCCTTAAATTACCAACTTGACAGTCCCCCCTAAAAACATCAAAATCTGTTCTAATGCTCCTCCCTAGAGCGAGAATGATGATTAATGCTCTTCCCTGAACTGAACAAGTTATAGACAACAGGGTGAACAGGTGGAGCGGGTGTTGAACCCACTGAACCACTGTCAGGCTTACTCCAAGGGGCGTAACCAAGCAACCGCCGGCCTCATCCCAGAGCCTTTGATGGTAATGATGAGAGTTGACCACGTCCGCCAGGTGCCACCTCAGAGTAGTCCCCGGCAGAGGCATCAATGGATTGTTTACAATCTCATAACCCTCAATGATTCTGGAGAGTCATGATGGAGGTGGCGCTTAATTGTTCAGCTATACCTTGTAAGGCATCTCGGGTGTAATTATTAAACCTCTATTGATCATAATAGATGTAATATACCCAGTTCATACTTTTGTTGATTGTTATCTGGGGCGTAAGTGATTCAAACCCTTTGACCTGATCCCTAGCTTTGAATTCATCAGGCACCCCCCTTGGTTGTCCCTCTTGCATTTTTTCACACATCCAGACTAGACAACATATGAAAGGATAAGGGAAAAGTTCATGATGACTTATTGGTCGCAGTCACTTTCTTGCAGTGTGAAGCATACACCCAGGTGGGTCTTCCTTCAAGTTTCATTGAGGTTGGGGACACCAGGAGTACTTGGTATGGTCAAATCTGGGCTCCAGAGAATCTCTGACGTGTTTCTGCACCCACACAAAGTCACCAGGATGTAGCTTTGATCAGAGTCTGGATCTGGAATGGAGGAGAACACTATGGCATGGATTAGTTTCAATTCATTACACAGATTTATAACAATTTACAAGGCTATAATTCCCTGCAGTCAACTGCTATGTGTGAAACCTCCTTAATCTGGGTGGGCCTGAGAATACTATCTCCTGAGCAGTGTGACCAGTGGGGCTACCTAGGGGTATTTCTGACAGAATAGAGTGCAATGGGTAGGATCTCGGGCCAGGGAAGAGATGTTTATTTGCTAGCTTTCAGAATTTTGTTCTTCAGAGTGGCGTTCATTCTTTCCACTTTTCTGCTGAATTCAAGCTGGTAGGGGTTGTGCAGGCCGAGGTCAGCTCCTACTAGTTTCCAAATGTCTTTGGTTACTTCTGCAGTGAAGGCAGGTCCTTGGTCAGATTCAATAACCTCAGGGATCCCAAATCTGCATATCAATTCAGTCAATAGTTTCTTCACAGTGATTCTGGCAGTCATGTTGGTAAATGGGTAGACTTCAGGCCATCCTGAGAACATATCCACCACCACTACTTGTACTTTCCACTCTTGGGTAATTCAATGTGTTCAGTCTGGATCCGCTGGAGAGGATATAGTGTTTAGCCAAATGCTTCCTTGGTGTTGGCATCAGTCCTCCTGGGTTACAAGTATTGCATATTTCACAACTTCTAGCATAGCTACTTTCCGTGGGAAATGAAGATTCTGGGTGCTAGGTATATCTTGTTGATTGAAGAAATCATCTGGTTAGTTCCTCTGTGGGTAGTATCATGAGCCCATTGTACTACAGCTGGATATAATGCCCTTGGTAAACAAAGTCTATTGTCTTTCCTCTAGAATCCATCTTGGTGTATCTCTGCTCCCAATTCCTCCCCACTTTCCTTTCCTTTAGGCTTGTTCAGGTTGTTTGAGATGGTCTCAACAGGTTAACACCTGGATTCAATGCATCTTGTCCTTGGTTCTTTCTTCTTCTCACATTCTCCTGATTTCTTCTCACATTCTCCTGATTTCTTCTCACATTCTCCTGATTTCTTCTCACATTCTCCTGATTTCTTCTCACATTCTCCTGATTTCTTCTCACATTCTCCTGATTTCTTCTCACATTCTCCTGATTTCTTCTCACATTCTCCTGATTTCTTCTCACATTCTCCTTATTTCTTCTCACATTCTCCTTATTTCTTCTCACATTCTCCTTATTTCTTCTCACATTCTCCTTATTTCTTCTCACATTCTCCTTATTTCTTCTCACATTCTCCTTATTTCTTCTCACATTCTCCTTATTTCTTCTCACATTCTCCTTATTTCTTCTCACATTCTCCTTATTTCTTCTCACATTCTCTTTATTTCTTCTCTGCTCTGGTCAGCATATATACAGCCACTCCTGCGTCCTCTCGAATCTCTGGGAAGAGAGCTGTGGCCTTTGCAGCCAAGTCTGCTCTGTAGGTGCCTTCTACTTCCTCTCTTCCACTGTCTCTATTCTGCCTTGGGCTTTTAGTCTTCAAAACGGCTACTTGAGCTGGCAATTGGAGAGCATGCATCAGAGTCTGAATGGCTTCTTGATTCTTGATGGGTGTTCCACTAGCTGTCTGGAAACCTCGCAGGGCCCACTTCAGGTCAAAGTCATAGGCTGAGTCGGTGTATATGTTCATGGTCTTCTCTTTGGTGAGCTTACAAGCTTCTGTTACAGCCTTCTTGGGCTGGCATTCTCGAAGGTAAAGATACAGCCTTCACGGTTTCTTGCAAGGTAACCACAGCAAATCCTGTATGGAATCATCCTTGATCGTCCACATATCTGGATCCATCTGTGAAGACGAGTCTGGGCTCTCCAACTTGGATGTAGAGACAGTAGGAAGATGGGAGGTTTCAGCCTCCGCTTGTTCAAGACAGTCATGAAGAGGTTCATCCGCAGCAGTCTGGTCTTCATCTGTGGTAGACGGATCTTCATCCGTCTACCTTCTCCTATTTCTCTCTCTGGAGCTCTCTGGAATGCACGGTCTGTATGCAACAAACTCTCCTACATACATGACCTCTTTATATCACGTAACTTATCATTCCTTGGTCTGACGGAAACCTGGCTGACGCCCTCCGACACAGTCTCTCCTGCTGCTCTCCCCTTTGGTGGCCTCCACTTTACCCATGCTCCCCGCCCTGGCAACAAGCATGGTAGAGGTGTTGGCCTTCTCCTGTCACACACCTGTTCCTTCGCCCCCATTCCGCCATTACCTTTCCTCAACCTCCCCTCCTTTGAGGGGCACTCTGTCCGCATCTACTCCCCCTCCAATCTCCAAGTGGCAGTCGTCTACCAACCACCAGGCCCTGCCACTACCTTCCTTGATCACTTCGCCTCCTGGCTTCTCCACTTTCTTTCCACTGATACCCCAACTATCATAATGGGAGACTTTAACCTCCCCATAGACACACCCCACTCCGCTGCCACAAAACTCCTCTTGCTCGCCTCTTCCTTTGGCCTCTCCCAGTGGACCTCTGGAGCAACTCATAAAGATGGACACACTCTGGACCTCGTCCTCACCCGCCTCTGTCCCCTATCTGACTTCTCTAACTCTCCACACCTTATATCTGACCACAACCTGCTTACCTTCTCCACCATCTCCACCCCACCTGCTCCTCCTGTCTCACACCAAGTACACCCCCGCAGGAACCTTCAAAAACTTAACCCTCGCGCACTCTCAGCCTCTCTTGTATCTCTCTCTACCATGTCCTCGTTAGATGACCCCAACACAGCCACCGCTTTCTACAACCACACAATCACCTCCACTCTTGACTTGGTCGCTCCTCTCACACACAACAGAACCTGCAAAACAAACAGACAACCCTGGCACACAGACTCCACCAAACAGCTGAGACGAGCCTCCAGAATTGTCGAATGCCACTGGAAGAAAACCCGCTCCACCACCGACTTCACCTCATACAAACTATCACTACACACATTTAAGTCTGCACTCGCCTCAGCCAAACAGCATTACTTCACCAGTGTCATATCCTCCCTGTCCCACACCCCCAGACAACTATTCAAAACCTTCAACTCGCTTCTCCGTCCACCGGCACCTCCTCCCCATCCCTCCTGTCAGCGGATGACTTTGCCACCCACTTTCTAAACAAGACCAATCTCATCAGAGAAAGCATCACTCCACTGTCCCCACCACCCACACCCATGCCGGCACAGTCCCCACCGCCAGGCCCTCTACCCACACAGTTCCCACAGCCACCACCTTGCACTTCCCCCCTAACTTGCTTCTCTACTGTCACTCATGACATGCTCTCCTCTCTACTCTCCAAATCCAACTTCACTACCTGTAACCTTGATCCACTCCCATCCCACCTCATCCCAGACCTCAGCCCTGTTATATTCCCAGCTCTCACCCATCTCTTCAACCTATCACTAACCTCTGGCATCGTCCCTTCACCATTTAAGCATGCCACCATCACACCCATCCTGAAGAAACCTTTCTTTGACCCCTCCTCTCTGTCCAACTATCGCCCCATCTCACTGCTTCCATTTGCTTCGAAACTCCTCGAACAACATGTCTACCTTCAACTGTCCTCCCATCTGTCCTCCAACTCTCTTCTTGACCCACTGCAATCTGGTTTCCGATCCCATCACTCTACAGAAACCGCCCTAACCAAAGTCACCAACGACCTATTAACCGCAAAAGCCTCACGTCACTACTCTGTGCTTCTCCTCTTAGACCTGTCCTCCGCCTTTGACACTGTCGACCACTCACTCCTCATAAAAATCCTCTTCTCCCACAGCATCACGGACTCAGCCCTTTCCTGGATCTCCTCATAACTCACTGATCGGACATTCAGTGTCTCTCACTCTCGAACCACCTCCTCCCCTCGCCCTCTCTCTGTTGGTGTCCCCCAGGGGTCAGTCCTGGGCCCACTACTCTTCTCCATCTACACTCTTGGTCTGGGTCAGCTCATAGCATCACATGGCTTCCAGTACCACCTGTATGCTGATGACACCCAACTCTACATCTCCGGCCCAGACATTAACGCTCTACTGTCCAGGATCCCAGACTGCCTATCATCCATATCCTCCTCCTCCTCCCGTCTTCTAAAACTTAATGTAGAGAAAACTGAATTCATTATCTTTCCACCGTCCCACTCCATCCCGCCATCTGATCTCTCTATCATAGTCAATGGCTCTACACTCTCACCGGTGCCGAAAGTCCGCTGCCTTGGGATAACACTCGACTGCCTTACCTCCACCTGCCGGCTCCACCTGAAAAACATCTCTCGCATCCGCTCATTTCTTAACCCTGTCACTACAAAAATTCTTGTCCACGCCTTTGTCATCTCCCGCCTCGACTACTGCAACATCCTTCTCTGTGGCCTCCCATCCAGCACTCTCGCTCCCCTCCAATCCATCCTTAACTCTGCTGCCCGTCTTATCCACCTCTTTCCTCGCTACTCCTCTGCCAATCCCTACACTGGCTACCCATTGCCCAGCGCATTAATTTCAAGTTACTAACCCTGACCTACAAGGCTCTCCATAACCTCTCCCCTCCATACATCTCTGCTCTAATCTCCAGATACTCCCCCTCACGCAACCTCCGCTCCTCACATGATCTTCTCCACTCTCCTCTTGTCACCTCCTCACACAACCGTCTCCAAGATTTCTCTCGTGCCTCCCCCATACTCTGGAACTCGCTGCCCCAACACCTCAGACTCTCCCCAACTTTCACCAGCTTCAAAAGCAATCTGAAAACCCACCTCTTCAGGATTGCCTATGACCTAGAATAACACCGCTGTCACTACACCCCACAAACATATCTGCCCCTCACCTTCTGTCTCTTTCCCCCTTCCTTGTAGATTGTAAGCCTTCGCGGGCAGGGTCCTCTCTCCCTCTGTACCTGTTGTTAGTCAGAGATTGTCACTATTGTAAATGTTTGACTTATGTATGTAACCCCCTGAATGTACAGCGCCCTGGAATCAATGGCGCTACCAAATAAATAATAATAATAATAATAATAATAAAGTGACATTTTCAGGCATCAGTAATGGGCATTGTATACGGAGATGGCGCTGTTTACTGAGATGAGGTTGCTGCGACTGTTTCAGGATCCCTTGTAGATCATGATGAGCCAAAACATTGACCAGATGGCCTAAAATGATGTCTTCAGTTTTTTCAAGAAGATCTTGTGCAGCAATGATAGCTCTGAGGCAAGTAGGGACAGTCCGTGCAACAGGATCTAACTTGCAAGAATAGTATCCAAGAGGTCTCATACGCTCTCCATGTTTTTGTGTCAGGACTTCTGAAGCTTGGCCATAGTCTTCAAAATAGGAAGAAGTTGAAAGGCTGTGAGTAGTCCGAGATTCCCAGAGCCGGAGCTTGTAGGATAAGTTTTTTTCAGGCTTTGAAAACACTCTTGTGCCTCAAGTGAGAGTTCATTGGTGTAAATAATGTCCTTGAAAGAATAGTGTAAAACTTGCATAAGACTGGAGGCATTGGATATCCATTGACGACAGAAAGTGACGAGGCCTAGAAATCCTTGAAGTTGTTTTAGATTGTTCGGTGAAGAAATGAGCATCACAGCTTTTTCCTGATCATCGGTAAGGTGTTTAGTACCCTGTGATATGCAATGTCCGAGGAATACAACTTTCTTAGAACACCATTGGAGCTTGGACTGTGAGACTTTGCAGTTGATTGATGCCAAATGTTGAAGAAGACTCATAGAGCTTGATTGACAAGTTGGAAAATCAGGTGCACACAAGAGAATATCATACATATCCTGCAGGGCTTGAGTCAACTGGTTGGGTGAGTTCTGTGAAGCATCCTGGTCCAGGTGGGCTGAGTACCACAATAAGTGAAAGCGGAAGGGTATTGACAGTCCTTGTGTAGTGGGACACAGAAGAAGACATTGCAGAAACCATAGACATTGAAGTTTGCAGCTGAAGAAGGTACTTGGTTGAGGAGAACATGAGCTTTGGGGACCATAGGGTTCTCAATCCGTGACAGCAATGACTGCTCCTGAGTCCTGAACCAAATGGTATTTTGGAGGTTCACCAAGGATAACTTCTCTTGTGAACAGGGAACCGAGGTGTATTTGCAGGAGAAATGCAGAGGATGAGCACCTCATTATCCAGGAATGTTCTGATTTGTGAATCCAGAGATTGTTCTTGATCATGCTTAAAGGGATATTGAAGCAAGCGAGGCGAGGTAGCACCCTCTTTCAAGAAGACATGTACAGGTGAGACTGGAAGGATGCCGACATCATCAGGACCTTTAGACCAACTTCAGGAGGTACTTGTGTCAAAAGTTCAGGAGGTATTGCTTGATGTGGATAAAACATGTGAAGCGCAGGAACAGCTTGTAGAGCTTCCTGTGAAATTGGAGTATTGTAGTCCAAATACATTCCAGAAGAATCATATATGATAGTAGCATTCATCGTTTTCAGAAGATCAGCTTCAAGCAGATTAGTTGGGTAAGTAGGAGAGATAAGTGGTTCAGACAGGAGTCCATGATGTCCCTACACTCCACGGAAACTGCTGTCTAAAGTTTCAAATGATCTCCTGACAGCAAAATCTCAGGGTAACTACTCATTGCTGCTTCTTCTGGATCTCTCTGCAGCGTTTGACACTGTGGATCACCACCATCTCCTCAGCATGCTCCGCGCCATCGGTATCCAGGACACCGCTCTCTCTTGGTTCTCTTCCTACCTCTCTGACCGCTCCTTCAGTGTCTCATTTTCCGGTTCTACCTCCTCTCCTCTCCCTCTTGCTGTCGGGGTTCCTCAGGGATCCGTTCTTGGTCCTCTCCTCTTTTCACTCTACACAGCCCCCATTGGACAAACCATCAGCAGATTTGGCTTCCAGTACCATCTCTACGCTGATGACACTCAACTATACACTTCCTCCCCAGACATCACTCCTGCCCTGCTACAAAACACCAGTGATGGTCTGTCCGCTGTCTCCGACATCATATCCTCTCTCTATCTCCAACTAAAACTCACTAAAACTGAACTTCTAGTCATCCCACCATCTACTAACCGACCTCACCCTGCTATTTCTCTCTCAGTGTGTGGTACCACCATAACTCCTAGGCAGCAGGCCCGCTGTCTGGGGGTTATACTAGACTCTGATCTGACCTTCACCCCATATATCCAATCCCTTGCCCGCTCCTGTCACCTGCACCTCAAGAACATCTCCAGAATCCGTCCATTTCTCACTGTGGAAACAACTCAAACTCTCATTGTTGCTCTTATTCATTCTCGTCTTGACTACTGTAACTCCTTGCTTATCGGTCTCCCTCTCTGTAAACTCTCCCCTCTCCAATCTGTCCTGAAAGCAGCAGCTAGGCTTGTCTTTCTTTCCAGCCGCTATACTGATGCCTCTACCCTGTGTCAGTCACTGCACTGGCTGCCTATTCAGCACAGAATACAACATAAACTCATCACTCTCACTCAAAGCTCTCCACAGTGCTGCACCCCCATACATCTCCTCCCTTATCTCTGTCTACCACCCTACCCGCTCTCTCCGCTCTGCTACTGATCTAAGACTACACACCTCACTCATCCGAACCTCCCATGCCCGTCTCCAAGATTTTGCACGTATTGCACCAGTTCTCTGGAACATGTTACCCCATGTGATCAGGCACACTCACAACCCTCACAGTTTTAAGTGCGCTCTGAAAACTCATCTTCTCAGACAAGCCTATCAAAATCCCTAATTGTCAACCCCCCAAATTCTGTCACAGATTCATCACTTCCTGCACTTCGGCACCCACAGGCACTTATCTGTATATAGATGTAATGGTTGGGATGGCAGGTTCATCCATATTTTGGGGTTAGTTTTACTTTCTATGGCAATATGTCTGTCTTCAGCTTTGCTTCCTTTATCTTTATTTTACACACTTTATTTTTTTCCCTATAGCTTCTTAGCGCCTCTTCACTACCCTCCTGTTTTAGTAGATGAAACGCTTTCTTTTTGTTATTTATTGCCTCTTTTACATTGATCCACATTGGGTTTTTCCTGTTTCTAATTATTTTATTACCATAAGGAACGTACCTCTCACAGTGGGCGCCTAAGATGTTTTTAAAAATATCCCATTTATTATTTGTTCTGCCATATTTAAACACATTGTCCCAGTCAATACGGTTTAGAGCCTCCCTATACAGAATAAAATTAGCCTTCCTAAAATTCAGTGTTTTTGTGGCTCCTTGACAAAAAACTCTATTGAAGGATAAACGGAAATTTATTATATTATGGTCACCATTTCCTAGGTGCCCCTCAACCTGAACCTTTGTTACTCTGTCAGGTCTATTAGTGAATATTAAGTCTAGAAGGGCCTGCCCTCTAGTCGGTTCTTGCACCATTTGGCAAAGGTAATTAACATTAGAAATTGAAATAAAACCTGTTTTCTTTATGAGAGCTACAGGTTTCAGATTCCCAATTGATGTCTGGATAGTTAAAGTCGCCCATAATAATAACCTCATTCTTATTAGCTGCCTCATCTATTGGCCTGAGGAGTACATCTTCTATGGGTTCTGTTATATTTGGGGGCATATAGCAGACTCCTATTAGTATTATATTGTTATTGTTACCCCCCATGTATATTTACCCATAATGATTCCACATGTTAATTACCTGTACCTATATCTTCCCGCAGTGTTGTCTTCAGACAGGATTTTACATAGAGACAGACACCTGCCCCCTTCCGGTCCTTACGATCCCTTCTAAATAGACTGTAACCCTGTAAGTTAACCGCCCAGTCGTAGCTCTCATCCAGCCATGTCTCAGTTATCCCCACTAGGTCATATTTTTCTTCAGCTTCTCTAAAACGTTGTTTATAAGTGGGAGGGAGTTCCTGCGATAAATTATCTCTGGGATATTCCTGATTTTGATGCTTAGGTAGGGGAAATAGTTTGCCCCCGATTTACAGTTAAACCCCAAGCAATTTCATGTTTTTTACAGAAAGAGGGGACTGGAGCTCCAAAAGTTCACTTACATCCACATTTATCTTGTAATCGAAGAATCCAAACTCCAGTAAGGTGTGGAGGAAAGTGCTGTGATGAGATCTGCTAGGAACAGAAGCAGGTTGTCAGCCAACAGCTCAAGTTTCACCTTCCCTGAGCCTCAAACAGTCGTCTAATTAACATGCTTGCAGTTCCAACATAGGAGTATCGTCTCTTACAATTTGCTGTTTCATCTTGCCTCGTACCTTTGCTCAATGGAAAAATTGCGTATAAAAAGCCAGGTTGTGGATCTGTGCTGTGGGGCACCACTATATACTTTTTAGGAAGGTCTGAATATTGACCAGTGCCCTACTTGTCAAAGACCAACCAGAGCCAATACCAGCGAACACTGACAAAGCTTTTTTCTGGTTCCAAGTCATAAGAACCGGGTGCTTTTCTGATACTGACCTGTGTCTGACTTCCTAAGAAGTCAAGACCTCGCTAATGTTTTTTCACAACCATCCAGCCCTTAATAAGTCCATACTGGGAGGAGCCTATCAGACTTGGCCATCTGCCAATATTTCTGATAACTTCTGGTCTATATTGATCAAGGAGATGGGTCTATAAAAAGAAGGGAGGAAAGGAATCTTTCCCTATTTAGGGAGAACTTTTATATAGGTGTAATTAGCTTCTGGTCTTACCAAGCCTGTGTGTAAGACATAATTATAGTGTTTTGTCAACATAGGAACCACCTGGTCTCTAAGGATTTTATAAAGGTCCACTAAAAAGTCATTAGTGGCTAGGTATAGGCGCTAGGTGGCGTATAAAGCACTCTTCCTCCTTTTCCGTTACATCCACATTCAGATTTTTCCTTTGGTCAAGAGTTACAGATTAAAAGGAGAATTTTGTCATGATTCCCTTGTCAGTCGCATAATGCTTTTGTTATATCAGAGCAGTTACTTTACCTGAAATGGATCAGATAATCGCCAGAAAATGTTCAAAGGGCAGTCGGGAAAAACTTTTTTTTCCTATAAAGAGGATGTTTAAGAGATAATTTTTGCCCTACAGGACCACCTTGTCAGTGGCCCAGTAGGTGGTCAAAGGCATTTGTTTTTGCCAGATGAGTAGGGAATTTTCAAATAAAACCCATAGGTAACATGTCTGACAAAGATATGATCCGAGATAACCAGGTCCTTTCCTCCACCCTGTGATACAGATCCTCTGACCATATATAATCCAATGTGGACCATAATTGATATGACGGAATAAAATGAGTATTCTCTGCCATCAGGATTAAGCTCTCTCCAGTTATCTTGTAAACCCATCAAAGTGAGCAGGGGTTGGAGCTCCCTATTATCTGGGCTTCGATTTGCTGCCACCTGTTCTGAAGGACCTATACTCTTTCCAGTTATTTGTCAAGTTCATTCCCCCAACAATAATAGAACTGCAATGACCATTTTGGATTTTCCTGCCCAAGTCACCACCAAGAAGGCACCATTATGCAATTAAGGCCACGGATATAATATATGCTTATATCCTGCCTGACTACTAAGGCAGACACAAACCCTCTGCCTACCGAACAGCATAAGTGTGACTTAAATTTTTTTCTAGCATGGAAAATCTGATGAACAAGCTAAACTACTCCACCAGGTGGCACGGCCATAGGTAGATAATACCTATAGCTTGATAGCTATGTATAGAACCTGTGCAGCCAAGGATCTACAGCTGCTAGAACCCCAATGGAGAAAAGATGAAGGGGTGGAAAAGAAAGAAAAAAGGGGAATAGAATAATGATTTACTGAATACTACCATGGGGACCAGATAACTACAATCAGGCTCTTTTTAAAACAAGAGGGCCCTTTCTCTGATGAAAAGACCATTTAGCTAGCAAAAACCACAGGGAATGAAACCATGGAAACCACCAGGGATGGCATGGACCACCATCATGTACTCACAACCAATCTATTTACAAGGATAAACAAAAAGTCAACGGTCTGGGAAGCAGTTCTAATCAGCTTCTTCAGTAACCAATTCTCCTTTGGTGGCGATGAAGGATGACTGATGCAGAGACTCACTTAATAACAATTCACAGTCCATCGCCTTAGAAAACTCACTCCTGATTTGGGTTAGTAATGCAACAAGATTCTTTGTATAAAGACTTTTGTGCTAGTAATACATGCATACCTGCATTATAGAACATCACACACTTTTGCAGTAATTATAACCTGTGGTCATTACCGAACATGGTAATAGTTAACCCCTTAACGACCTTGGGCGTATGAGTATGTCCCAGGGCCGCTAAAGGGCTTTGCAGGGGGATCACTCCGCGACCCCCCCGCACAGCCGCCGGGTGTTAGCGGCAAATCGCCGCTAACACCCGGCAGTAACAGCGCCGGCGGGTGGCTCCGCCCGCTGGCGCTGTTTTACCCATCAGGTGCCGCGGCAAATATGGCCGCGCCGTCTGAATTAACGCCGATCGGTGCCGCGCGCCGATCGGTGCGGTGATCGGCATAAGCGCAGCTATGCTGCGCCGATCCGATCACCGGGCATTGTGGTGGGGAGCCTTGGGAAGGCTCCCGTCACTTACCCTGGCCGGTTTGCCCCACTTCCGTCCGCAGACAGGAAGTGGGGAAACCGCCATCTTTGTACACCCTAATGCATTGCCTATGCAATGCATTAGGTTGTATTAACAATCGCGCCACCTAGTGGTCAAGTACCACAGGTGGCCTCAATGTTAAAGTAAAAAAAAAATAAATAAAGTTTTAAAGTACAAAAAAAAAAAAAAAAAAGTATTAAAAGTTCAAAATCCCCCCCCTTTCCCCATTTTACAAATAAAATCATTAAAATAAAAAAGTTACACATATTTGGTATCGCCGCGTCCGAAAAAGTCCGATCTATAAAAATGTAACATTTATCCCGTACGCCGTAGAAGAAAAAAAATTCCAAACGCCAAAATTGCGTTTTTTGGTCATTTTACGTCACTCAAAAATGGAATAAAAATGATCAAAATAGTCGCATGCATTCCAAACTTCTAGCGATAAAAAGTACACTTCAGCCCGCAAAAAATGCCCCCTCACTGACGTCCGTAGGTGTTAGTACAAAAAAAGTTATTGGTCGCACAAAATGGCGCCGTGGCGCAAATTTCAAAAATAGAAAATGTTTGGAATTTTTTTACGGTACCAAAACATAATGGAAACCCTACATGTTTGGTATTGCCGGATGCGTAACAACCTGAAGAATACAGATAACACATTATATTTACCGAAGATTGAACGCCGTAAAAGCAAAACCCCCGCAAACATGGCGAAAATACATTTTTTTCACAATTTGTCCCACTTGGAATTTTTTTGCGGTTTCCCAGTATATTCTATAGTATAGTGAATAACACCATTAGAAAGTACATCTTGTCCCGCAAAATAAAAGCCCTCATGTGTCTATGTAGGTGAAAAAATAAAGAAGTTATGGCTTTCAGAAGGCGAGGAGGGACAAATGAACGTGTCACCAAAAAAAAACGCCTGGTCCTTAAGGGGTTAATTATGATGATTTAGCAGAGACCATATTCAGCATAAAAGCACCCTTGCTGAGGCTTGCTTTTCACCCATCCTGGTGTTAGGTGACTGGTCACTGTCCTTAGCTGTGGTGAATGACAGCAATATGTCTAGGCAGTTTTCTGCTTCTCTTCGGGAAGTGACAAACCATTGCCTTCCAGATTGATCTATCACCTTCAGTGTTTCGGAGTAATAAGTTGAAACCGGACTTTCTCTTAGAGCCAACTTTGCTACAGGCCCTTCTCTTTCTGGCGACTTTTACCGAAAAGTTCTCAAACTATTGCACATTAAGTCCTGAAAACAGGAGGGGAAACCCCATTTTGCAGCATGACCACAGTATCTGCACTTTATCATTAAAGTCCAGGAACTTCATTACTATAGTGAGATTCTGCTTGGAAGAACGATCCCCAGGTTTGTGCTCTGATGGGTTGCAGGTTAGGAACCGATGGACTCTTTCATCCCAGGAGGCAGCCGTTATAAAGTGAGCTTTAGGTAGTTCCACTTTTTGCAAGTCCTATTGCTGCTCTAACAGGAGCAATTCTCTAAATCTTCAAAGCGCTCTTAGAGGTGAATGTTTTTTGCGTGCAACTGAAGTTGAGCGCAAAACTAAAGTTTTGAACATAGGATTTTATTCTCGAGTATTTACCCTATAATCCAGCTCCTCCAATTTAGAAAAATGCTATTACACCTTTTGCTGCAGTTTACACAGATGTTGGTAATGTTTGTTCTAGTGTCTCCTGACAATCAGGAGCTATTTGTCTCGCCAACTCCAAGGCCAACTTTATATAAATTCAAGAAATGAGCCGAATCACCTTCAGGCTGTCTATTGTTGTTGTTACACTCATACTGTGAGGAAGCAGGAGATACCACACTGCAGCAGAGGTAGAACTCCAAAAGAGATCTGTCTATCAGTTGGTGGAGATCGTTCTAGGGGTCGCCTTGAAGGCTAAACGAAGGCTAGTCTGATCACAAAGTGGCTATTGCGACTAAATTGACCAGGTTGTTTGGGAAGCTCTTGCTGCTTACATCCTCACGCTAGCACCAGAATCGGAAGTACCTTTTAAATTTCACCAGCCTCCACAACAACAAAGCTCAGATTGCCTTACTCTGATAGGACATGAACACAAAGAAATGTTTAAAAGCCCCCCAGATTATCTACCAATGATATCACTGTTGAAGATGTTAATCTACAATATATAAAAAAACACGGATTTCTATCCCATAAACTCCAGGGCCAAAATAATGGATGAATTTCAGCAATTAGTTGAACAAGACTTAATAAATTTATCTAAAAACATATCCGGTTACGATAAAAATTTAACATATAGGGAAAATTGTGCACTTAAGGAGATACAGAATAATCCACATATTATAGTTCGCCCTGCAGATAAGGGTAGTCTCATAACAGTATTAGATAAAGAACTATATAGTAGGGAAATTAAAAGGATGCTTGGAGATACCAAAGTCTATAGACCATTAAACAGTGATCCCACAACTATCTTTGGTAAACAGGTTGAGAAATTACTGGAGGAGGGTCTTGCGTTAAATATTTTTACACCAAAATTAAAAGAAAGTATGCTTGTTAAATATCAGAAAATTCCTATCTTTCACGCATTTCCGAAAACCCACAAGGGAGTTTTTCCTCCACCGCTACGACCCATTATCTCGGGCATTGATTCAATATTTCAACGTTTAAGCGTATGGCTGGATATGGCTGGATAGGCACCTCCAGCCATTAGTACATCGCTCACCCAGTCATCTGAAGGATTCGGGTGATGTATTAAAAATTATGGAAGATATTACATGGCAGCCATATTTTTCATGGCTGTCATGTGATATTATGTCTTTATATACGGCTATTCCACACACCCTAGCTCTAAATGCACTTTGTTGCCAACTTAATAAATACACCAGTTATAATGAAGATCTCAAACAGTTCATAATTACAGTTACAGAATTCCTTCTACAGCATAACTATTTTGTATTTGATAAAAAAAAATTCTTACAGATACAGGGTTGCCCAATGGGCTCCTGTTTTTCGCCTTCATTGGCCAACATATATGTATCATGGTGGGAAGAAAAATACATCTATTCCACCCTTAATCCATTTGCACAAGATATTTTCATGTATACCAGGTATATTGATGACACCTTACTTATATGGCAGGGCAAAATTTCTGATATCCCCAAATTTATAGAATACATTAATAATAATCATTGTAATCTTCAATTTACGTGGGAGAATAATCAGAAACAAATTGCCTTTCTAGATTTGTTATGTGGAAATCATGAGAATGGAAAGGTTCTTACTAGCACACACAGAAAATCTATCTCGGGCAATGGCATTTTGTGTGCTGTCACCCTCAACATGTTCTCGAAAACTTACCGATGGGTGAATTTATACGTGCTAAGCGTAATTGTAACACACAGGAAGCCTTTGATGTTGAAAAACGAAACATTAGTGAGAGACTTAAACAAAGGGAATACAAAAATAGCACTATATATCGTGCCATAAATAAAACTGATAAAATATCTAGGAGAGATTTATTACATGGCAGTAAAGGTAAAGCAGATAATTCATATAATGTGAGTTTTGTTACCACGTTTAGTCGCCAATTTCAGAACATATCTACCATCATTAGAAAACATTTTCCCATGCTTAATCTTGATCCAACATTGCGTAAAATTCTGGAGAAAGGGTGTAGGTTTGTGTCAACCAGAGCCAGAACAATAGGAGATAGAATCTCACCAAGTTTATACTCGGACACTGTTAAAACTAACAACAGATGGCTTAATTTCAAGGGCTCCTTTAAGTGTGGTACTTCGAGATGCGGTTTATGTAAGTATATGGTCAGAAGTGATACTTTTTCATCGTTCTCTACAGGCAAAACATATCCTATTACATCTTTTATGAACTGCCATAGCAGTCACGTTATATATATGATTATTTGTGAGGAGTGCTGTATGCAATATATAGGATGCACTACCAGACCTTTACACACCAGGATTAGGGAACATATTTATGATATGAAACATCATCAATCTAGGAGTCTATCCGGTGCATCCAGGCATTTTTTAGATGTACACTTGGGTAACCTTAGCTTGTTTAAAGTTAAGGCTATTGAAATTGTACATAAACCTATGAGAGGTGGGGATTGGAGAAAGCCCCTCACTCACAGAGGCATTCTGGATTTTCTCGTTTGAAAATAGTTACCCACAAGTTCTCAATTTCCGTTCAGATTTGATGTATCTTTATTAATCTATTGTGTGCTGCTTTCTTGTCCTTTGTCTTTTTCTCTCCCTTTTTTTTTTTCTCTTTTTTGTTTGTAAAATTCTCTGTCAGTCAATGGGTTAAACTTCAGGTGTATATCTAATTAACTAATAGACATGTGTATAAGTACTATGTTAGTCTGCTTAAAGATTGTTACGATTAAGAGCCATGGGATAGGCTCGAAACGCGTGAACATAGCAGTGTTTTTACTTGTTGTTTTAAACTGTTCAACGAATAAAGTGTATTCTTAAAGATTTTTTCTATCCAAACCCGAGCACGAGTGCTGGAGCTTCTTTATCGTCATTTCCTGTGCACTTAAAAGCCCCCACACCCAAGTGTTATTCCTGTCCTGTTAGTTGACAGGCAACCAGTGCAAGAGCATCTCTCACAATTCATGAGAATTGGCTAGTCTTTAGATTGGATTCTGATTTCCTTCCTAACGTTCTCTCACATTGTCATAGGTCTCAGGATATAGTTGTACCCTCATTTTGTTCCAGTCCAAGAAATGAGCAGCAACAAAATTTCCATAAAATGGATGCAAGAAGGACCGTACTACGGTATAATATAGGCAACCAGGGGCTGGAGCCTAGATCAACTTTTTTTTCTAGTTCTCAAGAAGAAACAGAGGTAAGAAAGAAGCAAAGAGCACCATTTCTTGCTAGATTCGGGGAACCATATGTAAAGCCTGAAAAGGAGTTGACAAACCAGTTTCTGAAGATCTCAAAGCCCATTCTACCATGGCATTTTCTACAAGTTGGGCAGAAAAAACCTCAGTGGAACAAATCTGCAAGGAAGCCACATTGAAGAGCGTGCCGGAAATAAATTTGTATTTTTTTTTTTTTCCGTTTTTTTTTCTCTTGTAGGGTGGGAATGCCCTTGCTGTCGTGGAGTCTTTCAGGAAACTGGATTACTGGTGAGTCTAATTCCTCATTTCCCAAGTCTGTCTCCATGACAGCACACCTGAGAATAGCATTAGATAGGGACTACAGCACTACATGTCCTGCTCATGTATA
Organism: Phyllomedusa bahiana; assembly: GCA_025379985.1. NCBI lineage: Eukaryota > Metazoa > Chordata > Amphibia > Anura > Hylidae > Phyllomedusa > Phyllomedusa bahiana. Next base: position 42,692 of record JAODAL010002630.1, read on the forward strand.
TTAGACCTGTAGAGTGCAACAGTTTTTCTGCCTGTAACTGTATTCTTCAATCGTTATTTTGTTACAAAATGAGTTTTAAAAATTAAAGGGGTTGTCCAATTTATATAAAATGAGGCGTTAGACTCACCGGTAATCGGGACTATCCTGAAAGTCTCCACGACAGCACACCTAAATTGCCTTCCTTTGATATTGTACTGATAGTGGAAGGAAAACGTGAAACCCTTCACCTATCAGATGGAAGGAAAATGTGAGGTTCTGAAGAATACAGTTTAGACAGGCAGAAAAACTGTTGCACTCTACGGGTGTAATATATATGAGCAGACTTACAATGACAACAAAGTAAACATACCAAACAGAATTTTCTGGAAATTGAAGTTAACAATAGCAGTCAGTTTCCATACAGTATTTTCATGTACAGAATCTTTTAAAAGCGAATGCATGCCTCTTGTGATAAGGAAACAAAATGATTAAGCTATTAGTCGTACCTTCATGAAGCGTAAATGCCAACCAGAAGTTCAACCGCAGCAAAGAGTCATCTTCAATAATACAGTTAATGAAATTTAACAATAAAGGACTCTGTATTACACAGCCCATCTGTGCTGGAAGCTAAAAGACAAAAGACATTCTTGTAAAAAAAAAAAAAAAAAAAGATTAATTCGACCAACAGCAAAAATATACTAACTGGTAAATGGAAAAGTAAATATTTCATTTTAATCCTCTACTAAGAGGCATCTTTTTAAATGTATTGTTTAATAAACAATAGTCTTATAAGGGTACGTTCACACAGCATTTTTGGATTCGAAAATCTCATCCAAAAACGCAGCGTCAATCGGATCCAAAATGCATCCAACACGCAGGTGCGTGTTTGGATGTGTTTTGTCTGCAGCAGGATCACGCCCTATACTTTTAAATAGGGCGCAAGTAAACACGCTTTGGCGATTCAACCAACAAAAAAATGTAGGATCCAGCAAATGTATTCCAAAAAACAGGCAAAATTTATTAACACAGCTCTACAAAGTACAGGGGGCAAAAATGCTACTAACACGTAGCCTACACGTTTCGGGCTCTAAAAACTGGCACTTGTTCACGGCATATGCCGTGCTGATCTGGCAAGCTCCTGGCCATGCGCCTGTTTGCACTTCTTATCTGATGGCAGGACACATAAACCAGCTTTGAAGGGAGTGGGAGAAAAAAGCAGCGTTACTGGGCATCTGCACTAGCTGTTTCTGTGTCAGAGCCTGTGTCTGCTGCATAGAGAATCTACTGGTTGTAATGTAATAATCTGAGTAAACATGCAGACGCTCCCTGCTCAGAACCCCACCCCCCTCCGTCTGTAGTCAGTGAATGCTGCCTGCTCAGACCTTATCTTTACTCCTGAGCAGATAAGCGGGAGAAAACAAAACCCGCATAGGTTGTGCATGATACAGATATCGTCTGTGGTTTAGCCACACATGTTTGCTCAACTACAGAGACTGAATATCAGCCTCGAGAGGGTGCATGGGAGGTGGAGCGATGACATCACAGAGGAGGTAATTGTTTTTTTTAAACACAGAAACACAACAACCCTTTTTCAAGGCTCAAGAGGGGAGTATCAGCCTGTTAGGTAAGGAAATCACTTCTTGGCAAAACCCCTTTAAGTGTATGTTCAAACGGCGTGTTCAGTCCGTGTGAACATACATTATTAGATGCGTGTTTGGGTCAATCTAGACGGACCCAAACATGCATCTAGCATTGAGCTGTGTGATTTTACATTGCTTGCAATGTAAAACACGCATCGGTGTTCAGACGAGGGATCGCCGATGCGTATTTACTTGCACCTTTCGGATCCGTGTTTCGAATCCGTTCTAAGAATGAACATGTCAGTTCTTGATCCGAAAGATGCAGCAGGCACCCTATTTAAAACTACAGGGTGTGATCCTGCTGCAGCCAAAACCCTGCTTTAATGGCAATGAGTGAACATACCTCAGATCTGAGCTGTTTAACCCTTTGGTGCCAGAGTGAATAGTGACAATTGCATGTAAGCAGTTTTAGAGAGAGGGGGCTACCTCTATTACTCTATTAGTGTCCCTTGCGATGTGTTCCAAGCGAGCCGATGGGTTTACATGGCAACCGAGGACATAACTAAGGTTTTCAGGTCTGACTTGCCTGGCAGAATTACACCGACATGTAGTGCATTACATTATACCCAAGTAATATAATGTATTATATGATCAATCAAATGATTGCATGTTTAAGTTCCCTAGAGGGACTGCAAAATCTAAAAATATTTAAGACAAATAAAAAAAAAAAAAATCCCAATTAACCCCTTACTAACATTTGACGTACCCATACGTCAAGGTCAGGTACGGGTTCCTGCAACTTGACTTATGGGTACGTCATGGCGCAGTCGGCAATCGGCGCAGTGTCTGGTGACGATTGCAGGCATGGTGATTGACAGTCACCATGGAGACCAGTACACAGCAGTAATATGTGCAGGTCTCCTTTGTAAAAGCGATTTGGAGATCGCTGATACAAATCCCCTATAGGGAAAAGTGGAGAAAATGTGAAAAAGTAAAAAAAAAAAAAAAAAAAGTTAAAACGTAAAACACAAAAAATAAAATAAAAAACATGTACACCGCCCTTTTCCCCTTTACAAACACCTATCACCCCAAAAAGGATCGAAAATAAATAAAGTACCCATATTTGGTATCGCTGTGTGCGTAACGACCCACCCTATAAATATGTTATAAATAAAATTATGGCTATTAGAAGATAGCGATGCATAAATATTGATTTACACAATAAAACCACTTTTTTTAAAAAAAAAAGTGCTTCCATATAAAAAAAACTTGGGTATCACCGTAATCGTATCGACCCACAGAGTAAAACTAACTTGTCACAGATACTGCACGGTGAGCGCTGTTAAAAATAAAAAACACTTCTAAGATTGCAGTATTTTCTTCACACTGCCTTCCAAAAAATGGATTTAAAAGCAATTAAAAAGCCCTGTCACCCCAAAGGAAATACCAATAAAAACGTCAAATCATCCCGCAAAAAACAAGCTCAGTACACAAAATAGTTATGGCTCACAGACTACGGCGATGCAAAAACGTGTTTTCCCTTTTGAATAAAAGTGTTTTTAATGTGTAAAAGCAGTAAAACATAAAAAAAATATATATATACAAATTGGGTATCGCTGTAATCGTATCAACCTGCTGAGTAAAGCTAGCTTGTCATTTAGGCTATGTCCACACTGCACATGATTACGATCGTATCTCCGGCGCTTTTCGTTTTTTAAAAGCGCCGAAGATACGAACGTCAGTATGGTGCCATAGACGGCGATAGAAAAGACGAGTTGCTGTCTACACAGCTCGTCTTTTCTATGCCCGTCTTTCGGCAGCGGCGTATTATCCAACATGTTGTATAATACGCCGGTGCTTCTAGTCTTCTTGACGTCTTCCCATACAATACTATTGTATGGGGGACGTCGGGAAAACGAGAAGCGGTCGAGGCTTTTGCACAAGAGCGTGACAAAAGCCGCGGTCCTGCATCAGAGAAAGAACGGCCGCTTTTGGAGCCGTTTTTTCTCTGATGCAGTGTAGACATAGCCTTATACCGCACGGGGACCGCTGTAAAAAAAATAAAAAACACTACAAAACAAGCACATAGTCAGCTCCGTATACAGAAACATAAAAAAAGTTATGGCTGTCAGACTATGACAACATACAAACGCTTTTTTTTATAAACTCATTTCTATTGTGTAAAAGTAATAAAATATAAAAAACTGTAAATTCTATATATCACTGTAATTGTACCGACCCGCAAAGTAAAGTTATCCAGTCATTCATCCCGTACGGCGAACACTGTAAAAAGGAAGCCCAAAAAATAATGGCAGAACGGAGTTATTTTTCCCCCCCATTTTCATGGCCCAATGCTAAAAAAAACTATGGAACACCTGTGCACCCAAAATGCACAATACACCCCTAGATGAGATACATGAGGGGTGATGAATCCAAAATAGGGCGATTTCTGGAAGGTTTCACCTGTTCTGGTACTTTGGGGGCTTTGCAAATGCAACATGGCCCCACCAAAATCTGCATTCCAAAAGCCAAACAGCGCTGCCTCCCTTGTATGCCCTGCCATGCGCCCAAACAGCAGTTTACACCCACATGTAGGGTATTGCCAAACTTGGAAGAAATTGCTTAACACATTTTTGGGGCTTTTTTTTCCAGGATTCCATGTAGATATTAAATAATCTTCAGCTAAAATTGCAGATTGTTGTCGGTAATTGGGTGGCTATTTCCTCTCTGGGATGATTGCTCCTTTTTTCTGCCCCTGGTGTGGGGCCCGCACCAGCCAACGCCTTTCGATACATTTATCCTACATTAGTGTGCAGACAGCGCATAGTTTGTTGTGTTTATGTTAATTATTCCTACATCAGTCTCAGAGTGCCCAGGTTTATGCTTTTTATATAATTAGGAGACCTGTACTATGCTAGCTTGTCTGCCGTATTGGTATATATGTATAGCCCTACCTGAGCTCTCTGTGCATATGTCCATTGCCTTTTGCAGACTTATTTTGGATGTTTTCTTTTACCATGTACTCCTGTTTAATATGTTTATTTTTCCCGATCATTACGGGTGCAACGCTTGCTTTTGAAATAAAGTTTGGAATTTGAAAAAAAATTTGCAGATTGTTGGAAAAAATAAGTTTTTTTTATTTTCAGAGCCGAATGCTAAAAAAATTTGTGAAACACCTGTGGGGTCGATATATTCACTGCACCCCTTGATATATTCCTTAAAGGGTGTAGTTTCCAATATTGGGTCTTTTTAGGGTTGTTTCTTACGTTTTAACACCTTAGGGTGTCCGCAAACCTGGAATGCCGCCTAAATAAAGTCGTAAAGAAAATGAGACCCCAGAGTCCGGAAGGTGCTCCTCCTACTCTGAGACTTGTGGTTGAGTCAAATAGCGTACTAGGGCCACATATGGGATATCTCTGAAAACGGCAGAATCTGGGGAATTGATGCTTAGTTGCATTTACCTGGTCACATCTACTGTGTTCCAGAGAATAATGGATAAAAATTGCAAAAAGAGTGAAATTTTGAAATTTCACCTCACTTTGCTTTAATTTCTGTAAAATACCTAAAATACCTAAATATGAAAATGTGAAAAATGACTACTAAATTTCTAAGCCCCATCATGTGGTAAAAAATAAAAAAATAAAGATTAAAAAAATTATGCCAACCTACAGTGGACATATGCTAGATGCTAGTTATAAACTATTTTGAGTGGAATGACTGTCTTAGACACAGACATTTTTGACCTTTGAAAACTGCACATTTTTCCAAATTTTTATGATTGTGAGGAAAATGGACTCAAAAATGACAAGCCACCCCCACAGTTCTCATAACTCAAACTGATTCCGATTGCAGCAGTCACCAGGAATCGTCAATTAGGAATTTTCCTTCCATAGGAAGCCACCGCAGCAGGAGATGCCAGCACATCAAAGAATTTTCATTTAAATTTGTTAGCACCTGGCTCAAGCAAACACACATGGCCTCTCTCAGACTGGTGAGCAAAGAAGCTTGGAGACAGCCGGGCATCGATATTTCATAATTTATCAGAGAATCATGTATCACAGGTCCACTCCAGTTTCATATTTTAAAATATGAAACTTCCCACGCTCGTAGGGTGCAGGGTAAGGGAGAAATCCAAAGCTGGCAGTAGAAACCAAATAGGACTGGCACGTTTGGTACCAGGCCGTAGCTTAGGACCATCCGGTTCTGATGGTATCACTGGCTCAGTTCCGTGCCAAGGCCCTGCCACATTTTGTGTTTCAGCCAAAAAACGGCATGGCCAGAGGGAGGAGTTTGTAGAACGTCCCAGGGGTGTGAGTGGGAGTGTAGGGAGGTGTGACGTGGGCTGCCCCAGTACGGTTATAAGCCGAAGCCCAGGTATGCCCATTGTAGTTCATTGGAGGGAGGGGTGGTATCTAACACCAGCATTCCAGGAACACCTACACAGAACAAAGGCCACATTGAACCCCCACTCACCATGTGTGCCCTGCACAAAGCCAACCTAAGGTAAATAGACATCTTGCCGCCTCTGTATTTTTTTTGTTTTTTTAAACACATTTTATTACTTTTCTCATTTTATAAAACAAAACAGCTCCATCATGGTAAAGGTCAGAACAGAAGTAGACATTTCAGGCCAGTGCCCAAACAATCGAAATATCATGTACAAAGTCTAACAAACATTATACAGAGACAAAATCAACCGACACAGACAAAATCATCAACTAAGAACTGCTGTGCGTGCGTCCTCTCAGCAGAAGAAGTTATGACGCATCGGAGCCCTATGTGAAAACCCTCGGACCAGATTGCACAAGTGGATGTTGTCTGTTATGGCTGTGTTCCTCATATTTGAAGCCTCCCTAAGGTACCGCCGATCCCCTCCTTACAGTACCAACCTGTGTACTGAAAGGTTTGCATCAGGGCCCTGATTTCCCTATCCTAGTAGTGAGAATCAATAAAGGTTCTCCAGCGTTTGAAAAAACCCGAAGTACGTGCTTCCTTATGTCTCTCTGTCTCGAGCTTATCAGCAACTAAGTAATCCTCCAGCTGTTTCATGACCCCAGTGGGAGACGGTAAGGTGGGTTTAATCCAATGATGGAGTAGGTAGCGTTTTGCAGCAAGCAGAGCTATGTGTATTATTCCCGGGTAATTCGGCGTATCCTCCTCCCCCGGATTCACCCACGGCCCCCTCAGGAGGTCTGGGAGAGTGGAAGATTAATAGACCATATTGCTTCTGCAGCTTGATCCCAAAGTGCACCTTAATATACCTAACAAGACTGCCCCAGTAGTCCTGCGAGGAACTACACTCCCATAAGCCATGCCAGAGATCAGTTTTATATGTTCCACATTTGGGGCAGTGCTGCAGCCTGTCAAGGAATCCCGGGGAGACGAGGAGGTTGAAGGCATAAATAGCATTGTGAATTATTTTGAGAAAGGTTTCACGCCAAGTCTCACATATGACATGCCGTCGTACAGCGCCCAACCCCTCGAGAATCATTTCTGAAATCTGGACATCGTCCAAGCGACGCTGCGAGAACTGGAAGGCCTGTGAGTTTGTCCATCTCAGGTACCATCCTCTTATTGTGTTGTATAATCCAGAAAGGGAGCAAGTGTCTCTGAAGGAAGTGACAAAGACGTCAAAGTCGTTCGGAGCGTTCTCCTTTGAGATATCTTTTAACCTGGTTTTACAAAAGTAGAAAAGCTGGTATGCAGCCAACATATGTTTACCGGGCAGAGAGAATTTTCTAGCATCTCCGTAGGTTTAAGCCATCTATTTGACTTGTCATGCATTAGCTGACCTGCCGTCTGCAGATCTTTGTCTCTCCACATATGGAACATAGGGTTAGATTGTCCCAGTGGGAACTCTGGATGGTCCCAAAGAGGCATGTCTTTAGACTTTGCAAAGGAGAGGCCCAATTTCTTCAGAATTTCCTTCCAGACCATTAATGTGTCGCGAATTAACACAGAAGATTTAATCGGGGCAGGTAGTTTAGGGTATTTTGTGTGGAATAGAGCCTGGGGGTGCCAAGGGAACATTAGCTCTCTTTCTAGATCCCAGTTAGAAAAGCAACCACGTCCCCATACCCAATCCAACACTTGTCTGGCCAACAGGCCAGATTATAGTCTCTGACATCTGGGAGGTTGGCAGCCCTAGTTCGCAGCATTAGTTTCCGTAGTGCTATCCGAGCTTTTTCCCTGCCCAAATAAACTTTGAAAATCAAGATTTGATCCTATTAATGTCTTTATGTCTAAAGAGGAAGGGCAGGGTTTGCAGCGGATTTAGCAGTTTCGGAAAGCAAATCATTTTAATATCGTGACACCTGCCAGCCAACGAGAGTGGGAGTGAGGACCAACGCCCCAGATCCTGGGAGATTTTATCAATAATGGGTGGGACGGGTTCTACCAATTTTGATTCCTAGATAGGTGATATGATTTTGGGCTCGTGTGATGTCAATATTCAGGGCGTTGCTTTGGGTGACAATTTTGGGCCTAGTTCTAAAATTTCACTTTTAGCAACATTTTTGTATCCCGAAAGATTACCAAATATTTGTAGGGTGTCTAAGACTCTGGGAAGCTGGGACAGGGGACATGAATAAAATCAGGTTGTCCACAAAAAGTGCAGTCTTAATTTCCCTACCTTCAAGTCTGATTCTCGTGAACAGGTCAGAATCTTCTAAGAATTTGGTAAGGGATTCAAGGGCTAAATAAAAAAAGGAGGGGAGACAACGGGCAACCCTGTCGGGTCCCCTTCTGGAGGGAGAACCTGGAGGAGAGGAAACCTGGTGTATGGATTTGGGCAGTGGGGCTGTTATAGATGGCTGAAAAATATGTTCTAAATGCGCCTGTGATACCCATATTGTCCAGGACAAGCCAGAGCCAATCCCAGTGCATGTTGTCGAAGGCCTTTTCTGCATCTAAGGCCACCAGAACAGGTTGTTCTCCTGGCACTGGCCTGTGATGGACTTGCTCCAAGGCAGCCAAGACCTTCCTAATGTTACCCACCACAGCCCGCCCTCTGATAAATCCCTTCTGCGCAGGGCCAATTAGTTGTGGCATAAAACCCGCCAAGCGGTCTGCCAAAATTTTGGATAAGATTTTCTGATTAATGTCGATGACCGAAATAGGTCTGTAGGAGGCAGGCAACAGTGGGTCCTTGCCTTTTTTGGGGAGGACCATGATACACGCATTTTTAGCTTCTGGGCGTAAAAACCCTGAATGTAGAACCGAGTTATAATACTTTGCGAGAATTTGGTCAATTTGGTCAATTAAGATTTTATACAGTTCCCCTGAAAAACCCGTCAGGGCCCGGTGCTTTCCCTGCTTTCAGCTGATGTATGACTGCAGTGACTTCCCACTCAGTGATGTCTTCATTTAACGTGTCCCTCTGAGAATCGGACAAATGGGGGAGCTTTACTTTAGAAAGGAAATCCTGGCAGTCAGATGTGGGAGATTGACCGTCCGAGGAATAAAGTAATGTGTAGAATTGCCTAAAGGTGTCATTTACACGCTCCGGGTCGACAGTTGTGGACCCACCTGGCGCTCGGATGGCTGGGATGTGGGTGGGCTTGTGAGAACCCTTTAGAATTCTGGATAGGAGTTTCCCTGACGTATTCCTGTATCTGAAAAGAGTAGAGTGCATATGGGATCTATGTAATCCTTCCCTACAGTCAGCGCATAAGTCGAACTCACGTTTAGCCTTTTCCCAATCTAATCTATTCACATCTGACCCATTTCGTAGAAAAGCTTTATAGGTTTCCCTAACATTTGAAGAGGCTGTTAAAAAGGAGCGCACAAGATTTTTCCTATAGGAGGAGGTAAAGGCTATAACCCTGCCTCTTAGCACCACCTTTGCTGTCGCCCAATAGAGATCATTTAGGTGCACTTCATTGTCCTTGGCAAACGCCATCCACCAGTCTCTGACCGTGTCTGCAAAATTCTCTGTTTTGGCCAGATACGCCGGGAACTTCCAAAAAAAATCCGTGCCCTTCGGAAATGTTTCAGCCAAGTCCAATGAAATCGGGGCATGGTCAGAAATAACCATGTCCATGATCTGGGCGTGATCTACTCTGTGTAAGAGGCTGTCCGAGACCAAAAGGTAGTCTAACCTAGACAATGACTGATGGACAGGGGAGAAGAAAGTAAAGTCTCTCTCGTCTGGATTCCTCTCTCTCCAACAATCATGGAGGCCAGTAGTGACTGCTAGATGCTGTAAGATCCCCGCCCACGGCGGCTGGGTGGCCCTCCTATGACTGCTCAGAGGTCCTCCTCGTCTATCCACGAGAGGATCCATAACCCCGTTCATGTCACCACCTATGATCTTTTGCTGGACCGGATCATTGTAAATCCTCTTTTTGAGATCCTGGAAGAAGGCCCGACTGGGACCATTTGGTCCGTATACATTGTATATGCTGAGGTCCATACCTCCCCATTTGATGACTAAGTGTGAAAGTCTCCCTTCTGATTCATGGTTGTGAGAAATTCGCTGAAACGTGAAGTTTTTATGTATAAGGGTGACAACCCCCGCTTTGCCTCCCACCGCTGGATACCTGAAGACATGACCAACCCACAGTCTTTCGAGACGTTTGAAATCTTCCACCTTGAGATGAGATTCCTGTAAGAGAGCCACGTCTGGGCGTAGTTTCTTTAGATGCCGGATCACCTTCGTCTGTTTATTCGGAGAACAGAGCCCCTTTATGTTCCAAGAGATGATCGGCATATAAAGATCCCTTTAAAGAAATAAAACTGAGGGTTAGCATGTCGTATGTGTGTCGGAGTGGGTCTTGCCCTGATACGTTTGATCTGCCACAAAGAGAGCTGCGGTACCGTGAGGGTGAGTAGAGGAACGCATCGCATCAGCAAAAAAAACTTAAGTAAAGAACGATTTAACCAAACAAGCTTATGCTTAACAGCATCATTGAACAAAAACACCAAAGAGATCCATACTTCTCTCCCTTCGCTGCGTTAAACTTTCATAGTTTGTAAGGCCGAAAAAAGATGAGACGTCCATCCAGTTCAGCCTGTATTGCTAAGGTGTTGATCCAGAGGAAGGCAAAAAAAAACCAATGAGGTAGAAGCCAATTGTCCTCATTTTAGGGAAAAATTCCTTCCCGACTCCAATCTGGCAATCGGAAAAATCCCTGGATCAATGACCCCTCTCCAGAATCCTAGACACTATAACCTTGTTATATTATTACGCTCCAGAAACGCATCCAAACCCTTTTTAAACTCTGTTAGTGAATTCACCATGACAAGTTCCTCTGGCAGAGAGTTCCACAGTCTCACTTCTCTTACAGAAAAGAATCCCTTTCTATGTTTATGTAGAAACTTTCGTTCCTCAAGACGTAGAGGATGCCCCCTTGTTCTAGATACAACCCTGGGTATAAATAAAACTTGGGAGAGATCTCTATATTGACCTTTGATGTATTTAAACATTTATTATGTCCCCCCGAACCCGTCTTTTCTGTAAACTAAATAACCCCAATCTTGCTAATCTTTCTGGGTATTGTAGACCACCCAGTCCTTTTATTATTTTTGTCGCCCGCCGTTGTACCTGTTCAAGCTCTACAATGTCTTTCCTGTGCACTGGTGCCCAAAACTGTACACAATATTCCATGTGTGGTCTAACCAGTGACTTGTATAATGGGAGAATAATGTTCTCATCATGTGCCTCTATGCCCCTTTTAATGCACCCCATAATCCTATTTGCCTTGGCAGCTGCTGTCTGACACTGGCTGCTAAAATTTAGTTTACTGTCCGCCAGGATTCCCAAGTCCTTCTCCATGTCACTTTTACCCAGCCCTATTTCCATTTAACATGTAGTCATGTAATGGATTTTTCCTCCCCATGTGCATAACCTTGCATTTATCTGTGTTAAACCTCATCTGCCATTTCCCTGCCCAGGCCTCCAACTAATCCAGATCCCTTTGTAATAACACATTATCCTCTATTGTGTTGATTACTTTACAGAGTATCGTCTGCAAAGATCGATATTCTACTGTGCAATCCATGTGTAAGATGGTTAATGAAAATGTTGAAGAGGATAGGGCCCAATACTGACCCTTGTGGTACCCCACTAGTAACAGCAATCCAGTCAGAGTATGTACCGTTAATTACTACCCTTTGTTTTCTATCAGTGAGCCAGTTGCTTACCCACTTGCACACATTTTCCCCCCGTCCCAAGCATTCTCATTTTATTTACCAACCTTTATGTGGCACCGTATCGAATGCTTTTCTTAAAATTAGATATATGACATCCAATGCCTCACCCCGATCCAGTCCTAGCACTGACTTCCTCATAGAAGCTGATGAGATTAGTCTGACAGGACCGATCCTTCAAGACCCCATGCTGGAACGGCGTTATACATTTATTTTCACTGAGATACTTCAGGATAGCATCTCTGAGAAAACCTTCATACATTTTACCTACAACAGAGGTCAAACTTACCGGCCTATAGTTTCCTGGATCCCTTTTGACCCCTTTTTGAATATTGGCACCACATTTGCTATGCACCAATCCTTTGGGACATACCCCGTTATTAGACAGTCCATAAATATTAAGAATAGGGCCTATCTATGACATCATTTAACTCCCTTAGGACACGTGGTGTATGCCATCTGGACCTGGGATTTGTCATTTAATCTTCTTAAGACGGTGCTGCACTTCTTCCTGGGTTAGACAAGAAACTTTCAAGTCGGAGTTTACCTCATCCCTCTGTTCAACAGGAAGCTCATCCTCCTCGGTAAATACAGTGGAGAAAAAAGTGTTTAATAGGTTAGCTTTTTTCTCGTCGCCCTCTACTGTCTCTCCCTCAGTATTTTTCAAAGGGCCAACATTTTCTTTAATGTTTTACTATTTATATAGTTAAAAAATATTTTTGGGTTAGTGTTACTTTCTATAGCGATACGTCTTTCCGACTCCAGCTTTGCTTCCTTTATCTTTATTTTACACACTTTATTTTTTTTCCCTATAGCTTCTTAGTGCCTCTTCACTACCATCCTGTTTTAGTGGGTGAAATGCTTTCTTTTTGTATTTTATTGCCTCTTTTACATCCCTGTTGATCCACATTGGGTTTTTCCTGTTTCTAAATATTTTATTACCATAAGGTATGTACCTCTCACAGTTGTAGCCTAGGATGTTTTTAAAAATATCCCATTTATTATTTGTCCTGCCATATTTAAACACATTGTCCCAGTGAATATGGTTTAGGGCCTCCCTAAGCAGAATAAAATTAGCCTTCCTAAAATTCAGTGTTTTTGTTGCTCCTTGACAAAAAACTATTGAAGGATAAACGGAAATTTATTATATTATGGTCACTATTCCCTAGGTGACCCTCAACCTGAACCTTTATTATTCTTTCAGGTCTATTAGTCAATATTAAGTCTAGAAGGGCCTTTCCTCTAGTCGGTTCTTGCGCCATTTGGTAAAGGTAATTATCATTCGTTATTGACAAAAACCTGTTTCCTTTATGATTGCTACAGGTTTCAGATTCCCAATTGATGTCTGGATAGTTAAAGTCGCCCATAATAATAACCTCATTCTGATTAGCCACCTCATTTATTTGCCTGAGGAGTACATCTTCCATGAGTTCTGTTATATTTGGGGGCCTATAGCAGACCCCTATTAGTATTATATTGTTACCCCCATGTATATTTACCCATAATGATTCCACATGTTCATTACCTGTACCTATATCTTCCCGCAGTGTTGGCTTCAGACAGGATTTTACATAGAGACATACACCTCCCCCCCTTCCGGTCTTTACGATCCCTTCTAAATAGACTGTAACCCTGTAAGTTAACCGCCCAGTCGTAGCTCTCGTCCAGCCATGTCTCAGTTATCCCCACTATGTCATATTTTTCTTCAGCTATTAGTAATGCTAGTTCATTTCTTTTGTTGGTCAGAATCCTGGCATTGATCAGCATGCAATTTAGAGATTTTTCAGTTTTTATTCCTTTTTCCCTGATATTTTTAACTATTGCTACACCCCCTTCCTCCACTCCACCCCCTATTTTATTCCTAATTCCCAGCTCTCTATCTTCACTATCTTGCATGCTATCTTTGTAGTTACTCTCCCCCCCAGTCCCTAGTTTAAATATTCCTCCAACTTCCTGGCCATTTTGTCCCCCAATACAGCTGCACCCTCCCCATTTAGGTGCAGCCCATCCCTAGCATAGAGCCTGTAGCTAAGACAGAAGTCAGCCCAGTTCTCCAAAAACCCAAATCCCTCTTTCCTACACCCATTTTTGATCCACTTATTCACCTCTCTAATCTCCCTCTGCCTCTCTGGTGTGGCCTTTGGAACAGGTAATATTTCTGAAAATTTTACCCTGGAGGTCCTTGCCTTGAGCTTTTGGCCAAAGTTCCTGAAATCATTTTTAAGGACACTCCACCTACCTCTAACTTTGTCATTGGTGCCAATGTGGACCATGACAGCTGGATTCTCACCAGCCCCACCCAGTCATCTGTCAACCCGATCCGCAATATGTCGAACTCGGGCCCCAGGTAAACATACTGTTCAACGATCTCGGTCTTTGTGGCAGATTGCCCTGTCTGTGCCCCTAATAATGGAGTCCCCAACTACTAGCACCTGTCTAGCCTGACCTGCACTCCTATTCCCCATCTTACTGAAGCAGACAGGGATAGTGTCTTGCTGCAGCAATGCTATTTCTGAGCTGATATCCCCCTCATCTGCCAATCTTGCAAATTTGTTGGGGTGTACCAGATCAGGACTAGCCTCCCTGACACTCTTCCCTCTACCCCTCTTTCTGACTGTTACCCAGCTAGCTGCCTCTTGTTCCTGCACCTCCATGCTACCATCCTCCCCAGCACCTACTCCAGTGAGTGCTTGCTCAGTGAGCAGCAAACTCGCTTCCAAGTTTGCAATGAATATCAGTGTTGCCACCTGCTCATTTAGATCCAGGATACGGGCTTCTAAATGAGCAGTGTGCACACATCTTGCACAGCAGTATGCCCCCTCGAACAGTTGCTCAAGGATGGCATAGATTGCACAGGTTGTGCACTGGACAGCATTGTCAAACATGGAACTTATGGGGATGTTACCAAAAAGATATATGAATAAATTATAATAATAAGCAGTACAATACTGTCCCCTCTAAACTCCCCAAATCTAAAGTCTCTCAATCTTAAGTCTCCAACACTTAAAAGAAACACACTTATAAGGAAAACACACTCGCAGACTCGTTCACTCACTCAAAATACTCAGTTTTAAACCTTTCCCACACTGCTGTTTGGCTGTGCTGCAACCTCTCTTTCAGGAGCAAAAGACTCCCTTTTTTCCAGCAACAGGGGAATATAGGATAATCAAAAAAGATCCATAACCTTCTCTTCCCCCCCCCCCACCCACCAGCATATAAAATGGCCTTAGGACATTAACACTGAAAACCGCAATATTGAAAAAGTTCCCAAGCATAAAGCAAATCGGGTATAATGGGTTGTACGCGCTCCCGAGAAACCTTAAAGGATATCTCCTCGAGAAGCCGTCAAGGACTTAACAAGGCCCCGGAGGGATCAACAGAAGCGTCCATAGTCCTCAGTCCGGAGTGAAAACCCTCGGACCAGATTGCCCAAGTGGATCTTGTCTGTTATGGCTGTGTTCCTCATATTTGAAGCCTCCCTAAGGTACCGCCGATCCCCTCCTTACAGTACCAACCTGTGTACTGAAAGGTTTGCATCAGGGCCCTGATTTCCCTATCCAAGTAGTGAGATTCAATAAAGGTTCTCCAGCGTTTGAAAAAACCCGAAGTACGTGCTTCCTTATGTCTCTGTCTCGAGCTTATCAGCAACTAAGTAATCCTCCAGCTGTTTCATGACCCCAGTGGGAGACGGTAAGGTGGGTTTAATCCAATGATGGAGTAGGCAGCATTTTGCAGCAAGCAGAGCTATGTGTATTATTCCCGGGTAATTCGGCGTATCCTCCTCCCCCCTTGAGGATTCACCCACGGCCCCCTCAGGAGGTCTGGGAGAGTGGAAGATTAATAGACCATATTGCTTCTGCAGCTTGACCCCAAAGTGCACCTTAATATACCTAACAATACTGCCCCAGTATTCCTGCGAGGAACTACACTCCCATAAGCCATGCCAGAGATCAGTTTTATATGCTCCACATTTGGGGCAGTGCTGCAGCCTCTCAAGGAATCCCGGGGAGATGGGGAGGTTGAAGGCATAAATAGCATTGTGAATTATTTTGAGAAAGGTTTCACGACAAGTCTCACATATGACATGCCGTCATACGGCGCCCAACCCCTTGAGAATCATTTTTGAAATCTGGACATCGCCCAAGCAACGCTGCCAGTACTGGAAGGCTTGCGAGTTTGTCCATCTCAGGCACCATCCTCTTATTGTGTTGTATAATCCGAATCATGGTTGTGAGAAATTAGCTGAAATGTGAAGTTTTTATGTATAAGGGTGACAACCCCCGCCTTGCCTCCCACCGCTGGAGACCCAAAGACATGACCAACCCACAGTCTTTCGAGACGTTTGAAATCTTCCGCCTTGGGATGAGATTCCTCTAAGAGAACCACGTCTGGGCGTAGTTTCTTTAGATGCCGGATCACCTTCGTCCGTTTATTCGGGGAACGGAGCCCCTTTATGTTCCAGGAGATGATCGGCATATAAAGGTCCCTTTAAAGAAATAAAACTGAGGGTTAGCACGTCGTATGTGTGTCGGAGTGGGCCCTGCCCTGATACGTTTGATCTGCCACAAAGAGAGCTGCGGTACCGTGAGGGTGAGTAGAGGAACGCATCACATCAGCAAAAAATTAAGTATAGAACGATTTAACCAAACAAGCTTATTATTAACAGCATCATTGAACAAAAATGCCAAAGAGAGATCCATACGTCTCTCCCTTCGCTGCGTTAAAGTGACTCCCTTTTTTCCAGCAACAGGGGAATATAGGATAATTAAAAAAGATCCATAACCTTCTAACCCTCCCCCCACCAGCATATAAAATGGCCTTAGGACATTAACACTGAAAACCGCAATATTGAAAAAGGTCCCAAGCATAAAGCAATCTGGTATAATGGGATGTAACCCGCCAGCGTGCTCCCGAGAAACTTAAAAGGATATCTCCTCGAGAAGCCGTCAGGGACTTAACAAGGACCCGGAGGGATCAACAGAAGCGTCCATAGTCCTCAGTCCGGAGTATGATCCTGCTGCGTGTCCGCTCTTTGTTGTCGTCGCTCCTTAGGCGAGAGCGGCGGTGGAGATGGTGAACGGTCCAAGGGAGAGTCTCTGTCTCTTCTTGGTAGTACTCCCCAGATTATCATCTCTGGATGGTGACCCTGGACTTGGAAGACTTTTCTAGACCTATTGGAAGTTGGAAAGAGACTTTCCAGCCTCTACAGCTGAGGTGAAGAAGCGGGGAGGCCCATCCGGGTCTAGCACCGTGAGAGTCGCCGGGTACAAAATTTGGAATCGAGTTTTCTGCTTGAAAAGCGCCGTGCAGATCTTACTAAAAGCTCTGCGACGTTGAGAGACATCCGCAGAAAAGTCCTCAAACAACAAAACTTTGTGTCCCCTTATAAGTAAAGGGACATTTAGCCTGCAATATGCCCTTAATATTTCTGATTTATCATTACAGTCCAGGAACTTCATAATAAGTATGGCTTCTCTGCCTGTTTTGTGCCCTGGGTGAGTGGGAGATGCTGCCCTTTGGGCCCACCCGGTGTACTCTTTCAATACAGCATGCATGCTTTAACCCTAGAGCTGCTGGTAGTTCTTCCTGGCACAGGTCCTGGAGATCTCTCTGTTCGAATGACTCAGGCAGCCCTACCATTCTCAGATTACTCCTTCTGGAGCGATTTTCAAGATCCTCAATGCGCTCTTGTTGGACCAGTTGGGCTATGGCACAGAGCTTTAGTTTAGCATGCAGGGCACTATTGTCGGTCTCAAGATCATTTAGTCTCGTTTCTAATTCGTCCAGCCTGACTGCTTGGGCTTGCACTTCATGTTGTATTTTGGTGAGAGAAGCCTGGACTGTTGATTCCAGGGTAGCCTGCAGGTCAGGGGCTATGTGCCTTGCCACTTCCATGGCTAATAACTTGTAGTCTATGGCATAGGGTGAGCTATCCTCCATTGTGAGATTAAGGCTGTTGAGAGGGGTATAGGTGGTAATGAGCTCTGCCTCCGTTTCTGCTGCTCCCCCCTTCTGTCTCTCTGACCTGCTTAAGCTGGCTGTGCTGGCAAGCGTGGGCGGCTCCTGGTTTCTGCACGCTCCTGAGGATGTACCGCTCCATCAGAGGGGGATGCGGCTGGCGTACGGGCCGTTTGAGGCTCCTGTCCGTGGTCGGTCGGCGCTGCTGAGAGCAGCTATGAGCGGGATTAGCTGGCGGGAAGCGGGAGCCGAGGCGCGCTACATCCCTCTGCGCCGGAAGTCCCCTCTGTATTTGTAACCATATCCTCATTTGCACCTCTGACCAATATCTGTATAGTTTTGTCCCTATGCATATATTGTTTGTCTAGTGCGCCCTCCAAGACGAATTAAATCTATAAACTTTAATCTGGACTGGTTTGTTGTCTTGATCATCAACCTTACCCGCCTTATTCTCGGTCTTTAATATATAGCTACCCGAGGCTGGTTGCTGGCCTTGTTTTAAATCGGTAACGGACTGGTCTTATAACCAACGAGGAACTGGTGGCAGTCTATGGAGCAGACAGAGCTCTGTTTGACCAGTGTGGGTAAACAGATCTCTCTCAGCCATTCAGGGTTGTGGGCGAGTGGGGTATACTCTCGCACTCCCTGGGTCTTCCTGTGCCTATTTGGACAGGGGTTACCTGTAAAACCGTATCCGGCTGACCTTGTGTAACCCTAGGGGGGAGTGCAACGTCACTTAACACCCCAAGTCAGTCCGTCGACCCTCGAGTGGGCCCCACTTTTCCTTACAATGATATTTTGATAGTTTTCACAAATAAACAAGGATTGTATGGACCAAAATTTCTTACTAACTAAAAGCACAATGTGTCGCGAGAAAAAATCTCGGAATCACTTGGATAAGTAAAAGTGTCAAAAAGTTATTCTCACAAAGTGACACGTCACATTTTAAAAACGGGGGTCTTTCAGGAAGGCCAAAACTGGCTCCGGCGGTAAGGGGTTAAAAGATAAAAACAAAGAAATTCCGATTTTTCTCTAACAAAATCCTCATTTATGGAGGTAAATTAATAAAACCAATGCATAATTACGTATCATTGCAGCGTAAACTAGAAAATTATCACTTTTTTATCTCACATGAAAAAAAATATAAAAAAAATTAAACATTTTTGGCTATTTCTTCCCCGACAAAAAAAAACCCAAAAAAAAACACATAAGTGATCAAAAAGTCCTACATACCCCAAAATGGTACCAATAACAACTAAAAGTCATTTTGCAAAAAACAAGCCCTTGTACAGATCTGTCAACAGAAAAATGAAAAGGTTATAGGTCCTGGAATACGGAGAAACACGTTTTTTTTGTTCAAAAGGTGTTTCTGTTGTGCAAAGAATATATAAAAAAAAAAGTTTAAAAAAAAAATAATTATGGTATAACAGTTATTGTTATGTTTACCATGTGGTGAATGGCATGAAATTAAAATGCAAAAATACAGTGGCAGGATTACTTTTTTTTTCTAGTCCTCCCTAAGAGAGTTCATAAAAGTTAGTCAATAAAGTTATATGTACCCTAAAATGCTGCCATTAAAAAAATAAAACTGGTCTTGAAAAGATAAGCCCTCACATGGCTAGGTCAACGGAAAAATAAAAAGTTATGGCTCTTATAATGCAACAATGAACAAAACAAAAAAAAATCCCTTGGTCCCTAAGAGGTTAAACACCTGCTTATTCTTGGTTAAAGAAAACCTGTCTCATAGTTTATGCCCCACTTGCTGAGGACAGCACAAGCTAGTGACAAACATGCTGTTTCCAGTGCTGTGCCCCTTATTCTGTAAGATGCTGTAGTTTTAGGGTATTTAGTGCTCAAATCTGCAGTTTTCAGCCAGAAACGAGACACGAAAAGAGTTTTTTTCATACTCCGCCCACTTGAGGCTTGCCCCGGGGATATCCTTTGGTGGGCAGGGCTAACACCTGCTCATGAATAAGATTTGAGCACTAAATGCTCTAAAACTACAACATTTTACAGAATAAGGGACACCGCTCTGGAAACCGCATGTCTGACACTAGCTTGTGCTGCTCTCAGCAAGGAGGGCATAATCTGTGTGACAGGTTCCCTTTAAGGATTCTAGCAGGCACTCTTAAAAGTGACTGACAGGCATATCTGTATGCACTCTCACTCAAGAAAGGCTGTCAATCACGGATAACACTGCCCACTAGACTCCTTATCCCAGTATAAGCAGGGATTTTAATGTATAAATTAGTTCTCCATCTTTTCCAACAAAACCATATATCAATCTACTCAGCGATTCCCACTTTATAACATACTGCTGGAAGATAAAAAAAAAACATGTTTAAATGTGACAGATTCTTAATTAAGGCCTAATTCATCCAACTGATTTTACCACTGGAAAAAAAAACTATCATGGATCTACAACAGAAATCCAGGTTGATAGCCTCAGATCACAGACGAAGCTGCAGATATTGATGCGGATTGGTCCCACTGTTTGGGGCTGATCCACCCCATGTCTACTAAAACACTACTTCTGACACAAAATCTCTGTCCTTAAGACACCTGAACTGGATTTCCAGTGGAATGCATGCAATCCTCCTCAACTAAACTCATATTAATATTCGCCATGAGAACATGACCTAGCATCTCCAATGTTCATTGACGTTCTTACTGATTTTTTTTTTTTTAGAAAAGATGTACCCAACGTATCATACTCTGTTGGGGAATCATTACAAGGTTTGTCTTGTTGACATGCCATAAATATACGAGATGGAAATATAGCTTTGCTATCAGTATTTACCTCAAGCTTTAAGATGTTCTCCAGAAGCTGTGAGAAGGTCTGCATTTTCTCAATTGGGCAAGCTGTATTATTGGATGTAAATCTGGTAGAATATGTGTTCCAAACCGTGCTGCTGCTCACAGCTACATGTGGATTACTGTTCCACTTCTGTGAAGAAAAAAAGAAAAAAGTCAGCATTACCAATAAAATAACATCCAACAAACAAATACAGTTCTTTGACATGTGCATAAATTCCACCATCAAAAAATTTCGACCTACATTTTAGGCATCTTTTTATGGACAAAATACCAAACACCTCTATATTTATAGTGTCAACTTAAACTCTTCCAGACAAATCTCAGACTGAAAACAAAGATAAAACATCTGCAAATTGAAGTAGCTTATTGTCGAATTTTAACCAAAAAACCCAAAGCCATAGCTCTTCAAACTTGCATGCAACTCTATAGTAGTTTAAGGGCACGAGTATCCATGAAAAGTCAGTTGTGCCCTGCTCTAATATAAAATCCTCGGCTGCAAAGTGCAGTTGGGGAAAAAAAAAAAAAACAAAAGTGTAACCAAGGACCGGGAGAAGAAGTGAATGAAAGGGAGTGGTATAGTTGGTTTAAGAACTTTATTTTCCCTTGTTGATCCAGAGTTATAAAAAACCTATAAGGTACAAAGTAATTTGCCCTAAAAGGAAACATTTCGCCCATGATCCAATGTGGCAAAGTGGCTGGGTCAGCATTCATGTCTCCACAGTTCTTACAGAAATAATTAAACTGCACAATACCACAGAGAAGGAGAAGACGGAAGAGTCATGTATGTAATAACAGGAGAATTAGAGTTTGGAGAAGACAGGAGCATAGAAATCAGTGAGGGAAAAGAAAAGAACGAATGTGGACCTAACGGGAGTCCGTGAACAGCAATGGATTGGATTTGGCAATTTCCACTTAGACCACTAGAGCATTCAATCACTAAGGCAACAAGACAAAGTACTGTAGAAAGTGAGTTGTCATTGTGATCAACAAAAGTATTACAAGGTGCATACAGAGTCCAAAGGACATTACTGATAGATTACTGTTCATCTGTATCAGAGGAAAACCTCTGAACGTGACCATCATCAAAGTCTATGTACCAACAGCAGATGTGTCAGATCAGGACATTGAAGAGTTTTTAACACTCAGGTCCAAAGCACACTGCATATCACTCTCCTTATCTGCAGCAAAACCAGCACTTGTCAGTGCCCATGGCAGCGCTACTGTTCTGAGCCCAAGTGCAGAAGAGGCAACACTTCCTCATTATTGCTGTCCGGGACAAGATGGCACCCGATCCTCTGCGTACCACAAGGAATGGGCACGCAAATGCAGCAGCAACAGCCCAGACTCCAGCGGTGCAACAAAATGGGAGACAAAATGGTCAGGAAGTTAGAGGAATATTTAAACTGACTAGGGGGAGGGTAACTACACACATAGCATGCAAAATAGTGAAGACAGAGAGCTGGGAATTAGTTATAATGCAGGGGTTGGAGTGCAGGGGGGTAGTAATAGTTAATAAGGACAGGGTTAAAAGAATGAAAACCCCCAAAAATCTCTAAACTGTAAGCTGACAGATGTCAGGAGTAGCACCAACAAAATACATGAATTAAAATTACTTATTGCTGTAGAAAAATATGACAGTGGGGATAACCGACATGGCTGGATGAGCGCTACGACTGGGTGGTCAACTTACAGGATTACAGTTTATTTAGGAGAGATCGTAAAAACTGGAAGGACGGAGGTGTCTATGTAAAATCCTGTCTGAAGCCAACACTGCGGGAATATATAGATACAGGAAATGAGCATGTGGAGTAATTATGGGCAGATATACATGGGGGTAATAACAACAATAAATTCTACTAGGAGTCTGCTATAGGCCCCCAAATATAACAGAACCCATGGAAGATGTACTCTTCAAACAAATAGAGAAGGCAGCTAATCATAATGAGGTTATTATTATGGGCAATTTTAACTACCCAGACATAAATTGGGAAACTGAAACCTGTAGCTCTCATAAAGGAAACAGGTTTTTGTCAATAACTATAGATTTCCCAACTGGTGTAGGAACAGACTACAAGTAAGGCCCTACTGGGCTTAATATTGACTAACAGACCTGAAAGAGTAACAAAGGTTCAGGTTGGGGGGGGGGCGCCTCTGGATCAACACTAACACTTTAGTAAAATAGGCTGAACTGGATGGACGTATGTCTTTTTTTCGGCCTAACAAACTATGTAACTATGAAATAGTGACCACAGTATAATAAATTTCTATTTATTCCTCAATAGAGCATTTTGTCGAGGAGCCACAAAAAAAAAAAACACAGAATTTTAGGAAAGCTAATTCTATCCTGCTTAAAGAGGCTCTAAATCACATTGACTGGGACAAGGTGTTTAAAAATAAAAACAGATAATAAATGGGATATCTTTAAAAACATCTTAAGCGCCCACTGTGAGAGGTACATATCTTGTGGAAATAAAATGATTAGAAACAGAAAGAAAAAAAAAGGGAACAACAGAGCTGTAAAGGAGGCAATAAATAACAAAAATAAAGCATTTAAGCTCCTTAAACAGGAGGGCACTGAAGAGGCACTAAAGATCAGGAAAAAATATATGTAAAATAATGATAAAGACAGCAAAGCTGGAAACAGAAAGGCAGATTGCCAAAGAAAGTAAAGCTAACCCAAAAATATAACTATATAAATATAAGAAAAATTACAGCGAAAAATGCTGGCCATTTGAAAAGTAGTGAGGGAAGTACTGTGTAGAGTAATGAAGAGAAAGAAAACCTATTAAACTTTTTTCTTCACTGTATTT
Source organism: Phyllomedusa bahiana (assembly GCA_025379985.1). NCBI lineage: Eukaryota > Metazoa > Chordata > Amphibia > Anura > Hylidae > Phyllomedusa > Phyllomedusa bahiana. The sequence goes on from JAODAL010002630.1 coordinate 65,985, forward strand.
ACTGAGGAAAATGACAACATTGTCGATGAGCAGAGGGATGAGGTAAACTCCACTTTTAATGGGGGTAAAAAAAAGTGATCCTGGAAACTATAGACCGGTAAGTTTAACCTCTGTTGTAGGTAAAATGTTTGAAAGTTTTATAAAAGATGCCATACTAGAGTAACTCACTGAAAATAAAATAACTTCGTTCCAGCATGGGTTTATGAAGATTCAGTCCTATCAAACTAATCTCATCAGCTTTTAAGAGGAAGTCAGTTATAGACTGGACTGGGGTGAGGCATTGGATGTCATATCTAGATTTTTCTAAAATATTTGATATGGTGCCACAAAAAAGGTTGGTAAGTAAAATCAAAATACTTAGACTGGGGGAAAATGTTTACAAGTGGTTAAGTAACTAGCTCAGTGATAGAAAACAAAGAGGGGGGGGGGGGTGATATCTGTTACTGGTGGGGTACCACAGGGGTCAGTATTGGGACCTATTCCCTTTAATATATTCATTAACGATCTTACACATGGATTGCACAGATGAATATCAATCTTTACAGAGGATACTAAGTAATCAACACAATAGAAGAATGTTTTATTACAAAGGGATCTGGATAAGTTGGAGGCCTGGGCAGATGAGGTTTAACACAGATAAATGCAAGGTTATGCACATGGGAAGGAAAAATCCATTCCATGATTACTTGTTAAATGGAAAAACACTAGGAAAAAGTGACATGAAGGACTTGGGAATCCATTTGGACAGTAAACTTAATTGTAGCAGCCAGTGTCAGGCAGCAGCTGCCAAAGCAAACATGATTATGGGGTGTATTAAAAGGGGCATAGATGCACACGAACATCATTCTACAAGTCACTGGTCAGGCCACACAAAGTATTGTTTATAGTTTAGGACACCAGTTCACAGGAAAGACATTGTAGAGCTTGAACAATTTTAAAGGCGGGCTAAAAAAAAGATAATAAAAGGACTGGGTGGCCTGCAATACTCAGAAAGATTAGCAAGATTAGGGTTATTTAATTTAGACAAAAGACTGCTTTCAAGTGACAAATATGTATAGATATATTAAAAGGTCAATAGAGATTCTCCCAAGATCTATTTATACCCAGGACTGTATCGAGAACAAGGGGACATCCTCTAAGCCAAGAGGAAAGAACATAAACATAGCAATGGATTCTTTACTGTAAGAGAAGCGAGACTGGAATGCTCTGCCAGAGGAACTTGTCATGATGAACTCACTAACAGGGTTCAAAAAGGGTCTGGATGCATTTCTAGAGTGCAATAATATAACAAGTTATAGTGATGTTCCCAAGATATATGCGGGTCCCAGAGTTGGGACTCGCACCTATCAGACAATTGTCTATGGTGGCAAAACCCCTTTAGTGGACACTCCACACAAGAGACCAACTAACATACAGGCTCAGACAGAGACTTTGTCCTTTATGCAACAAGGACTAAAAGAATCTACTGAGGAGTCACAGATGTCCATGTACACCATGCCATCACATCAGGCAGTATCATCGCAAGCCTGCCAAAATCTCTCACAAACTATTTCAGAATCGGAGGGAGAGTGTGAGGAAAAAGTCCCAGGCCTGGCCATTGCTTGTAAGTCAATGATAATAGCGGTAGCTAAACTACTAGCCCAAGACATCATGTCCTCTCTGAAGGTCACGGTGGCAATGTCAGTGTCAGCCACGGTGACAGCAGAGTTATCCGCCATACGGTCAGATGTGGATAATCAGAAAGTCCAAATCACGGGCGTGGCCTGAGCAGGGGATGAGATAGGACGCGTGGTGGATTAGCTCCAGGACTGAGCTCCATAAATCGGCCCTACTAAGCCTCAAAAAGTAGACAGGAAGACTTGAAAAGTGGATCCCTGGCTGCCTGAGATCTCGTTCTTCCCTCCGGTACCACAGACTCCCAGCTGGTAAAGCTATAGCCTGAGAACCAGGCAGAAGTGTCTCCGACCTCCTTGAGCACAGCGGGAACCTCCACCATCTTACCCTCCGGCTTTATAGATCCGGCTGTCTCTCTCAGACGCCTGTGGCTGGGTGCGTTTCAACGAAGTTGAGATCCTGGACTTCACTGCCGCCGACTGCCTAATACACACCGGACTGCGAGTGCCTGCGGTCGCGTCCACCCCGCGTCCCGCCACTGATACTCTGTGCCAGGGTTGGTGCTGCTCCTTAGGCCAATTCCTGCGCCATCTTAGAGAGGGTAAGCCCCTCTTCTCTGCTACCTGGGTACCTTCATTTTACAGAATAAAAACCCCGGATAGTACTGGACACTTCCCTGGAGATCAGGCTCTCCCTGACAGGACGTGGGCTGCATCCCTCTTCCTATATATAATTACACTTAATCACAGGGGACTAAAAGTAACAGCTATACCTTGGAATATATTTACAGAGACTATAATAGGCCTCTCTCTGGCGGGATAATATCAGTGCAATATACCTCTCAGCCAAGAGAGATCTGAACTGCCGCAAGCTAGTATACCCTGCACTGACTCTTTATTTTCTGTGCCTGCTATCTCCTCTGGGGACTCATCTACTTGCCTGCACATAGCAACTATCAGGGCACACAAGACACAACAGAGTAATACCCCAAGCCTCTGGCTCTTCCTTGTATAACCCTCTCATCCAAGAGGGATCTGAACTGCAGCAAGTTAATATACCCTGCACTGACACTATCTTTTTTGTGCCTATCTCCTCTGAGAAAACATCTACTTGCCTGCACATAACTCTCAGTGCACATTTGAGTCAACAAAGAGCCTCCCTACATCAGGACCTCAACCCTTGGCCCTTCCTTGTACAACCCTCCCAGCCAAGAGGGATCTGAACTGCCACAAGCTAATACACCCTGCACTGACTCTGTATTCTCTGTGTCTATCTTAACTGAGGAATCACCTATTTGCCTGCACACAGCAGCTATCAGTCCACACAGGACTCAACTAAGATCTCCCTCACACCAGAACCTCAGCCTCTGGCTCTTCCTTGTATAACCCTCTCAGCCAAGAGAGAGATCTGAACTGCCGCAAAATATCATATCCAGCACTGTCTCTTTATTATCCATGCCTGCTATCTCTTCTGGAGAATCATCTATTTGCCTACACAAAGCAGCTATCAGTGCACACAAGATTCAACAAAGAGCTCTCTCATAGCAGGACCCCAACCTCTGGCACTTTCTTGTGTAACCCTATTAGCCAAGGGGGATCTGAATTGCCGCAAGTTACCATACCCTGCACTGACTCTTTATTGCCTGTGCCTGCTACCCCTCCTGGGGAAACATCTACAGTACTTGCCTACACATAGCAGATATCAGCGCACACAAGTTTCAACAAAGAGCTCCCTCACATCAGGACCCCAGCTGCTAACTTTTCCTAGTATAAACCTGTGCAACCCTACCATACCGCAGTTTTCAATTTCTCTGGCTGTCTGAAGTGATTTACTCAATCATGCTTACCCGGTGTGACCATACAATCTGCCAATACCTAGACAGATTCCATCTGAACATCTCTCTCTCTCTTCTGCAAACTCATTGGTTGAATCTACCAAATTTTCTTCAACCACCAATTTCTCATACTGCTAAGTTCCTCTCCTCCACGTCTTTCACTACTGCTTCAATATGGGAGGCACCTCAAAGAAAAATCCTAAAGCCCATCCTATCAAACTTCCTGACTACTTCTCCTCTATGCCACAAAATGAAACAAGATCAAAGAAAGGCCTTCAATTCTCATCGGCCCCTCCCTCACTCTCTTCAAGGGCGGAATCAGTTGATCTTGAACACCACGAAGAACATGAGTCTCAGCCTCTTACAACCTCCACTCTTCAACGTCTATTCTCATCGTTCCGATCCAGTCTTCAGGCTGACCTTAAGGAGATAATCTCAGTCCTTAAACAGGACTTTCAATCACTGCCTTCTCGAACCGAACATATAGAAACCAAAATGTCGGAATTCGCAGACTCCCACAACTCCCTTATTGACGCTAACAACGCCCTAGAAGAAGAGGTCCAAAGCCTGTCAAGCAAAGTTCTAGATCTTGAAGATAGATCGAGACATAACAACGTTCGCATAAGGGGGGATACCATAGTCTGTTCTTCCATATCAACTCCATGGGTTCCTAACTGACTTGATGGCCCTCACCCTTCCCAAGTGCAACTCTCTAGACCTTATAATCGACCAAATTAACAGAATACCCAAGCCGCGTAGTCTTCCCCAACAAGTACCACGTGATACCATCGCTCTCATACACTTCTACCACATCAAGGAAGATTTTCTGAGGGCCCTCCGAAAAATGGACTCTCTACCAGAAAGATTTCAAGCCATCTCTCTGTTCCCAGACTTATCCGCAGCCACTATGTTGCGCAGACGTGAGTTCCAGCCCTTCACAAGGATTCTCCGGGAAAAGGGCATTGCATACCGATGGGGCTTCCCAGTGAAACTTCTTATTACTAGAGACGGCACTCAATTCACATGCTCTACCCCGGAAGAAGCTTGTTCCACCCTAAGACGCTGGGACTTAATTCCTAACACGGATTCCAGCCCGATTTGGAAGAGGCAAGCACGTCCAGAAACTGTAACCCCCCTATGGTCGGTTAAAACTTCCCGTCTTAGGTCAGGATCTGTAATTTGAGTCTACCGGTGACTTTCCTTGAACCTGTCTGCTCTTTGCCTTCCTGTAAGCATTGAAGCCTCCTCCTGGAGAATTGATCTCACCCGGACCGTTCTGGGTTGTTACTTCCGCTTTCCCCTCTCAATTTGTAGGCGGGACTGCCTCCCTATTCTTCCTTCGTCTAAGGGATATATTGATGCAAATGTATTTCTATTTGTTCTGTTTGTTTGTTATATATGCAGTGGTATCCAGGTCATACCTGTTGGTCTATACAAAGCCCCTTCTTTTACATTATACACTCACCGGCCACTTTATTAGGTACACCTGTCCAACTGCTCGTTAACACTTAATTTCTAATCAGCCAATCACATGGCGGCAACTCAGTGCATTTAGGCATGTAGACATGGTCAAGACAATCTCCTGCAGTTCAAACCGAGCATCAGTATGGGGAAGAAAGGTGATTTGAGTGCCTTTGAATGTGGCATGGTTGTTGGTGCCAGAAGGGCTGGTCTGAGTATTTCAGAAACTGCTGATCTCCTGGGATTTTCACGCACAACCATCTCTAGGGTTTACAGAGAATGGTCCGAAAAAGAAAAAAACATCCAGTGAGCGGCAGTCCTGTGGGCGGAAATGCCTTGTTGATGCCAGAGGTCAAAGGAGAATGGGCAGACTGGTTCGAGCTGATAGAAAGGCAACAGTGACTCAATAGCCACCGTTACAACCAAGGTAGGCAGAAGAGCATCTCTGAACGCACAGTACGGCGAACTTTGAGGCAGATGGGCTACAGCAGCAGAAGACCACACGGGTGCCACTCCTCTCAGCTAAGAACAGGAAACTGAGGCTCCAATTTGCCCAAGCTCATCGAAATTGGACAGTAGAAGATTGGAAAAACGTTGCCTGGTCTGATGAGTCTCGATTTCTGCTGCGACATTCGGATGGTAGGGTCAGAATTTGGCGTCAACAACATGAAAGCATGGATCCATCCTGCCTTGTATCAACGGTTCAGGCTGGTGGTGGTGGTGTCATGGTGTGGGGAATATTTTCTTGGCACTCTTTGGGCCCCTTGGTACCAATTGAGCATCGTTGCAACACCTTGTTGAATCTATGCCACGAAGAATTGAGGCAGTTCTGAAGGCAAAAGGGGGTCCAACCCGTTACTAGCATGGTGTACCTAATAAAGTGGCCGGTGAGTGTAATTTTCTTCTAGAACGTTCACCCATAGCTTCTCCCCCTCTCCTTGACCATGGCGATTGAAATCCTCTCTCATAACGTTAAAGGGTTAAATTCACATTTAACACATTTTTCAGGCCCATGCACCAAAAAAGAAAGCAGGGATTGCAATTTTGATAAAAAAAATACAGTTTCTTTCCAACAACTTATAGACCCCTTAGGTAGATGTGTCATACTAACTTGTGAGATAAAATCCAAGCCATTCACTCTAGTTGCCTTATACGCACCCAACTCCAAACAAATATCATTTATCAGGAAAGTTATATTGAAAGCCAAACGAGTGAGGAAGGGAGGTTTAGTTATGTGTGGGGATTTTAACACTGTAATGGATGGAACGCTAGACAGATCTAAATCACGTGGCGCTCCTCTTATAGATCTGAAGTCTTTAACACTTGAGGAAGATTTACATGATGTCTGGAGGTATATCCATTCATCTGAAAGAGATTTCACCTTCTTTTCTCATCCCCATTTAGTTCATTCTAGAATAGACTTTTTCCTTGTGGATAAAATGGTACTTCCCCTAGTTGCCGCCACCACTATTGGCCACATTACATGGTCTGACCATGCTCCGGTCACCTTAAAACTCAAATCCATATTTCCTACCTCCCGACCCCGTCTTTGGAGAATGAACAATTACCTACTTAAATCTCACAAGAATGTGTCATACTTGAGACACTCTCTGCAGGATTTTTTTGAATGGAATATTAACTCAGTTTCCTCACCGACTTCCCTATGGTGTGCCCACAAGGCATTCATAAGGGGGATTTTTATTCAATTAGCCAGTCGTTGCAAAAAAGAATATAGTTCTGCGCTAGATAACCTCCTCAACCTAATTAAGTCAGCAGATGAAAAACTTAAAACAATTCCCTCCAACGAAAATAAACACTTAAATAAGCTACAATGCGACCTTTGTAATCTCTATCTCCAACAACATGAAAAAAACGTAGCTAAATCAAATTGGCAATTCTATGTGCAAGGCGATCGCCCCTCTAGATTGCTTGCTAAAAGGATTAAAATACAACAAGCCCGTACTAAAATTGCTTATTTAACAACTAATAATGACAAAAAAATCAGAAACCCAATAGACATTGCCAACCAATTTGCCCAATTTTATTCTAAACTATATAATTTACGAAATGAGGAAAACTTCCAACCGCCCTCAGATGATGATGATATCAACACCTTCCTGTCCTCGGTAGCTTTACCTAAATTGGACGAATCTCAATTAGAGTCCCTGAACACCCCTTTCACCATCTCAGAAATACAAAAAGCAATCAGATCTAGTAAATTGAACAAAGTCCCTGGACCAGATGGATGACCAAACTTCATCTCTCTTGGATAGCAAGAATAAACGTCATAAAGATGATGCTTCTTCCCAAGTTCATCTATATATCCCGAGCAATTCCCTATATTATCCCCACACACACACTGACTAGACTTCAACGTCTCCTATCTAACTTTATATGGAACAGTAAAAAAGCAAGGGTAAAAAGAAACCTCTTATTTTACATTCATAAAAATGGGGGCCTGGCAGTACCAAATCTACAAGCATATAATGTGGCTATTCTTCTCGAACAGGCCCTCCCTCTATGGTCAAATAATATGCTCTTCTCATGGGCAGAGTTGGAAGCATCTTCCTCCACCTCCTGTTTAGTTAGCTCGTATTTAAAGGCCATGCTTCTGGGAGCCCCAACCCCCACCTTCACCCTGCAATCTATATCAGATTTCTCGAAGAAGTATGTTGTATCTAACTCCTGGGTTCTAGCGCAGCAGATGCCTTTGGATGTACTCAGATGCTGGGATGAAAAATTCTCGACCTCCTCCTGGTCAAACCTAAACCTCCACTCGTTAGACCAATTGTTCCACGAAACGTCACGTCCCAGCACATTGTGAAACGTCCAGGTATTTACTTTTTCCATTATCTCCAAATCCGTCATCTCGTACAATCAATTAATTGGCCGCCTTCACCTTCTACTCCTTCAGACTTTCATAATTTTCATATTGGGAAAAAAGGGTTTGAGAAAGGCTTATCACTGATCTACCATATGATTAATGACAAACAGAGCGATGATAAAATTCCTTCCATGCTCAAATGGGAAAACGAATTATCGAAAAAATTCTCCTTGGAGCAATGGAATGATGCCCATATAGCCCCATCTCAGCTCACTAAATGTATTAACCATATTGAAACCATGCGTAAAATTCACCTTAGATGGTACCTCCCCCCTACCCGCCTAGCCCATATACACCCCGGTCACTCAAGATTGTGTTGGAAAAACTGTGGCCAACCAGGAACTCTACTACATGTCTGGTGGGGCTGTCCATATATTAAGCGCTTATGGAAATCGGTTTTTCGCCTTGTTTCCAGAATTACTGGCTTTCATTGTAAACCCACTCCAGAAATGGCGTGTTAGACATTGGTCTCTCCTCAATCCCTCCTTCTCCGAGGACGGTTTTCTTCCATGTTTTAATATCCACTCGAACAACAATTGCCTTGTTATGGAAATCCCCTCAAATTCCATCGCTCTCCGATATAATTAATAGAATTAACCACAATTGCTTCTGTGAACTAAAACTCGCTGACCCTCCTCATGTTTGTCTTAAACGACAGTTGCTATGGGAATCATGGCTCTTCCAAATTCTGTTCTGAACACCTTCAGTAAACCACTGTTTCTGCATATTATATCTGTCTCACCTAGATACTGGTGTTATTGTATCTAACATTGCTAAACTTATGATTGCATTTCTATGTACCACTGCAGTTTTTTGTTCCTTATTTGTTATTTTCCTTGCTTGTAGTTGCAAGCCCTTAACTACTCATTCTGCTGATAGAGGTTACTGAAAATGTCATACCTTGTATAACCTGCACTTGTATTAACTCAAAGTCATGTTTAAAGAAAGTCCAAATCACTGAGCTGCAAGACAGAGTAAGTGGGGTCGAGAATGATATATTGGGAGTAAGGAGCTCTATGGAGCAGCTACTTAAGAGAACTGACTACCTACAAAATAAGGTGAAGTATCTAGGAAACAGATCCCACAGAAATAACAGAGTTACTGGCCTACGTGTGGAAGTACATCAAAATGATCATCACAAAATTTGTTCGGAAGAGATCCCCACACACATCATCAAAAGAAGATAAGGATCCAAATCCAAGAATGGTGACAGTAAGATACCTAGACTACACAGAAAAGGCTAAATTATTGCAGGCATATCGCTCTAAAAAGAATACAGTAGTTTATAAGGATCAGAAACTGCTTTTATTTGCGGACTATTCTGCAGAGGTGTCCAGGAAAAGGAGACTGTTCTCCAATGTATGTCTCACCCTTATAGAGAAGAAAATACAATTTAATCTACAGTTCCCTGTGATACTGAAAATATTCCCTGATCAGGGCGCCCCAGTGTTCTGTTCTCAAAAGAGCAAGTGGATACCAAGGAAAAGAAGAGCTAAGATGCCAGCAGACATGGTTGTAAAATCTTTTTACTGGGAGGGGAGGGTGGAGAGGACATTGATGCGGAGGCAAATACATACCATTTTAGAGCCATAAACCGTTGAGGGCTCATAAATATGTTTGAGAGCATTTAGATAAGTAATGTTTATAAATGTTATTGGGAAGGAGCATAGGGAAAGGCTGCTTGTTTTAGCTTGTTTCTACTATTAACCCCTTAAGGACCCAGCCAGTTTTGGCCTTCCTGACAGCCCTATTTTTTTAAATCTGGCATGTGTCACTTTATGTGAGAATAACTTTTTGACACTTAACTATCCATGTGATTCTGAGATTGTTTTCTCGTGACACATTGTGTATTTAAGTTAGTAAGAAAATTTTATCCATACAAGCCTTGTTTTTTTGTGAAAAATATCAAAATTTCATAAAAATTTGAAAAATCTGTGATTTTGAAAGTTCAAAAATTTCTGCGTGCAAGACAGATAATTATTCACCACAAAATAGTTTATAACTAGCATCTACCATATGTCCACTATAGGTTGGCATAATTTTTTAAATGTCCTTTTTTTTTTTTATATATCATTAGAGGGCTTAGAAATTTAGTAGTAATTTCTCACATTTTCAAGAAAATTTGCAATATAAATTTTTTTAGGGACCAGTCCAGTTCTGACGTGGCTTTGAGGGGCCTGCATGTTAGATACCCCCATAAATGACGCCTTCTAAGAAACTAGACCCTTTAAAGTATTTACAACAGTGTTTAGGAAGTTTGTTAACCCTTTAGGTATTTAACAGAAATTAAAGCAAAGTGGAGGTGAAATTTCAAAATTTCACTTTTCTTGCAGATTTTCAATATTTATCCATTATTCACTGGAATACGGTAAATGTGACTAGGTAAATGCAATGTAATATCAATTCCCCCAGGTCTGCCGTTTTTAGAAATATCCCATATGTGGCCCTAGTGCATTATTTGGCTCAACCATAAGCCCCAGAATAGAAGGAGCACCTACTGGACTCTGGGGTCTCATTTTCAATGCAATTTTATTTAGGCGCCATTTCAGGTTTGAAGAGGCCCTAAGGTGCTAAAACTTAATAAACACCCCTAAAAAGACCCCATATTGGAAACTACACCCCTTAAGGTATATATACAGGTGTTTAGTGAGTATATCGACCCCACAGGTGATTCACAAAAAAATTTTTAGCATTAGGCTGTGAAAATTAAAAACATTTTTTTTCCAATAATCTGCAATTTTAGCTTAAAATGTTTCATATTTACAAGGAATCCTGGAAAAAAGAACCCCAAAACTTTGTTAAGCAATTTCTTCCAAGTTCGGCAATACCTAACATGTGGGTGTAAACTGCTGATTGGGCGAATGGCAGGGCGTACAAGGGAGGGAGTGCTATTTGGCTTTTGAAACGCAGATTTTGGTGGGGCCATGTCGCATTTGCAAAGCCCCTAAAGTACCAGAACAGGTGAAACCTTCCAGAAGTCGCCCCATTTTAGATTCAACACCCCTCAGGGATCTCATCTAGGGGTGTATTGTGCATTTTGGGTGCACAGGTGTTCCATCGTTTTTTTTTTTAGCATTGGGCCATGAAAATGGGGGGGGGGGGAAATGCAGTTCCACCATTGTTTTTTGGGCTTCAATTTTACAGCGTTCGCCGTGCACTGTAAATGATGTGATAACTTTACTATGGGGGTCGGTACAATTGCAATGGTATAAATTTTATATAGTTTTTTTATGTTTTATTACTTTTACACAATAGAAATAGGTCAATAAAAAATTGCGTTTTTATGTTGTCGTATTCTGACAGTCAACTTTTTTATTTTGCTGTGTGCAGAGCTGTATAGGGCCTTGTTTTTTTGTGGGGTGAATTGATGCTTTTATTGGTACCATTATGGGGTGCATAAAACACTTTCACTTTTTATTAAGGTTTTTGTGAGGTGTTTTGAACAAAATGCAGCAATCCTGGTAGTGTTTATTTTTTTTTTTTTATAGCGGTCACTCTGCGTTAGATATGACATGCTAGCTTTACTCAGCAGGTCGATACGATTACAGCAATACCCAATTTGTATATTTTTTTTATTTTTTACTGCTTTTATACAATAAAAACACTTTTATTCAAACAGGAAAACACATTTTTGCATTGCCATAGTCTGAGAGCCATAACTTTTTTTATTTTTCTGTGTATGGAGCTGTATACAGGCTTGTTTTTTGCGGGATGAGTTGACGTTTTTATTGGTATCATTTTTGGGGGGACAAGACTTTTTGATCAGTTTTAAATCCGTTTTTTGGAAGGCAGAGTGAAGAAAATACTGCAATCCTAGTAGTGTTTTTTATTTTTAACAGCGCTCACTGTGCAGTATCCGTAATAAGTTAGCTTTACTCTGTGGGTCGATACGATTATGGCGATACCCAATTTATATAGTTTTTTTTTATGTTGAAGCACTTTTAAAAAAAAAAAAAAAAAAAAGTGTTTTTAGTGTGTAAAAGAATATTTATGCATCGCTATCTTCTGAGAGCCATAACTTTTTTATTTTTCCGTATACAGGGCTTTGTTAGGACTTTTTTTTTTTGCGGGATGAATGGACGTTTTAATTGGTACAACGTTGGCGTTTATAGGCGTTTTTGATCACTTTTATTCCATTTTATGTGCTGCGGGATGAACAATAATCTTAATTCTGTGATTTTTTTTTTTCTTTTATGGCGTTCACCGTACGGGTAAATTAACATGACAGATTTATAGGGCAGGTCATTACGCACGCGGTGATACCAAATACGGGTACTTTATTTATTTTTTATCTTTTTTGGGGCGATTGGCGTCTGTAAAGGGGAAAAGGGAGGTGCACGTGTTTTTATTTTATTTTTCGTGTTTGTTTTTTAAATTTTTTTCACTTTTTTTTACTTTTTCACATTTTTTTTTTTTTTTTACTTTTCCCCATAGGGTATTTGAATGAGAGATCTTTAGATCTCTCATTCAATAGGAATCAATGCACAGCTTGTTGCTGTGCACTGGTTCCTATGACAACTTTCAGTCACGATGCCGGGCCATACCCACAGGGCACGGCCGGGCATCGTGACGTCACAGACAACCCGGAAGGCATTCTATGCCTTCCATGCTGTCTGTCAGAAGGCAGGAGCTCGATACGTGCAGTTGCTGTCGCAGACAGACGAAGGAGGAGCGATCTCCTCCTGCGGCTCTCATAGTTATTGCGACCCGATGGTCGCGATAATTAAGGGGTTGCCCCCCCCCCTCCCCAGAGTGATCGCGGGTCGGGGCCGACACTGCGCGATGTCAGCTGTAACATACAGCTTACACCCCGTGCCGATCCTCAGGACGTATGCATACGTCCAGGTGCGTTAACCCCCAAGGTCGTTAAGGGGTTAATCAACAGAGGAGGAGCAAGAAATGGAATTATAACGTCGTCAGAAGAGAGGATTTCGCCTGACAGGGATATGTGCGGAATAAGAAGTCAGCAGAAGGTAGAAAGGAAATTCAGGGAGGAAACTCAGGGTTTTAGGTTATTGTATTTGGGTTGGGAGGGAAGGGAAAGGGTGTGCTATCTAATTCTGCATATCATGTTGTGGGAAACTCTAGATAAGGGCTGACATTATGAGGATAGTATCCTGGAATTTAAAGGGGTTGCATTCACCCCCAAAAAGGATGTTAATCTTAAAACACTTGAAAAGGCTGAAGATAGACACAGCTTTGCTGCAGGAGACGCATGTAGGAGAAAAAGAGTTTCCCCGTCTTAAGAAGTTGTGGGTGGGGGAGGGGAGAGGCTCTGTGGCGGACAAAGGTAAAGCCGGGGTTACAGTCCTTATACATCAAAGCACCCCTTGCAGAATTATAATCAACAAACACCAATACAGAAGCCATTTATATAAATCTAAAGATAGACATCTGCAGGATTGTCTAGTCTGATTAATGTGTATGCTCCAAACAAACCAGACACCAGGGGATTTCAATTGTGTAATGAATACCTTGAAAGATAGGAAAAGAACAAACAACCAAAATTAGGAGATATAAGGAAGAGCTTGCTGTACTATTTGAGCGACAGTAACGACCTGATTGATACTTGGAGATCAATGAATCCTGCAGAAAGGGAATATACTCATTTCTCTCTTGTACACATTTAGTCTAAATTGGAGAGATTGTGATCTCTGATCACACTCCAGTAAAAATTACACTGCGAGATAAGTTTCCGAGGGGGACTGATTATTTGGAGACTCCCCAGGTCACTTATGGGAGATGACCAGCTTATAGAACTATTAATACAGTGGTGGAAAGACTATGAGAAAGATAATGAGATCCATAAAGATTCTTTCAGTTTAATTACAGCCTTACCCGTATCCCAGAATAGAGGTAGAATCTTGGCAAACATGGCTGCCGAAAAGAAAGCTCTAAAAACAAAACTCAACAAAGCTACTGGAAATTTGAGGTCTTTATATATGATATGTTTGTCAGACCCTTCTGAGGCGAATAAGAAAAAGTGGGTGTCCACTAAGGAAGCTTTTGAATTGCAGCAGGAAATAATAGAATCCCTATATTATGATCAATTTAAAGCGTCCTTGTTTAAATTCGGAAACAAGGCTGGGAAGTTACTTGCAGGTTTGTTTAAAAGGAAGGAGAGGCAGTACAAATATTTTAGATCTTAAAAACAGCTTGGAACATGTAGAGCGCGCACAAGGAGATAAATGGCATTTTGAGGGATTATTACAAAAAGCTCTGCGTTCGGAGTGTGATATGACAAAAGGAAGGGACTTTTTGCAAAACATTCATTTAAATAATCAGAGCAGGATAGGGCAATACTGAATGCAGAAGATATGGAAGAACTTAAAGGGGTTGTCTCGCTACAATGATTGGGTTTTAATTAAAAGATCTTTAAAAAACAACGGGTTTTGGGCAATATATGTTCATTACAAATGTCCTATGTTTTTGAGTTATCCCGGGTGTAGGAGTGCATCAACTCCTCAAATTCACTATAGCCACCGACCTGTTGATTTTTATCTCACTGGCTGTCAGTGCTGGTGACTCATCTGCTTCTCAATACAGGTCAGAGCACAGAGCCCCTCCCGCACAGTATATGATGCTTATGTAGGGGAGGGCTCTGGCTTCTGTGTCTGTGTAGCTGTGCTGCCTGGATTAACCCTGTGTGTGCCTGCTCCCTCCTGCTCTCTACACAGATTGAGGAAAGCAGAGGTGAGGTTGATCTGTGGTCAGTAGGATTTGACAGCAGTGAAGTGTGTTACTATATCCATGATGTGTCTGTGGAGCTTTGACTACACTAATATAACAGATCAGGGGGGCATGTGAACGGTTCATATCCCTCCCTTCTCTGCTGTTTAAGTGACACATTGTGATTATAGTAAAACTTCACAGCTGCCCTGTGTCTGTTCGGATGGATGGACAGCGTTTGTGTTTGTTGTTGCTTGAGATGTCCGTGGAGATTTGTATGCTCAGCAGGGGGGTATAGGAACCTTTACATCCCCCCCCTGCTCTGCTATTAGCATACACAGCTTCACAGACCTCTGGCTCCATAGCCACTCATAGATCAGCCCTCTCCCTGCTGTCTCCTACTCTGTGGAGAGGAGCAGCAAGGCTCGCCACAGCAGCCGCACAGTGCAGCTGATCCAGCAGTGAGCAGCAGATCTAGGCAGGCACACACAGGGTTAACTCTGGCAGCAAACCCCCCTCGCGCTACCCCTGCTGTCTGTGTGCTGAGGGGAGGGGGAAAGGAGGAGGAGAAGAGGCAGACAAGAAGCACGCCCCTGAATTCAAAAATCCTATGCTGCCAGACACACTGAGGTAGGCTGAAAGCCTGTAGTGAGACAACTCCTTTAAAAAGGTAATTAACAAGCTACCGTCTAACAAGGCCCCAGGCCCCGATGGCTTTTCAGGAGAATTGTACAAAGCTCTGCAAGGAGAATTAACTCATCAACACAAGTGTTTGGAGATCTCATAAAAAAAAAAAGATCATGCTACCTTCCGAGGGTACAGCATACATGAAAGTATTACACAAAAAAGGAAAAAATCCAACTAAACCTGAATCATACCTTCGCATCTCCCTGATAAATCAGGATATAAAAATTTTCTTTAAAATCATGGCCAACAGGTTAGCAGGTTTAATAACAAAAATCATTGAGGAACATCAAATGGGTTTTATTACGGGAAGATCAAGGGTTAAAAACATCAGAACTGTTCTATCAATGGATAGAACAGATAGAACTATCAAAGGAAGAGTTGAAAGAAAAAAATTAGGCAAACCTATACCAGCCCTGCTGGCAATTGACGCTGAGAAATCATTCGATAATGTCAATTGGAAGTGGCTTAATTTAGTGATGGATAGGTTAAGTATCACGGGCCTTTTTCAAGAGTATTCAGATGCAATGTATAACATTCCGCAGGCTAGGGTGAACACCCCGGGTTTTTTATTTTTTATTTTTCTGCAGAAAGGAACGATCACCTCTGCTGTTCAATATAGCTTTGGAGCCACTAGCAATTCATTTAATATATTCAGAACGCTATCAGGGAATAAAAATAGGAAGAACCGAGATGACATGCTGTTGTTCCTGGATAACCCTTGGATTCTGGTTGAGCGGGTTTTGGATGCTTTGGAGAAATTGGGGGCTATATCAGGTTACAAGATGAATCGAGACAAGTGTAAATTACTTCGATTAGGCAAGAGAGGAGACAAAACGCAACAGGAGACAGGGGCAGAGATAGTCCAGTCTTGATATATTTAGGTATAAAAATAGGATGTAGGTCAGCTATGACATACCATTTACACTACTCTCCAATAGTCACAAAAATAATTTCTGAATTTGAAAAAAGGAAAGATCTTATCTATAGTGGGTCAAGTGCAACTTATTAAAATGATCAGCTTTGCATGTCTCCTTTATCCACTACAAAACATTCCAGATATATTAACCCCTTACTGCCTGAGCCAGTTTTGGCCTCTCTAACAGAGCCCCATTTTTCAAATCTGACATGTCACTTTGTGAGAATAACTTTTTGACACTTTAACCTATCCATATAAATTTCAGAGACTGTTTTCTTGTGCCCAATTGCTTTAAGATAGCAAGAAATTTTGGCCCAAAAAGTCCTTGTTTATTTGTGAAAAATATCAAAGTATGATGTGTGGGGATTAGCGGTCACAGAGGCAGGCATAGGCGGGTTGGTTGCAAATAAAAATTCAGGGTTTTATTTTCACCAGCAAAGTAAATCAGCAAAAAACAAACGGTCTTTATGCAGCAGGCTTACTTCAGCTGTTTAGCGTGCAGCACCACAAAATAATGTAAGTCCAGCATCAAAACAGGAACACAAGCACATAAGTCATCAACCAGGTGAAGACTTTAGAATGCAGACTCCTTCGGTCAGGTTCGGTGGTCCGCTCTTTCCTGCTCAGCACCTCCTGGAGAAATAACTCCCTAACACTACTCAGCACCAGGTTGACTCGCTCACCTGGTCTCTTCCTGCACAGGCTTTAACCCATTACCGCCGGAGCCAGTTTTGGCCTCTCTGACAGAGCCCATTTTTTTAAATCTGTCATGTGTCACTTTATGTGAGAATAACTTTTTGACACTTTAACCTATCCATGTGATTCAGAGATTGTTTTCTCGTGACACATTGTGCTTTAAGTTAGTAAGAAATTTTGGTCCAAAAAATGATTGTTTATTTGTGAAAAATATCAAATTATTTGTGAAAAATGTGAAAAATTTACCCAAATTTTAAACGTCCAAAAAAAAATTTGCAAGTAAGACAGATAGTTATTCCACTCAAAATATTTTATAACTATCATCTACCATATGTCTGCTGTAGTTAGCATTATTTTTTTAAATGTCTTTTTTTTTTTTTTTTTTACGACATTAGGGGGCTTATAAATTTACTAGTAATTTTCACATTTTCAAGAAAATTTGCAATATACATTTTTTAGGGACCAGTCCAGTTCTAACATGACTTTGATTGACCTGTATGTTAGATACCCCCATAAATGACCTCATCTAAGAAACTACACCCTTAAAGGGATTCAAAACCGCATTTAGGAAGTTATTAAACCCCTTAGGTGTTTCAAAAGGAATTAAAGCAAAGTGGAAGTGAAATTTCAAAATTTTCACTTTTTGGGGCAGATTTTCAATTTTTATACTTATTGGGCAAGAATACGGTAAATGTTTATCAGGGAAATGCAAATTAATATTGATTCCCCAGATTCTGCCGTTTCAGAGATATCCCATATGTGCCCTAGTGCATTATTTGGCTCAAACCACAAGCCCCAGAATGGAGGAGCACCTACTGGACTCTGGGGCTCTTTTCATTAAGATTTATTTAGGGGCCATTTCAGGTTTGCGGACACCCTAAGGTTCCAAAACTTAATAAATACCCTAAAAAGACCCCATATTGGAAACTAACACCCTTACGGAATATATTCAGGGGTGTAGTGGTTATATCGACCCCACAGGCGTTTCATAAATTTTTTTAGCGTTCGGCTCTGAAAATAAAAAAAAATATTTTTTTCCAATAATCTGCAATTTTAGCTGAAAATTTATTTTTACAAGGAACCTTGGAAAAAAAGCCCCAAAATTGTGTTACGCAATTTCTTCCCAAATTTTGGCAATACCCTACATGTGGGTTTTAAACTGCTGTTGGGCGCATGGCAGGGGGGACAAGGAGGGAGCGCTATTTGGCTTTTGGCGCACAGATATGGTTGGGGCCATGTCGCATCTCCAAAAACCCCCAAAGTACTAGAAAAAAGGTGAAACCTTCCAGAAGTTTCCCCATTTTGGATTCAAACACCCCTCAGGGATCTCATCTAAGGGTGTATTTTGCATTTTGGGCGCACAGGTGTTCCGTAGTTTTTTTTAGCATTGGGCCATGGAAATGGAAGGGGGAAACGCAGTTCCGGCATTGTTTTTGGGCTTCATTTTTACAGTATTCGCCATAGGGAATAAATGACGGGATACTTTACTATGGGGTCGGTACAATTACAATGATATAAATTTTATATAGTTTTATTGTTTTATTACTTTTACACAAAAGAAGCGAGTTTTATAAAAAGTTGCGTTTTTTATGTTGTCCTATTCTGACAGCCAAGCTTTCTTAATTTTTTGCATATTTTTGCCCTTTTGGGCTTGTTTTTTACGAGATGAGTTGATGTTTTTATTGGTAGCATTACGGTGGAATGTGATGCTTTGATCACTTTTTTATTAAGGTTTTTGTGAGGCATTTTGTACAAAATACAGAAAACCTGGTAGTTGTTTTTTTTTTTTTTACAGTGGTCACTGTGCGGTATAAATGACATGCTAGTTTTACTCAGCAGGTTGATACGATCACAGCGATACCCAATTTGTATATTTTTTTTACGCTTTACTGCTTTTACACAATAAAAACACTTATTTAGAAAGGACAACACGTTTTTGCATCACCGCAGCTGAGAAACCATAAATTTTATTTTTCTGTTTATGGAGCTGTATAGGGACTTTTTTTGCGGGATGAGTTGACGTTTTTATTGGTAATATTTTTGGGGGGACAAGACTATGATCGCTTTTAAATCCGTTTTTTGGCAGGCAGGGTGAAGAAAATGCTGCAATCCTAGCAGTGTTCTTTATTTTTTATTTTTAATAGCGTTCACCGTGCAGTATCCGTGACAAGTTAGTTTTACTCTGTGGGTTGAGATGAGTACGGTGATACCCAATTTATGTATTTTTTTTTATTTGAAAGCACAATTTTTTTTTTTTAAAAAAAGTTTTTATTGTGTAAAACAACATTTAAGCATCGCTATCATCTAATAGCCAGAACTTTTTAAATTTTCCCTTTTACAGAGCTTGTTAAGGACTTTTTTTTTGCGGAAAAGAACTGACGTTTTAATTGGCATCACTTTGATGTTGATATGAGTTTTTGAATTACTTTTTTTCTCCATTTTTTGTGCTACGGGATGAACAAAAATCACAATTCTGTGACTGTTTTTTGGGGGTTTTTTTTTACGGCGTTCACCGTACGGGTTAATTAACATGACAAATTTATAGGGTGGGTTGCTACTCACACGGCGATACCAAATATGAGTACTTTATTTATTTTTGATCTTTTTTGGGGCGATTGGCATTTGTAAAGGGGAAAAGGGCGATGTACGTGTTTTTATTTTATTTTTTGTGTTTGTTTTACTTTTCTACACTTTTCCCAGGGGGGAATTGCATGAACGATCGTCAGATCGTTCATGCAATAGGAGATCAGCCTACAGCTGATAGCTGTTTGCGGGTCTCTCTGGCCACTGTCAGTCACACTTGCCCACAATGCTCTCCAGACAACCCGGATGCTCTCATTCAGCATCCGGGCTGCCTGGTAGGAGAATCAGTAGCGGCGCTCAGCGCCATTACTGCGCTGGGATTGCGGGCAGCAGGAGCTCACTCCTGCTGCCCGCAGCTGCGATGTCGCATCCACGATGTCGCAGTAATATATCGCTGGTTCCATGCCGCGATCTTGCGCGCTCCGCCTGTGAGCGCGCTCCGCCTTGACGTACTCATACGGCAATTTGCGGGACCCCCTACCCGACATTGCCGTATGAGTACGACAAATGTCGGTAAGAGGTTAAAGGCCAAGGGACACCGGTAAAGCCTGGACCGGAGGGGTGAACGGCCTCCCACCCACGCTACAGCCGTTCAAAAAAAAAAAAAGACAGCCCATTTAAGCTGCATAGCAGCTATACTAAAGTACTAACCTCTAAGTTATCTACAGTTACTTAACGGACTGCTGTCTTTTCTCCCACCAAGGTCCAGTTCCATGGTGGCCCCACTAGTGCAGTTCTGCTGTCTTTCAGACGTTTGGAAAGGCCAGGATGTACCACTGGACTGGCCTCCCTGACATCCCTGGAACTTCCCTACTATTTGCAGCATCATACCAGGCACATATCTCCCATCCACTATTTTTCCTGCAGGCTGCTTACACCTGAAAATATTACCAATTTTCCAACTTCCACTCAAAATAGTTTATAACTAGCATCTACCATAAGTCTACTGAAGGTTGGCAATTTTTTTAAATCTCTTTTTTGGGTTTTTTTACGACATTACGGGGCTTCGAAATTTAGTATTAAGTATAAAATTTGCAAGAAAATTTGCAATATACATTTTTTTTTAGGGACCAGTCCAGCTCTGACATGACCGATTGGCCTGTATGTTAAGTACCCCCATAAAGGACTTCATCAAAGAAACTATACCCCTTAAAGTATTCAAAACCGCGTTTAGGAAGTTTATTAACTCATTAGGTGTTTCACAGAAATTAAAGCAAAGTGGAGGTGAAATTTTTAAATTTCACTTTTTTTTGCAGATTGTCAATTTTTATCCATTATTCACTAGAACATGGTAGATGTGATCAGGGAAATGCAACTTAATATTGATTCCCAGATTTTGCTTTTTTCAGAGGTATCCCATAGGTGGCCCTAGTGCGCTATTTGGCTTAACCACAAGCCACAGAATAGGAGGAGCACCTATTGGACTTTAGGGTCTTATTTTCATTATGATTTTATTTAGGTGCCATTTCAGGTTTGCGGACACCCTAAGGTGGTAAAACTTAATAAACACCCCTTAAAAGACACCATATTGGAAACTACACCCCTTAAAGGGGTTGTCTCATCTCAAAGTTTCATAGGAAGCATGAATGAAATAATGCTGCTTTGCTCTGTCACTTTCTGGTCAAGCCGTCTGTAATTAGCATATGAGCTCAGTGTATTCAGACGTCTGCTAATTAGACAAATCTCATGCTGCCAGGACCAGGGAAGCTTCTGAGTTAAAGTAAATAGCAGTAATTACTGGCTTTTGTCTGAAAGATCAGATAAACAAGCTCTCACTGTCCGGAGTTCTGTGCTGTGCAATCTGTGTGAAGACGTCACTCACTGCTATCAGATAGAACAAACAGCAGGGGAGGAGAAGTACACAGGTCGGTCACTTGGGGAACCAGAGAGAGCACAGAAGGTGATTTTAAAAAAAAAAAAAAAAAAAATAGGATTTTAAGGAGCTACAAGTGAACAATGCAATATATTTGGACAACATCTTTATTTCGCATTCCCTACATGGTGAAAGCTAATCTTTGTAGCGAAACAACCCCTTTAAGGAATATATCCAGGGGTGTAGTGAGCATATAGACCCCACAGGTGTTCCACAGATTTTTTTACTGTTAGGCTGTGAAAATGAAAAAATTATTACGCAATTTCTTCCAAGTTTGGCAATATCCTACATGTGGCTAAACTGCTGTTTGGGCACATGACAGGATGTACAAGGGAGGGAGCGCTATTTCGCTTTTGGAACACAGATATTGGTGGGTACCATGTCGCATTTGCAAAGCCCCCAAAGTACCAGAACAGGTGAAACCTTCCAGAAGTTACCCCATTTCAGATTCAACACCCCTCATGGATCTCATCTAGGGATGTATTGTGCATTTTGGGTGCACTGGTGTTCCATAGTTTTTTTTTTAGCATTGGGCCATGAAAATGGTGGGGAAAAAACGCAGTTCCGCCATTGTTATTGGGCTTCAATTTTCCATCAGTACCTACTTTGCGGGTCGGTACAATTGCAATCATAAAAATAGTATCTAGGGTATGTAGTAGTACTTTAAGGCCGTGTTCACAAGGCTTCTTCACGACGGATTTGTGCGCCGTATTGAGCGCACAAATCCGTCGGGAATAAGGGGCGGGACGGGGGCGGGGCCGTCGCTCCCGGCCCCATAGACAATGCATTGTTTACGGCGCCGTAAATAATGTGCATGTCACTTTCTCCCCCCGCGGTGGATTCGCCGAGCGGGGAGGAGCGACTGATTCCACTGTTCTCAATGAGAGCAGTGGATTACCGTAATTGCTGCCGCGGATTGGCGCCGTTCTGAAGCGCTAATCCGGCACGCAGTACGGCGCCAATACGCGGCAGAATAAGCCGTGTGAACGAGGCCTTACACAGTAGAAAAAAAATGCGTTTATGTTGTCCTATTCTGACAGCCATAACTTTTTCAATTTTCTATATATGGAGCCGATTATGGTATGGGCTTGTGTTTTGCGTGATGAGTTGACATTTCCATTAGTACCATAATGGGGGCATATGACGCTTTGATCACTTTTTATTAAGGTTTTTGTGAGGCATTTTGAACAAAATACAGCATTCCTGGTAGTGTTTTTTATTTTTATTTTTTTACAGTGGTCATCGTGCAGTATAAATGACATGCTATTTTTACTCAGGAGTTTGATACGATTACAACAATACCCAATTTGTATTTTTTTTATGTTTTACTGCTTTTAAACAAAAAAATACCTTTATTCAAAAAGGAAAACAGGTTTTTGCATCTCCATTGTCTGAGAGCAATAACTTTTTTATTTTTCCGTTTACAGAGCTGTGTAGGGGCTTGTTTTTTGCGGGATGAGTTGACTTTTTATTGGTATTTTTGGTGGGACAAGACTTTTTGATCAGTTTTGAATCTGTTTTTTGGAAAGCAGGGTGAAGAAAATACTGCAATCCTAGTAGTGCTTTTTATTTTTAACAGCGCTCACTGTGCAGTATCCCTGACAAGTAAGATTTTCTCTCTGGGTCAATACGATTACAGCGATACCCAATTTATATAGTTTTTTTTTTATGTTGAAGCACTTTAAAAAAAAAAAAAAAAAGTGTGTCATTGTGTAAAAAATTTATGCATCGCTATCTTCTGATAGCCATAATTTTTTTTTTCCATAAACAGATCTGTTTATGGGGGCTTTTTTTGCGGGATGAATGGATGTTTTAATTGACACCCCTTAGGTGTTTATATGAGTTTTTGATTGCTTTTTATTCCATTTCATGTGCTGCGGGATTAACAAAAATCGTAATAATGTGACTTTTCTTTTTTTTGTTACGGAATTCACCGTACGGGTTAATTAACGTGACAGATTTACAGGGTGGGTCGTTACGCACGCGGCGATACCAAATATGGGTACTTTATTTCTTTTTGATCTTTTTTGGGGTGATTGGTGTTTGTAAAGGGAAAAAGGGCGGTGTACATGTTTTTTTATTTTATTTTTTGTGTTTTACTTTAACTTTGTTTACTTTTTCAATTTTTTTCACTTTTCCCCAATCTTCATATTGCTGTTACAATAGTAGACCAGTACACAGCATTGCTGGTGTGTACTGGTCGCCATGGTGACTGTCAATCACCATGCCCACAATGCATGCTTTCAGAAAGCATCCGGGTGCCGGGTGAATGGAACAGTAGTGGCACAGAGCACGGTTGCTGCGCCGGATCGCATGCATGAGGAGCTCACTCTTTCTGCATGCAGATTTATTATCGAGAACATTATGTGTCGAGATAATGTAGGGTTAATCACCATGGGGCCGAAGCTCGCTCATGCAGTTTGTGATGCGTCATGAGGCCAGCGGTAATTTACCGCTTGTCCCATGTCGCGATCGTGCAGGGCTCGCCTGCACAATTGTCAGGATGCACTCATACGTCCATTTGCGGGAACGCACTTCCCGCTAGGGCGTATGAGTACGTCTGATGTAGGGAAGGGGTTAAAACAGAAGGACAAATTTATTACGCACGGCTTTCATTAGATTTATATGGAGAGGAAAACAGCCACGCATAGGGCATAGGAAATTAATAGCGGAAAAATGGCAAGGTGGAGCACAACTCCCAGATATTAGGCTTTATAATCTTGCAGCAATGTGGAAACACATTAGGGATTGGCTTAAAAGGAACACCTTTTTTCTCCAATCTGGAAATGGAGACTCAGCTAGCGTTTCCAATCTCACTAGATTTTTTAATGCATATGCCCTATAGACTGGACCCTCCAGAGTTCAAAGTATCATATTAAGGGATACCCTCGCAACATGGAGGCATGTTAGGAAATTGTTTAAAAGACCCATGTACAAATCACAATTTCTGCCTTGATGGGTTCATTCCATTCAGGAATGTAGAATAAATAGTTTCACAAATGGAAGCACAGGGAAGTAAAGAAATTGGGAAACATTCTAACGGACGTAGAGGAGACGCTGATGTCATGGAACAAATGAACGAAAAGTTTGATCTGGGATATCAACAATTACTGCAGTATATGCAAATTAGAAACTTTTGCAGAAATAATGTTTCTAACCTTCAATATTTGGGAGAAACTGAGGAATTTGTAGCAATACATACAACTGAGTGTACAAAGGGTTTGTTAAATCAGATATGTTATTCCCTCCACAAACAGAAGGAGCAGCATCCTCCATGTTCAAAAACTGGGATATTAAGTTACAAGAGAATTATATAACTCAAAAGATTTAAGAGGTTTTGAAAAAAGAAAAGCTACAACGAATGTACAGTGAAATAAACTAGTATTTAGAATTGTTCACAAGTCGATATATTTTTTCCCATCCCATAAATCACAATACTGGACAAAATAGCCTTATGAAGGGTACATTTTGGACAACATGCTACACTGTTTTTGGCCTTGTCTGGAGATTGAGAAACTATTGAAAAAGGTACAGTGTTTTGTGAAAAATACGGGATACAAATATTCCCTTGACGCCACAGAGTCTCTTGTTTCATTACATTGCTAAAGAGAATAAGGAAGATAAGAGGGAGGGACTCGTGGCGAATAAGGTAGTGCATGTCACGTTTTTAGCAGCAAAACAATGCCTTGAGGCATTGGATAGAGACGGTGCCCGAGCTAGCTGAAATTGGGGATTGCCTTAAGCAGATGCTTTATATCGAAAAAGTTGATGCAGAGAGAAGTAAGGACAAAAATGCTAACATCTTTTTCAAGAAACCTTTTATAACCAACATTTATAAGAATTCTGAGATAAAGGATCTGATGGACCCTTTCAAATACACAAGATACTATCTAACGGAAAAACTAAAAGGCACTCTAGGGAATTTAGAGGTGGATGCATAGGGTTGTAAGTACTAATGAGCGATCATTAAAAATATGGAGATTGACGATTGTTGATTTTGAGAAATAACGCGCCGATTTAAATTTTGATCTATTGTCGATTCCCATTAAAGTCTATGGGAAATGTTGACCAGGTTCATTGTTATACCCAAACAGGTGAGGAGAAGCTGGAATTACCATCCACAACAGTAAACTGGATACGTGGTACATCTTCGTCTAGACAATTAGGCTCTAAGTCGCAGAAAAAAAAACTCAGACTAAAAATTCATTCCTTTCAACAGCTAACTGAAAAGATGAGGACAGCATAGCTATATGAGGTGCAGCGGTACCAACTGCTACGAGGCCCCTTTGACACACAAGACGACACCGGTATTGGAAATGGCACATGGTAGATGGCAGGAGACCCCTATCATTTTTTGCGCCAGGGACCAAGAACATGTCATATGTGGTGGCAGCAAGAGCATCCCAACAGGGAACATGGAGGTTCAGCTGGCAGGGCCGTAGTTAGAGTGGGTGTGGTGGGAGCCAGGGCTACTGTCAGTCGTCTATTAACCGTTTCATGGACACATGCAGCTAAATCAAATGGGGCCCCCAACCATTACTATTTCCTATTTTTAAGATATCACTGGGCACCTTTTTGATTATTGCCACTGACAGGAGTACTGCCCTATTGGCACCCCTTTCACAGTAGCCTGACCCCAAAACCAGCAGAAATTCCCTTATGGACACTGAGAATAAAATGAGCAGGAAATTAGTATTTAAAACAAGATTTATTTGAATAGAACTTTGAAAATCGCCTGGATTATAGCAGTTTTTTACAGCAGCATGACCCCAAAAGCTGCAAAAATTACCTTTCAGACACTCGTTAAAATTTTGAAGAAATGAATATTTAAAACATTTTTTTTTCTTTAATAGGACCTTGACTATTGCTCTCTTAACAGCAGCATGACCCCAAAACCATTGACACTGCTAAAAAAATTCAAGACGAAATGAGTAATTGGAGTAAGGTTTTTTTCAATAAAACCTTTACTACTGGTGTCTTTTACAGTCTCCTGACCACAATACAACATGACCTTTTGGACACTCTGAATACAATTATCAATAAGAAATTAGTATTGTGAATAAAGTTTTATCAATAGGATCATTTCTTTTTCAAAGAGGAATGTGTAGTTCACATTGTATAGTAGACCGGCTACTAAAATTGGTGACCTCAGCAACTGAGGCAACAAAATCAGAGATCCACGCTTGATTCATTGTTAAAAGTCAAACGATCCACACATTCTCAGGGGAAAGCAGGATACGTTTGTCAGTCATCACTCCTCCAGCTGTGCTGAAGGTCCGTTTCGAGATGACGCTGGCTGCTGGGCAGGATAACACTTCTATGGCATGCAGTGCAAGCTCGGGCCATTCATCCATTTTGGACACCCAGGAGTCACTCGGGTCCGGAACATGTCCAAAAAACATCGGTGTTGAGCCGCAGGTAGTCGTGGACCATGGTCTTAAGGTGGTCTCTGTGTCTGATTTGTGCCCTGCATTATAGGCGTTGGTGAGGTGGTAAATAAGGATTGCCAGAGGTCACCCATTAGGCTTCTGCCACAATGCCTGCTGCTGCTGCTATGGCTACTTGACACTACTGCTGTCACATTGCTGACATTGTTCCACTGTGACATTAGAACGTGAAGCAGACGCAACAGATGTCTCGAGTTGATCAAGGAGCACGGTTTCAAATTCCTGTATTCAACTGTCAATTTGTGTGGGTGGAAGGAAAGTGCTGACTTTCGCTTTGTAACATGGATCAAGGAGGGTGACCACCCAGTATCGGCTGTTCATTTTGATTGCCTTGATGCGTGCAACATGTTGCAGGAAATGGAGCATCCAAGCATCCAGGATTTCCCAAGCCTCGGGGTCGAGGGGCACTAAACAGATCTTCCTAATCTTCCTCCTCTGCCTCAATTCTGTACCAACCTCTTCCCAACGCAGGGACATCGGTACCGTCTGTGTCCAGCCATGCCTCATCCTCCTCCTTCACTTCCTCATCCTCAGCATCAACACAGCCCTGGCTAGCCTCATACGCTCAGAGCTGAAGCGCCGCCCTGGACGCCGAACCACCGCCTAAGACAGACCTATAAAGTTGGGAAACTGTCGGGCCTTCTAGATCCAACGGCGAGTAAGGCTCTGTGTCCGCATCTGTGTCGGCCAGTCGGAAAAGCAATATTTCCAAGGCTAAGAGCCTGGCAATGCCAACATTCAAGCTTTTGGCTTTAGGATGGTTGGGGTGAAAGCGTTTCTTATGCTCCCACACCTGGTACACAGAAGGCTGGCTGCTAGACTGGCCGCTGTACGGCATGCAGGCTAAACCGGTGGAAGGAGAAGGGGTAATAGAAGCAGAAAATGTCCAGTGAATTTCTCAAATAAAAGCAGCACTTCATTGAGGCAAAACAGGATAAAACCACTTGAATAGAGGTAAAATCTTACACGTTTCAGGCTTTACAACATAACAGCCCTTAGTCGTAGCATATAGTAAACCTCACACATCAGCTTAAATGGGCTCACTAATTAGTTACCGCCCCCAGCACCTGTGTTAGAGAACATGTTTACACAATAGAGCAATGGATACAATTAACAATTCTAAACAAAGATCTGATTACAACTGAATATTTATATGTATACTTTATGGTTTTATCTGAATAACTATTGTAAAACAAGATCCTGTTTACTGTTGAGACCACACGGCACCCTGGTTTTTAAAGTCAGGATCCAGAAGGATTCTCTGTTTAATAGTTTCCTTCTGTGATCACCTCCCCTAGGTGGTACTGTTAATCTTTCAATGCCTTGTACTCTTATACTATAGGTGTTACCTTCATGACACTTAGCACAATGTCGGGAAACCGCAGATATATTGAGCAGGTTAGAGTGTTCACTGTCTAATATAGATCTCCTGATATGTTCTTTTAGTTTACGGGTTGTACACCCTACATATTGTGTTCTGCATGATATTAAATAGACTACATAGCTTGTATTGCAATTTATTGTTTGATTTTAAAAGATTTCTGATTAGAAAAAGATTGAAATGTTTGTGATTGTGTGACATGATTGCAACATATGCATCTTCTCTGTCCACACTTGTAAAAACCAGTGTTTCAACTAAGTGGGTGTGTTGCTTTTATCTGAAACAAACATGCTAGGTGATAATTTTTGTCCAATAGTAGGTGACTTTCTGGCTACACACCTGTAGCCAGCAGATAAAACATTAGTTAATGTCGGATCAGAA
Organism: Phyllomedusa bahiana; assembly: GCA_025379985.1. NCBI lineage: Eukaryota > Metazoa > Chordata > Amphibia > Anura > Hylidae > Phyllomedusa > Phyllomedusa bahiana. Next base: position 94,411 of record JAODAL010002630.1, read on the forward strand.
ATTAGAATATGCATATATTTATGAATGATTTTAATTACTTGTGTGTACTCAGCACTGAAAGTGGTAACAAAAGTAACAGGAACATTGTTACTTCTTCCTTCTTTATTAATATTCGTTATTTTATTTTTATCTTTGTTAACTCTGTTTTCACTTTCATGAGCTTTGTACAAAAGTTGTTTACGATCTATTTTTACTGCTATATCTTTAGCTTGTCTTAGACCCCAGGTAGAATAACTTCTTTTTTGTAATCTCTCTGAAATGGATATTTCCTCTAATGCATCTTGTTTCATGGAACAGTTACGTACTGCACAAGTCATTTCAACTTTTGGTATATTTTGGTATATATGATCGCAAAGCGGGGCAAGCCGCACACCATCGGTGAAACACTCATAAAACCAGCAGCATTAAAGATGGCAAATCTGATACTCGGAACAGCGGCCGAAGGTAAATTATCCCAAATTCCTCTTTCAAATGACACCATCAGTGTAAGAATATAGTGCATGAGTAAAGACATCTTGGCTCAAGTAGTCGCAGATCTAATTTCAAGTCCGGCAAAATTCAGCCTTCAACGCGACAAGACCATAGACGTTTGTAATTTAAGCCAGCTTGCTGTTTTCGTGTGCTATGTGAAAGACAACATGATAAAAGAAGAGTTTTTATTTTGTAAGCCTCTTACAACAACAACTAAGGCAGCCGATGTGAAGAAGCTTGTGGATGACTTCCTCAGAGACAACAATCTTTCATGGGATATGGTTTCTGCAGTTTGTACGGACGGAGCTCCAGTCATGCTGGGAAGAAAGTCTGGTTTTGGTGCGCTAGTAAAAGCCGATGCACCACACATCATTGTTACGCATTGTATTCTGCACAGGCATGCGTTGGCAACATAAACCTTGCCTCCAAAAATGGCAGAAGTATTAAAAACTGTACTGAGATGTGTGAACTATGTGCGAAATAGTGTCTGAGGCACCACATCTTCAGTGAGCTGTGTAAAGAAATGGGCTTTGAATCTGAGGTACTCCTGTACCATTCTAATGTTCGGTGGTTATCCCAGGGACAGGTGCTGAATCGTGTTTTTGCCATGCGTGTGGAATTAACCCTGTTTTTGCAAGAGCACCAACATTGTCATACAGATTGCTTAAAAAATCCTGAGTTCATTCTCATTTTAGCATACATAGCTGATCTACACTCACCGGCCACTTTATTAGGTACACCATGCTAGTAACGGGTTGGACCCCCTTTTGCCTTCAGAACTGCCTCAATTCTTCGTGGCATAGATTCCACAAGGTGTTGCAACGATGCTCAATTGGTACCAAGGGGCCCAAAGAGTGCCAAGAAAATATTCCCCACACCATGACACCACCACCACCAGCCTGAACCGTTGATACAAGGCAGGATGGATCCATGCTTTCATGTTGTTGACGCCAAATTCTGACCCTACCATCCGAATGTCGCAGCAGAAATCGAGACTCATCAGACCAGGCAACGTTTTTCCAATCTTCTACTGTCCAATTTCGATGAGCTTGGGCAAATTGGAGCCTCAGTTTCCTGTTCTTAGCTGAAAGGAGTGGCACCCGGTGTGGTCTTCTGCTGCTGTAGCCCATCTGCCTCAAAGTTCGCCAGTACTGTGCGTTCAGAGATGCTCTTCTGCCTACCTTGGTTGTAACGGGTGGCTATTTGAGTCACTGTTGCCTTTCTATCAGCTCGAACCAGTCTGTCCATTCTCCTTTGACCTCTGGCATCAACAAGGCATTTCCGCCCACAGGACTGCCGCTCACTGGATGTTTTTTCTTTTCCGGACCATTCACTGTAAACCCTAGAGATGGTTGTGCGTGAAAATCCCAGGAGATCAGCAGTTTCTGAAATACTCAGACCAGCCCTTCTGGCACCAACAACCATGCCATGTTCAAAGGCACTCAAATTACCTTTCTTCCCCATACTGATGCTCGGTTTGAACTGCAGGAGATTGTCTTGACCATATCTACATGCCTAAATGCACTGAGTTGCCGCCATGTGATTGGCTGATTAGAAATTAAGTGTTAACGAGCAGTTGGACAGGTGTACCTAATAAAGTGGCCGGTGAGTGTATTTGCAGCTCTAAATCATCTCAATCAGCAGGTGCAGGGTGGTGGAGTCAACATCATGGAAGCAGAAGAAAACCTGAAGGCTTTTTTTAAAAAAAACTACCGTTATGGAAACGACGAACAGAGAACAATAACTTTGCAAACTTTCCCATTCTGGACGACTGTGTAAGTAAGATCAAAGAGGTGTCTGGAATCTGAGACATTTCTGTATCAATGGAACTGAAGCAAACAATTGCCACGCACTTAGATGAGCTCACAAAGTCTTTCGACGGATATTTCCCTACAAGAGAGTCATATCCAGCATGGGTGAGACAGCCGTTCACGTTTGCTGTTGAGACAGCAGATGTCAATTATGAATACCTCGACGAAATCATTGAAATTCAGCAAAGCCAGGTTCAACAGCAACTCTTCAGAACAACAATCTCAACGTTTTGGTGTCGACAGTTGGAAAAGTAACCAATTATTGCTAAGAAAGTCCTGGAATTTTTTATACCATTTGTTACAACATATCTCTGCGAACAATCCTTTTTGAAGATGCTGGACATAAAAACAAAGAAAAGGAACAGACTTTGCGGTGAAAAGGACATGAGAGTATCACTTGCCAAGGTGAAGCCATGCATATCTGAACTGGTCTCTCAAAAACAGAAGTCACACTGATTTGCAGGTAGGTAATTTGTTGTGAGTTCATGCACTGTGATGGTTTTGTTCTTTGATCAAATGTGATGTGCTGTTCATTTTGTGTACCAGTAAAAAAAGCATATAACTAGGTCTTGAATTTGGAAAAAAATCATATTTGATTTATCACTAAAGAAGGGTTCGGTGAATGTGCATCTGAAACTGGTGGGTTCGGTACCTCAAACAAGGTTAAGAACCACAAGTGTAAACATCTTTATTATGTCCCCCCAAAGCAGTCTTTTCTCTTAACTAAATAACCCTAATCCACCCAGTGCTTTTATTTTTGTTGCCCGCCTTTGAACCTGTTCAAAGCTCTACAATGTCTTTCCTGTGCACTGGTGCCCAAAACTGTACACAACATTCCACGTGTGGTCTGACCAGTGACTTGTATAATGGTTGAATGATGTTCTCATCGCGTGCATCCATTTTTAATACACCCCATGATCCTGTTTGCCTTGACAGCTGCTGTCTGACACTGGCTACTACAATTAAGTTTACTGTCCACTAGGAGTCCTTCTCCATGTCACTTTCCCGTTTAACAATCATGAAATGGATTTTTCCTCCCCATGTGCGTAACCTTGCATTTATCGGTGTTAAACCTCATCTGCCAATTCTGTCCAGGCCTCCAGATCCTTTTGTAATAACACATTGTCCTCTATTGTGTTGATTACTTCACAAAGCTTAGTATCATCTGCAAAAAAAAATATTCTACTGTTCAATCCATGTGAAAGATTACTAATGAATATGATAAAGGGAATAGGGCCCGATACTGACCCCTGTGGTACCCCACTAGTAATAGGAATCCAGTCTGAGCATGTACCCTTAATCACCACTCTTTGTTTTCTATCACAAAGCCAGTTACTTACCCACTTGCAAACATTTTCCCCCAGTCCAAGCATTCTTATTTTACTTACCAACCTTTTATGTGCCAACATATCAAATGCTTTAGAAAAATCTAGATATATGACATCCAATGCTTCACCCATATAAAGACTAGAACTAACCACCTCATAGAAGCTAATGAAATTAGTTTGACAGCAAAAATCCTTCATAAACCCATGCTGGAATGGCATCATACTTTTATTTTCAGTGAGATACTCCAGAATAGCATCTCTTTGAAAACCTTCAAACAATTTACCTACAACTGAGGTTAAACTTACCAGCCTATAGTTTCCAAGATCACTTTTTGACCCCTTTTTGAAAATTTTGCACCACATTTGCTATGCAGCAATCCTTTGGGACATTCCCCATTATTATACAGTCCATAAATATTAATAGGGGCCTATCACATTACTTAATTGCCTTAGGACATAGGGGTGTATACCATCAGTACCTGGTGATTTGTCTATTTAAATTTTCTTAAGACGGACCTACACCTCTTCCTGGGTTAGACAAGAAACATTTAAGGTGGAGTTTACCTCATCCCTCTGCTACTGAACAGAAAGGTCGTTTTCCTTAGTAAATACAGTAGAGGAAAAAGTGTTTAATAGGTTTGCGTTTTCCTCATCGCCGTTCACAGTACTCCCCTCACTACTTTTCAAAGGGCCAACACTTTCTGTTTTAATCTTTTTTGATCTTTTTACTATTTATATAGTTAAAAAATATTTTGGGGTTAGTTTTAGTCTCATTGGCAATCAGCCTGTCTCCAGCTTTGCTGTCTTTTATTTTATTTTTTTCCTTCGAGCTTTGTAGTGCCTCTTCACTGCCCTCCTGTTTTAGTAGATGAAACGCTTTCTTATTCTTATTGCCTCCTTTACAGCTCTGTTGATCCACAGTGTTTTTTTCCGGTTTCTAATCACTTTATTTCCGTAAAGTATGTACCTCTCAGTGAGCGCTTAAGATGTTTTTAAAGATCTCCCATTTATTATCTGTTCTTTTATTTTTGTCTTGTCCCAGTCCATGCGGTTTAGGGCCTTATTAAAATTAGCCTTCCTGAAATTCAGTGTTTTTGTGGCTCCAAAGACAGCTGTGGGGGGACATAAATATGTTTAAATATATTAAAGGTCAATATAGAGATCTCTCTCAAGATTTATTTATACCCAGGACTGTATCAAGAACAAGGGGGCATCCTCTACGTCTAAAGGAAAGAAAGTTTCTACATAAACATAGAAAGGGATTGTTTACTGTAAGAGGAGTGTAATTATGTAACTCTCTGCCAGAGGAAATTGTCATGGTGAATTCACTGACGGAGTTCAAAAAGGGTCTAGATGCATTTTGAGAGCGTAATAGTATAACAAGTTAGAGTGACTAGGATTCTGGAGAAGGGTCTTTGATCCAGGGATTTATTCCGGTTGACAGATTCGAAATCGGGAAGGAATTTTTTTCCCTAAAATGAGGACAATTGGCTTCTACCTCATGGGGGTTTTTGCCTTCCTCTGGATCAACACGTTTGCAAAATAGGCTGAACTGGATGGACAGCTGTCTTTTGCCGGCCTTACAAACTATGTAACCATTAAACGAAAACTAATTGTGCTGCGAAAGATGTTCAAAAGACAACAAAATAAAATGACTTAACTATCCGAAAAACTTGAAAATCTCTTCAAATGGAAAGTAAGGGACTCCAATGCCAATGTGTGTAATGCATGAATAAAGGCTCGGAATGTCCAAAGAAAGCCACAAAAAAAAAAATCAATATTGCACCTAATTTCTGACAAATCTGTAAGAACTTGTCTACTATAGTTTCATAGTTTATAAGGCCGAAAAAAGACGAGACGTCCATCCAGTTCAGCCTTTTGTGCTAAGGTGTTGATCCAGAGGAAGGCAAAAAAAAACCAATGAGGTAGAAGCCAATTGTCCTCATTTTAGGGAAAAATTCCTTCCCGACTCCAACCTGGCAATCGGAAAAATCCTTGGATCAATGAACCCTCTCCAGAATCCTAGACACTATAACCTGTTATATTATTACGTTTCAGAAATGTATCCAAACCCTTTTTGAACTCCCTCAGTGAATTCACCATGACAATTTCCTCTGGCAGATGAGATTTCACAGTCTCACTGCCTTACAGTAAGAAATGCCCTATTCTATGATTTATGTAGAAACTTTCAGTGTTCCTCAAGACTGTAAGAGGATGCCACCTTGTTCAAGATACATGCCTGGGTATACAATAAATCATGGGAGAGATTTCTATGATTGACCTTGATGTAATTTAAACATATTATTATGTCCCCCTCCGAACCATCTTCTTCTGCTAGATACCAGGTGGATAAAAAACAATGTCTTTTTAAAAAAAAAGAAAAAAAAACAAATTTTTTTTTATATAAATCGGATTTTTTTAATAAACTCGCTTTTTGAGAAATATTATACCATCCAAAGGTTCCTTCCATCATGAGATAAAGCAGGAGTTGATTTCTAACTCGACATTTGAGAATAACAGGCTTGTATATATGTCTGAAACATTATCGACAATGAGCCATGCTCTTCCTAGATGTTTCTGTAGCGAATTATTGGGCAGTTTCTTCTCTCCTATATTAGACAGCAGACGCTCGCGTTTACTTACGCATTTCTCAAAACTGAATTTGGACTCCAGCAGAGGGTCCCAGCCTCTTCTTCAACAGCAAAAAAAATGTTACAAACTGATCAGAGTTTGAGAAAAAAGACCTTAACCTATTGTTCTACAACCTATGAGTACAGAAAACAGAACCCCAATCAGTGCCTAGTCCCAATAATTAGACAATATGTTTCTGATTGGTTTTTGAGTGGGAATATGATCTGCAAGCAACACAATAGAATGGAATTCTAAGTGATGAGAGGAGAGATGGGCAAAGCAGACAAGAAAATGAAAGTGAGAAAATTTGGAAGCACAAAACTGCTACCATAGTTCCATCACAGACAGACAACGTCTGTAACTGATTGTGTGTACGATCCGTGAGTGCGTTAATTACATTCTTTGTCCTTATAATGCAGCAGCCGTTAAAGAGACCCAGTATGGGAATATTTTAATGATGCTCCATCGCCTATCGGTAAGTCAGGCATGCGTGCAAAATGCAAAGCGATGCAACAAAGTGAGTGCAAGGCCTGTTGGCGCGAAATGAGGCAACATCATGAGGAATTGCGGTGATGAAGATGACCAAAGAATCACTTCTGAACAGCAGTAGCGTTCAGGTTGGTAAACATTTTATTATTGAATCCTATTTCTCAAATACTGAACTGTCATGTGTGGAGAAAATATTATATTTCTATATTATTACTGCATGTTACTGTCATTTGGTACAGTTATGATAGGAAGAAAAACAAATAGTTCCTTTTGGGCCAGGAGCATTGATGTGTTCTGTACAATAGAGAGCAAAATTGTACTAAACAATAAAATAACATTATTGACTTTTGTTGTTTAGGAGAATTCATGGAGATTCTGAAACTATTCCACCTCCAAGATCTACCATTCATCGCTGTTCTACAGTTCAGAGGTTATCCATGCCAGGGAAAGTGCTTCCATATATGCAGCAGCATCATCAGATACCCACATATCACCACCCAAAGGATAGAAAAAACCTTTACCTCTCTCCTGGAACCAACCATGAGATAGGTTTGTGATAAGAGAACATCAGATGAGAAAAAGTTTGATTCTATGAAAAAATTGCCCAGTTTATTTAGTGCATAACAACGAACTCTTCTTTTCCGCTGACTGAGAACCGCACATTTCATTAATAATGTCAGTCAATGAGACCAGGACACAGTCCACCCAGCAGTAGCTGATGTAGCAGTGAAACTGCTGGATCAACTGAATGACAGAGAAATGGACAATGATCTCAGCTCTGGAGGGTAAAATTGTTATACCGTAAGTATTGATGGGTGGAGGTAATGTCCACAATGATCCTATTGTATTTGCTTGTATAAGCAACAGAAGAAGGTAAAGTCACCTTGCACAAAACAACTGATCACGTCAGAATGGCACACACAGCAGAATACTTACAAGAATGGCAGTAAAAGCCAATAAACGACATGTTAACAAAAAATTCAAGTGTCTATACGCTAGTTTTGGTCACTTACAATGCAGCAAACGTAACCAATATGAGAAGATTTAGCAAGAGCAGAAATGGAATACAACTGAGCTAAACACTTATTGGTTTGCCACGATGCTCTTTGCTGCACCTCTTAGCCAAAGACTGTCTAAAGTGTTCCAGAAAATAAAGGACTAATGTATGTATGAAATTGCTAAATACAATTCCGTAATATACATTTTTGCTGGCAGCATCTCCTGAAAAGGATGGGTGGAACCAAGCTAACTGCTCCCACAATAACAGATTTAATTGTGAACTCTGTGGTGCACTGATTTGAGCAGGTATAATCAAAAACAGGGTCGTATATTCTGATGACACTTTGGTGAATAAAATCGAGATAAAAATAATGGCTACTTGTCACGCCAAAAATACCTCTCCATTGGCTTAAGAGAAATGTTGAAGATGGCGGATATCTAGAAGCTCAGCATATTTCAAAGCTTATAAACAGAAATACATAAAAATAGCTGTTTTATTGCGGAATCGCTGTTGAAATTTGGAAGGAACTGAGTGAACACCGTTAAACAAACGTACACATGAGAGAATTAAATTTCAAGCAGTAACACATACGAGATGTGGACAAGTCACAGACTCCAAGCACATGTTTTTTGGCAAATATTGGTCCACTAATACCAAAGTATCATGGTCAAAGACCTAATGCCTGAGGAAGAGGAGTTAGACTATTAACATGGTATTCCAGCAATCATCCATCTTTAATGTCCAACTATAAGTAAACTTCAGAGATAAGGGGTAACCATTTCAAAAGACAAATATAAGTTTGCTGAAGATATTTTAAGGAATGCCACACCATAAACCTGTGAAGTGCACGGTAAGATTCTATGGAATTAAGAGACTGTCAAGTAATGATTTCACTTTTAACAGCAGTAGTTTCTTCTTGCAGCGTTAAAAGAACATTCTCTCCTTTGTGAGCGTCATTCCATATTGCTAAATGAGAAATCAGTTGAACCCAATCTAGCAGGAAAGCTTTGTTTTGTCTTTTCCAGATTTTATGAATAGGAACAAAGAAGAAGATGATTGATGAAGAAGATGACAAGTGAGCGACAGAGGGACAAGCAGGGGAACAGTAGTATATAAGGTTTTTCATGGTTTCTCGTTAGGGCTGACAGTCAAACGTTTCTTAAAATAGTATAGTAGTATATTTTGTTAGCCTAATTAAGTTAACAAACCTGGAAGTTTGTATTAAAAGGCAACCATAAAACTTACTGCTGTAATGTTTTTATTGTTTCATTTGAATAAATCTCTTTACATTGTTATCTAAGGTCAGGAATACTTTTCTCCTACCTAAGTACCTACAGAACAGTGTGTCAAATATTAATGATTAACCTAGTAAACCCATTAAACTTAGGGAGAAAAAAGTAATATAAAAATTATTCTAAAAATCTTCTATTCTACTTGGCATGTTTAAAATAGCAAAGCACAATTTTAGGCAGAAACTTTGAAATAAGATCACCTGATATAAATCAAGCTTACTGACTAGTATTTAAATCGTGATATAAAGAATCAGTTTAGAATTTAAATCATATCCACCCTTGCTTCTAAACAAAATAACCCCCAATCTTGCAATCCTTTCTGGCGTAATTATGTCCACCCCGTCCTTTAATTAATTTATGTTGCCTCCGCCATTTTACCATTACAAGCTCAACAATGTCCTACTCCAGTTGCGACTGTGCATAAAACTGTACAACAATATTCAATGCTGTGTGCTAACCAGTACTTGTATAATGTGAGAATAATGTCTCATCATGTTGCATCATGCCCCTTTATCATGCACCACCAATAATCCCTATTTGCCTTGGCCCAGCTGCTGTCTGACATTGCTGCTACAATTAAGCGGTTTACACGTCCATCCAGGTATTCGCCAAGATACCATCTCCACTGTCACTTTTTACCCAGCCTTTTTCATTTACAGTGTAGTCATGAAATGGATTTTTCCCTCCCCATGTGCATAACCAAGCAATTATTCTGAGTTAAACCTCATCACCATTTCCACACTCTCTCTCCATCTCTCTCCTCTCCAACTTATCCAGATCCCTTTGTAATAACACATTATCTCCATTGTGTTGATTACTTTTTTTTTTTTTACAGCGCTATATCTGTCTAGAAAAGAGATCAATATTCTCCTGATGGTAATCCCGTGTAAGATCATTAAATGAAAATGTTGAAGAGGATAGGGCCCAAGTCAACATGACCCTTGATGGGACGCCCACTAGATAACGACACAATCCATTCTGAGTATGTACCCCGCGCTACTTACTACCCTTTGTCTTTTTTCTATCATTGAGCCGATTCACTTACACCACTTGCCACATTTCTCCCCCAGTCCAAGCATTCTCATTTTATTTACAACCATTTTATGCAGGCACATCTAAAATCCCCCCCCCCGAATAAAAAAAAAAATCAAATGCATTAGAAAATCTAGGATATATGACATCCTTGCCACACCCCCGATCCAGTCTAGCAGCTATACTTCTCATAGAACTGATGATATAGTCGACAGACCGATCCTTCATAAAACCCATGCTGAGAACAGGCCGTTATACATCTTATTTTCAGTGAAGATACCACCAGGATAGCATCTCTGAGAAAACCTTCAAACGTTCTTACCTACAACATAGTTCAAACGTTACCGGCCTAATAGTATTCTCCAGATCCCTTTTTTGACCCCTTTGAATATTGGCACCACATTTGCTAATCGCTCCAATTCCTTGTGGGACATACCCCGTTATTAGACAGTCCACAAATTAATAATGAAAAGGGGCCTATCTATGGACATCATTTAACTCCCGCTTAGGACTTAGTGGTGTATGCCATCTGGACCTTGGATTTGTCTAATTTTAACCTTCTTAAGACGGAGCTGCACTTCTTCCTGGGTTTAAGACAAGAAACTTTTTAAGGACTTAGAGTTTGACGCTCATCCCCTGTTCAACTGGTAACTCATCCTCCTCAGTGAAATACAGTGGAGAAAAACGTGTTTACATAGGTTCGCTTTCTTCTCATCTACGACCTCTATAGTCTCTCTCCTCTGTAACATTTCAAAGGGCCCAACATTTTCTGTTTTTAATCTAGTTTACTATTTAGTATAAGTTACAAAGAAATATTTTTTTACGGCTTAGTTTTACTTTCTATATCGATATTCTATTCCCTCTCCGAGATTTGCTTCCTTATCTTTTATTTTACACACTTTATTTTTTTCCCCTATAAGCTTCTTAGCTGCCTCTTCACTACCCTCCCCCAGTTTAAGTACTGAAACGCTTTCTTTTTGTTTTTTTATTGCCTCTTTTACATCCCTGTTCGATTCCACATTGGTTTATCTTCCTTTTTCTATTATCTTATTATATACCATAAGGTATGTACCTCGACACAAGTGGACCTAGGATGTTTTCTAAAAATATCCCAGGTTTATTATTTGTTCTGCCATATTTAAACACATTGTCCCTTAATAACGGTTGAAAGGGACTCCCAAAGCAGAATAAAATTAGTCCTTCCTAAAATTCAGTGTTTTGTGGCTCCTTGACAAAAACTGTAATTCGAAGAGAAAACGTAAAAGTATTATATTATGGGTCACTATTTCCTTAGGTGACCCCTCAACCTGAACTTTGTTACTCAGTCAGGTCTATTAGTCAATATTAAGGTCCTAGAAGGGCCTTTCTCTAGTCGGGAGTACTTGCAACCATTTGGCAACAAGGTTAATTATCAATCTAGTTATTGACAAAACCTGTTTTCCTTTAGGAGAGCTACAGGTTTCAGATTACCCTATTGATGTCTGTGGAATCAGTTAACCCAGCTACGCCAAAATAATACCTCATTCTGGATTAGCCGCCAAACTATTTGCCATAGGCGAGTACATCTTTCCATGAGTTCGTGTTATATTTGGGTGGCCTATTAGCGAGTGACCCCCATTAGTATTATATTTTTACCGGATACCCAGTATTTTAAGCTCACATAATGACATTCCACATGTTCATTTACCTTAGCCCATATCTTCCCGCAGTTGTTGCTTCAACAGGATTTTACATAGAGACATACAACCTCCCCCTTCTGTTCTTAGTCTCGATCTCCTCCTAATAGACTTAACCCTGTAAGTTAACCGCCCAGATCCTTATCGTACATCCGTCCCAGAATCCCATGTCCTACAGTTAATCCCACTATGTGTAAATATTTTTCTTTCATGCTATTAGTAATGCTAGACTTCATTTAATTTTTGTTGCTCAGACTCCTGCTTTGGTTTAGCAGCAAATTAAAGAATTTTTTCAGTTTTTATTCCTTCTCCCTGATCTTTTACTACTGCTACACCCCACTACCTCCACTCCCACTCCACCCAATGATTTATTAAGTTAATTCTCACGTCTCTATCTCTCACTACTCTGCATGCTAAGATTGTATTTACGCCTCACCCTCTCCCCCCAGTACCTAGTTTAAATATTCCTCCAACTTCTCCCATCTTTTGACCCCCAATAGATCTGCACCCCTCACCCATTTAGGTGCAGCTCCACTCCCCTATTCATAGAGCCTGTAGCTAAGACAGATGTCAGCCCAGTATCTCCAAAAACCTCGAAATCTCATCTTTTCCCTACACTCCTACACCCATTTTGATCACTTAGTTCACCCTTCTCTAATCTCCCTCTGCCGTCTCTGTGTGGCCAGTTTGAACATTGTAATAATATCTGAAAATTTTACCCTGGAGGTCCTTGCCTTGAGCTTCTTGTGCCTACAGATCCCTGAAAAATCGATATTTAAAGTACACTCCACCTACCTCTAACTTGTGTCATTAGGTGCCGAATGGGGACCATGACATCAGCTGATTCCACCTAGCCCCACAACCCAGCAATCTTCAACGTCGAACCGAGATATGTCCGAGAACTCGGAGCCCCAGAAGAACAACGTACTGTTCGAACAATCCCGTCTTTTGGGTATCAGATTGGACCTAGACTGGTGCCCCTAATAATCTGAGTCCCCAACTACTAGCACCTGTGCCTAGCCTGCCTGCACTGCCTAATTTCCCCATACGGATAGTTTTGTAGACTGTGTTTTTTTTTCTTGTTATTTTTTTGTTAGATACTGAGATGCATACAGAGGTAGTGTCTGCTGCAGCAAATGCTATTTCTCTGAGCCGATATCCCCCTCATTCTGCCAATCTTGCAAAATTTGGTATGGTGGTGGTACAAGATCATGCCTAGGCCTCCTGACACTCTATCCCTCCTACCCTTCATTCTGGACAGTTACCGCATCTATGCTGCCCTCATGTCTTTCCTGCACCTCCTGCTACCGACCCTCCCCAGCATCTACACCAGCCAATGAACTACTCAGTGGGCAGCCGGCTCGCCTTCCAAGTTGGCCAAAAGATCTCAGTGATCCTACTTTCGCTCATTTTAGATCCCCATCGGAACGCTGCTTCTAAAATGTGCAGTAGGCAAGAAATTCCTGGACCAATGCCTTACCAATGTCTGAAGAAGAGCATCCACGGCCACCCACGAGACGTTCACAGTTACTGATCAAATACCTGAAATAAGATACCTTGGTGCAAATCCGTGAAAAAAAAAAAAAAAAACTGATGTGTTAGGTGTTCAACATATAGAGAACTAGTGGTAGCTTACAAACTGTTGGACATAGTTTCAAGTTTCATGTTGGTGTACAGGCCAAAAAAAGACAAGGTCTTCCGATCTAGTTCAACCTGTTGTCTAAGTGTGTTGATCAGCAGATGAAGGCAAAACCCCCACACAGAGGGAAGAATCCAATTGTCCCGCAATTTAGGAAAAATTCCCTTCCTGACTCCAATCTGCAATCATCAAAAATCCCTGGAACTGTGACCGCCTTCGCCTGAATCCTATACTATAACTTTTATATTATTACGCTCCAGCAAATGCAGGCCCAAACCACATTATAGATCTCGGTTATTGATATTCACCATGACCAATCCCTTCTGGCAGAGAATTCCATAGTCCCTCACTGCTCTTACAGTAAATAATCCCTTTCTATGTTATACTGTAGAAACTTTTCCGTCCTCAAGACTAAGGATCCCCCCTTGTTCTAGAGTACACCCTTGTGTATAAATAATCTTGGTGAGATCTCTATAATGACCTTTGATGTATTTAATCATATTTTATTATGTTCCCCGGCCTATGATGAGTCCTCATTCTTTTCTATAAACAAAATAACCCTAATCATGCCAATCTTCTGTGTACAGTATGCCACCCAGTCCTTTCTATTACTTGTTGTTTGCCCGCCCCTTGTACCTGTTCAAGCTCTCAATGTCTTTCCTGTTGGCACTTGTGCCCAAAACTGGTACAGCAATATGTCCGATGTGTGGGTCTGAACCAGTGACTTGATAATGGGAGAATAATGTACTCATCATTGTGCATCTAAGCCCATATTAATCACCCCACTATCCTATTTGCCTTTGGCTGCTGCTGCCTGACACTGGCTGCTACAATTAAGTTTACTGTCCACCAGATTCCCAAGTCCTTCTCCATAGTCACTCTCTACCCCCAGTGTTTTTTCACATTTAACAGTAATCATGTAATGTTATTGGATTGCTCTTCGCCCATTCATAACCTTGCATTTACATTTAAACCCTCCATCTGCCATTTCCCTGCCAGGCCTCCACTAACCTGATCCCTTTGTAATCAACATTATTATCCTCTATTGCTGTTGATTACTTTACAGAGCGTAGTAATCCGTCTGCAAAGAGTTCGATATTCTATACTGTGTAATTCCCTGTGTAAGATCATTAATGATAGATGTTAAAGAGGAAGGGCCCAAACTGCACCCTTGTTGTACCCCACTAGTAACAGCGAGTCCATCTGAGTATGATACCTGTTAATTACTACCCTTTTTTTATCTATGCAGTGAGAGCCAGTTACTTATCCCAACTTGCACACATGTTTTTCCCCCGCATCATTAAGTATTTTGAAAACAAATATGATAGTTTTCTAACCGAAGATGAAAAAAATTACACACAGAAAAAAATAAATAAGAAACAAATATAAAAAAAATAAAAAATTAACACAAATAGTACAAAAATAAAAAGAAAAACAATAATAAAAGGGAAACAAACAAGAAAAAAATATATAAAAACAAATAATATTAAAGTAAAAATATAGTCAGAATTAAGAGATACAACAGAGCCCCCTTATCTGCCTGTCTAATATTATTGGTGTTATTCCTTAAATTACTGAGGGCTCTCCATTGTATACTAGATAAATTATCAGGATGCATGGGTCAACGACCGGTATGCCTTTAGAGGAACAGATTGTCTGGAGGATAAAAAACCGCGAGTTAAAGAAAACCGGAGAGCAAACACTGGTAAGTAGACCAAGAACCTACTTTTAATTTTAATACTGTCAATCTAATTAAACTTTTTTTTTTTCTCTTCATTGCAGTTGCACCCGGGATAATGGGCATCGCTTCACTCTAGCAGATTTCCCAGCAGTGGCACAATCTGCCATAATGTGATGCACATACTGGAGCACGAGGTCAGGGTGATACCCGCAGAAGCAGATGTCTGAGCCATGCTGCTACTCTGGTAAGCTCGCATTTTGAGACCTATAGGAGCAAAATGCAATCACTGAGGCTGATTGCTCAGAGGAACCAACTCTTCTCTTGCATTGGCAAAGAGTTAGTGGGCTAAATGATTGAGGGTGGATTATTCATCAGTAGGAGCCGTGTAGCTGAGGTTTTAATGTAAACAGGGGGAGTTCTAGGGTGCACCATAAAAGGAAGGCCAACTCTCCACCTGAGATTACCTAGCAATAACATGCCAAATTGGGTGATACTGCTGGTGAATCAGTCCCTCTTATATGGCAGCCCTAGTAGGACACTTCTGCTCATCAGCGTAGTCAGCCGGAAGAGCATCCCAACTAGTAGTATGGGGAGGCATGGGGAAATGCAGGTTAAGAAACCCGTTGTAGGTGTAGGGGATTCTCTCTAATCAGAGAAGATGGGATAGAATAATTTTTGTCGCCAGACCGCCTCAACCAAATGGGTCTCCGTCTCCCTGGTGCCAGGTGTTCGGCTGTATGTGGCAGACCGGGTGGTATGAAATTACTGGGCATAATGGCTGTCGATGCCCCATGCATTGAGTGGTCCAAAGTTGGGAACCAATGACAGAGAGTACTCGGTAGTGAGAGATTCCTAAAGAAAATAATTTTGTAAAAGAACTAGGCTCAAAACTGAAGGGAAGACCCTCCAAGATTGTGTTCTCCGTCGCGTAATACTGTGGCCGGTGCCATGCGCTACTTTCAGGAAAGGCAGCGGGAGCCTCCAGGGAGTTAAATGCCGCTCATTGGCAGTGAAGGCTCCTTGGTTTAGGACAGAGGGTTTTGGGTTCTTAGAGTCACCTGGCTGATTATTCATTTGGAGATGAAAAATCTGTTTCACAGATAAATTGCACCTGAATTGAAGGGGTCTGCTTTGCTGGTGGGAAGAGGAAATTGTAGAAGGAGGTTCGAAAGTATTTAAAACTAGGGGATGGAGGAAGGTAGGACAATATATGAAAAATGTAGTTAGATTAGGATTAGAGAATGGGCAGACTATATTGGGTGTGGGGAGAAGTGGAGTGGGGGAGCGTGGAGTAGAGCCAGTGGATAAGGAGATCCAAGTGTTGCAAACCAGCATGAATAATATAGTACCGCACAGATATTCCTCATGTAATCTCAATGGCCATCTTCTAACTGTGATAAAAATAATCACATTGTTCTGCTAAAAGTGAATAATGTATAATCCCAATGCCATCATCCGACAGGGTTAAATGTATATCCCATGCCATCTACCGAAGGAGAGATGTTTCATCGAATTCCGTCATCTGAAAGGTTAACGTTTATCCTCATGCTGTCTACTGATCGGGTCATGTATGATCCCATGCCGTCTAATGAACACGTTGTATACAATTTACACCCACTCTCATCATGGGTGACGAACATCCCTATTGATGACCCCATGTCTCCCACTGCCTCTCCGATCCTTTCACTAACCCTTTCTTGGGGCCCGCGCAGTTTCTAACTCTCCCCCAAAAAATTGGAACTCTCTTGATTGGTTTTCTGAAAAGTTCCCAAATCTCAAATTTTTAAAAATTTCCTTACCTCTCTCTGATACAATTTATTTCCCTTTCCTATTATAATTTCCCCCATTTGGACACCTCCCCGTCTCCCTTCAGAATATCCACTCATAAACCATCAGGATTCGACGCATCAGTCCTCACGCCCCAATTCCCCCCTTCCTGCCCTGCCCTGGCGCCAAAAAATTAATGAAACTTATCCACCGCCTGGACCAGGGCACCGCTAAACCACCGCCCCACCAGAGTCAGACCCCCACAGCCATGGACACGCCTCAGACCGCTATCTGCAGCAATTTTCCCAGATGTGGGAGCGCTGTGGAGGAAGCCCGAAGCTCCCTGCAGATTTCCCCCACTAAAATTTATGCTCAGGATTTATCAAACTGCCTTCACTGCCAACAAAAATATTTCACCCCCCCTCATCGAAAACCTTACAAAAAACCCCTAAACGTTGTTGACACCATCCACTCCCGTCTCAGGCCTAAAGCTACCCGGTCTCTGACCTCCATGCTGAAGACTGGCATACTTAAAAGGAAAATTGACAAATCCGCAAACATCTATCTAAAACCCCCAAGCAGCAGCCATGGTCCCTCCCGCACATCACCAGCTACTTGTCTTGACCGGACAGAAGGCCCAGGCTTTTGCTGTTGCAGCCCCCCCCCTGTCTAGTGACTCCTTTCCCCTCCCCCCTTGTCCAGTTATTTTAGCTATCATTTCCATAACTGAAATCTGTAACCTCTCTCTCCCCTGGGTTTCCCATCTTCTTTAAAACATCCCGTTAAAACCCTTTACAAAAAAAGCCCACTTGGACCACTGCGCTGTAACTCCGCCGTTTTCTAAACCTCCCCTTTCATTCCAAACCGGGAAAGTTGGTCTACTCTCCCCTAATCCGCTATTCTTCGTAATCTTTTTGCCCCTCTGAAATCAGGTTTCGCCCCTACACCCCAGGGAAAAAATGCTTAAGGTCTCAATGATCTCCAAACCCGAAATCTCAGGGCAACTATCATTGTTTTTCTTTGGTTTTTCTCTGCGTGTTTGACACTGTGATCACCGCTTTCTCAGCATGCTCAGCCCCATTGGCCTCCGGACACCGTTTCTTGGTTTCATTTCCTTTCTCCCCGCTCTTTCAGTTTCATTTGAGGTTCTACCCCCTTCCCCTTTTCCCTCTTGTGTCGGGGTTCCCTCAGGACCCGTTTTGGCCTCTCCTCTTTAAATCATACACCCCCTTTGGGGGAAAAACCATCAGAGTTTGGCTTCCTTACCATCTTAAAGATGACCCCCAATTTAACCTCCCCCGGCATCACTCCTGCTCGCTAAAAAAACCCCCGGGATGCTGTTGTGTCTCTGACATCATGTCCCCCCTGTATCTTAAACAAAACCTCCAAAAATGAATTTTTAGTCACCCCACCTCTACTAACAAAAGTTAACCCTGCCCTTTCTGTTCGGTTGGCACCATCATAACCCCTTAGGTGGGGCCCCGCTGTTTTGGGGGTTTTATATAGATTCCGATCTGTTTTATCCCCTATATCAACCCCTTTCCCCGCCCCTGTCCCCTGCACCTCAGAAACTTTCCCCAAAACCCACCCTTTTTTCTCACGTGTTAACACTAAAAAACTTTTCTTTGTTGCTCTTATCATTCTGTCTCGATCTGTAACTCCTTGTTACGGTCCCCTTTTGCCCAAAACTTCCCCTCCAATCTGTCCTGAATGCAGCAGCCAGGTGGTCTTTCTTCGCCGCTATACTGATGCCTACTCTATGTCGTCTGCCTGGTTGCCTATCAGTACAGGATACAAAAAAAATATCACTCTCACTAAAGTTTCCCACGTGTCCTCCTACATCTCCTCCCTCTCTACCTACCCCCCTACCCGTTTCTCCGCTCTGCTGATGTTTTCGGTTAACTCATAAATCATCAAACCCTCCCAGGGCCCTTTCCCCAAGGGACTTAAAACGTCGGCCCGTTCTCTGGAACATGCTCCCGCGGGCGATCGGACCTCAGAATCTCATCGCTTTAAAGGGCCCCTGGAATTTCTTTACTCGGGCCCTCCAATCCCTAATGCCAACACCCCCCCTCCCCACATCCCTAGGCACTCATCTCTTTTCGGCACTTAATGTATTTTGATGTATGTTTGGGTGGAGGTTCTGAAATTTACATATAAACCCCCTATTTATTCACTGGTGGACCCTTGTAAAAACTGCATTTTTACCTTCGTCTCTCCGTACACCCCAATAGATTGTAAACTCTTGCAAGGGTCCCCTTTACCTTGTGTCTCATCTGTAAGTAGCTTTTCATTTTGCAATGTATTTTTTTGTCTTTTTCCAATCCTCCAAAATTTTAAAAATGCTGCGGAAAAAGTTGGCGCTTATAAAAAAGTTATTATTATTATCCCCAATTGACGGAAAGTGCAAAACTGTAAGGGAACTTAAAAAGTCTATTACAAATGCTAGAAGTCTTGCAACCAAAATGGGGGACTTTAGGCCTAGTTTTAGAGGGGCTGTTGATGTGGTAGGTATTGCTAAAAGGCTGAAAATCTGCTGATTGGGCGGTCAAACCCTTTTAGGTTTTAATTATTTTGGAAGTTTGTGCGAACAGGAGGGGAGGAGGGTGTGTCGTATGAAAAAAGTTATTTAAGGCAAAGTGAAAGAGGTGTTATAGGGGGGGAGGGGGCTAAAGATGTGGAACATTGTGGGTGGAAATACAAGGGGGGGTTAAAAGCGAAATTTTATTTTTTGGGGTGATAGAACAAAAGGTGCATAATCAAATGGGTGGGGGCAGCACAGGCAGGTACAGTGGTAAAATGGGTGCTTCAAATTTAACCCGGATTGAAATGGGGTCACGGTTCTGTTTAACTGAAAAGGGAAAGGGAAATCCCCCAGCCTGTTCGAGGATAATTTTATGGGGCGTTTGGAGGAACCCATAGAAGTGATGCTTGTTGGATCTGGTACTTTTAACAAAGCAGAACTTGTCGGAGCGGTCCGGTTTCTGAAAATCTTGCCAACGGACTCAAATTTAATTCATTTTTGATAAATGGAAAAAAGAAAAAAAGAGGGGAAAGGGAAAAACATTTATTTTAAAAGGGCCAAATTTTTTAGGGTGAGCAACCCGGGGCCCAGACTGGGAGCAGCTATAGAAATAGTGATATAGAAGCCAATGGGAGAGCTTTAAAAATTTCTTTGGGAAAAATTTTTTGCAAAAAATATTCCCATGGGTAACAAGTATAGGACTAAAACTAAAAACCAAAATGGCTTCTACCTTTGTTTAGGGGCAGTAAACAAAAAAAGGGCATTTAAAAAATATGTAGAGGGTTTTCGGGCCCAAAGCTTTAAAATTACGGGTTTTTTTAAATTTTTAAAATTTTTTTTAAAAGCAGGCTTTTTCAAAAATTAAAGGGAAATTAAAGGGATAAGAAAACCCCAAAAAAACCCCAAAAATGGCCAAAAGAAAGAACAATAAAACCTTAAAAAACGGAGGGTTGCTTTAAAATGGGGCCAAAAATCAAAAGGATTTGGGTTCTTAAAGTTTCCATTAAAAAAACTTTTAAAAAAAATTTTGAGGGGGGGCCCTTTTTTGAGTTTAAAAGGGGGTTTTTTTTTAAAGTTTGGGGGGTTAAAATTAAATTGGGAAGTTTAAAAAATTTCAAAAGTTAAGGTTAAAAAAATTTTGAAAAGTGGTATGGAAAACCCAAGGGAAAAAGGGCCGGGCCGGGCCCTCTTCGGCCCCCAAAAAAAAGGGGGGAAAGAAAAAATTGTACGGACAGATACAGGAAACTTGAAAGGCCCAAATATTAGTATAGCTAACAAAGGGTTTAAAATTACAAATTTTGGAAGTTGTAAACTTCAGTCAGGAGTTTGGGAAAACAGAGAAAAAAAGCTTTTTAAACCCCGGGGCCCCCCTCAAACATGAAAGCGGGGTCCCCTTTTTGACCACATTTCTTCAGCAAGGTCTGGGGAAACCCAACCCAAACATGTGACCCAAAAAGTACAGGCGGAAATTACCTTTAAGAGGTTTTTTTTTGCAGGGGTTTCCCCTAGGTTTAACCCTTTTTTGAAAGTTGAAAGGGGTTTTTTTATGGGCCCTTTTTAGATATAGGAAATTGTCGAGCTAACTCCTTCCCCATTTGATCATTTTTAAAAAAATTTTGGTTGGGGATTGTGAGAGATTAGCATGTTGTATTTTGTGTGAAACCCTTTTGGGAATTTTTTTTTTTTGGAAAATGAAATTGTAAAAGTCTGAGGGGTTGGTCAGGTTTGGGGGGCCCATAAAAAACACCTTAAAGGGGAATATTTTAAATTTTGCGGGAATTGGAAAAGAAGAGAGTACGGGAAATGGTATAGGCGATAAGTCTGAAAGGATTTCGGGGGTGTTACCTTGTTATATTTGAAAAGAGAGGTGTTTGCCCCCAAAAATTAAAGACATCTATACAAATATTTCCCCTTTTTTTGGGGGGTTTGACCCCAGTTATTTTTTTTGGAAACTTTTTGAGCCCTTTCTTTAAAAGAGGTCCAAAAATAGATCTGAGCGGGGGTGTGGGAGAGGGTCCCCCCAGTAAAGTGATCTGATAAAACTCTCAGGACTAGTTGTGAAAGGGGGTTTTTTCCCATTTGACCCCCAAACGGAAAGAGTCAAATTTGATCCCAAAAGGGAAAAAAAGGTTTGATTTTAAAAGGGGATTGCAAATATTTTTGAGAATAGATTCCGGTCCAATAGGCCCCCTTTTTTTTAGGGTAAAATTATAGGAGGGCCTTGTTAATTCTTGCCTTCCTGTTTTCCAAAAAAGGAGGGAAAAGTAGGCGTTAAATTTTTAAAAAATAATAGTTTTTGGTAATAGAAAAGGGGATGGCCTGCAAAATATAAAACATTTTAGGGAAGGGACATTTTAATTTTAAATTCTGGCCATCCATAAAAGGGTTTAAGAGAGTAATTTATTTATTTTTTTTTTCTAAACCCGGGGTTAGAAAAATTGAAATTTAAAGGGTTATAGTTTGAATAGGGGAGGAGGTAACCTCTTTACAAAAAAATTGACGATTCCCCAAAACCCAGATAAAAGCCAAAATTTGTTGAAACCCTTGGTGTTTTGGTTGGTGGGGTTGTAAAGGGGGAAAACGGAAGTTTTTGGACTTGTTTAATTTTTAAAAAAAAGAGATAAGAGAATACTTCCAGAGTCTCCAAAAGGGTTTGAGGGGAGAGGAGTTGGGATCAGTTGTGATAAGCTTTTCCTCATCTGGAATAAACTTATTTTATGGGGCATTTTAAAACTGTTGGGACCCAAAAATGAAATGGGTTATTTTTCTAATGTGTCTGCAAGAGGTTCCATGCAGAAGACAAAAAATAAAGGGGGGGGAGAGTGGACCCCTTGTTTTATTTCCCATTAGAAAAGATCAAAAGGAAAAGGACAAAAAACCAGTTTAAAAAGAACTCTGGGTGACGGTTTAGATTTAAAGTGCCATAATTGCAAAAAAGATGAATCCTGGGGAACCCCAAAAAATTTATCCAGAACTAACCTGTTATTGCCAGTTGCCCCGGGAAAAAGGGCCCCTTTTTTGCATCAAAAAGGAAGGCATTCTTTGTTTTGAAGGTGGATGCTATCTGAGCTAAATAAAGGGAGTGGGATTTTGGCTTCTCTTCCCTGTTTTTACCTTGTACAAAGCCCACCTGGTCTTTGTATAAAACCTGGAAAAAATACGGGTCAGAGGGACAGGCAAAAATTTTTTCCCTTATAGCTTAAGTCTGTTTTTTAGGTGAAAAAATAGGTCTGAAATTTGGGAATTTTTTCCTGGGGTTTCCCGGGTTTTGGTATTGTAGTAAAAATGGCTAAAAAAAAATTTCCCTTGTGGGGGGCTTTTCAGTGGTGACTATATCGTTACAAATTTGAGGGGTGAGGGCAAGTGGGTCAAAAAATTATATGATCATATTCATTTGGTAGGCCGTCGGGGCCCCGGGGGGGCTTTTTTTAATTTGCTTTTTTTAATGGTTTTTATGGACCTCTAAATAGGAAAAGGGGTTTTTCAAAATTTTTAAATTTTTGGGAAAACTTTTTTCCAGAGAGGGAAGTTTTAAAAAAGAAAAAAAGAAAGGAAGTCGTTGTTTTTCTAAAATCTGGGGGTTTTTTTTTAAAACTGTTCACTGGGTTTGCAAAATTGGGTATATTTTAGAGTAATTTTTCCGCAAATTGTTGTGCAATTTAAATTTGGGTTAATGTCTTTTAACCCGGGTGTTTTTTTAGGTGGGGTTTAGGGTTTTGGGCATTTTGGGTGTTTTAACCCTTTTTAGCAAGGAGTTTTGAGGGCCTGTCCCCCTTGAAGTTTAAAAAACTGCCATTTTAATTTCCCGGTTAAATTGTATTGTTTTTTTAAATAGAGTGATCTAAAATTTTTTTCCTAAGGGTTGAAAGATTTTTTTTTGGGGGGGAAAGGAAGGGGTTTTGTTTGAAGTTAAGGGTCTGCTGATTGGATCTCTGCAAAAAGGGTTTAGGTACGGGGATTTTTGGTTTTTCCCTTTTTCTCTCTACTAGCAAATTTGGGATGCAGTTTCCTCTTTAAAAAGCCTTGTGAGCACCCCCACAGAGGGGAAAGGGAGGGGAAAACGGGGAAATTTTTTAATAAAGAAATCTTTTAGTTGGGTTTTTTTGTATGAGACATTTTCTGATTTTTGAGTAAAAAAATTATTGAGCCTCCCGAGGGAATGACCTCGAATATTAGTGGGGGAATCCAAAAAATAGATCTATTGGTGCGTGGTCTGACCAAAGGGTATGGGCCATTTGGGAAACAGAATGAACTTGGGGGTAATGGAAATTTTTTTTTCTTTTAGAAATTAAAGAGTGGTGGATTCCCCTTAGCCGAGAAAATTTTGGTAGTCCCCTTTTATTTGGGGTTGAATATTTTGCCCCCCCGTCGTGGAGGTTTCCTCCCAAAAGAAAGGGGGTTGGGGTTTTCGGGTTTGGGGTCTCTCTTACTTTTAACCTCCCCCAAAATAAATTTTTTTTCGGAAACCCCATTAAATTTTTCATTTTAAAATTTAAGACCACCCTTCTAAATTTTTTGTTCTGGAGATAATTTTTTTTAAAAATTTACAAACCCGTTTAGTATTTGGAGCTTAAAAAAGTGACTAAAAATACAAATTAAGAATTGATTTTTCAAATTGGATGACATATCTGCCTTTGGGTCCAAGAAGGGGGCTGAAAAGAAAGGGTTTAAAAAAAACAGGTTTTTAATTTTTAATTTTTAAAAAACCGCTTTTTCTGTAAAGAATGTGCTTTTAAAAATATAAGAAAAGGGGTTTTTTCTTTAATTTTTTGGCATCTGTTTCCAAAACAAGTGCGTTTCTGTTTAAACGATTATATCCGATTTTTGGGGTTTTTAAAGAAAGTCTGCCCTAACAGAGTGCTTTTAATGGGGGGTTTAAACCCCTTTACATTGTACGAAGGGGAGCTTTATAGGACATTTAAATTTTTTAAATTTTAAGCAAAAAGGGAGATTAGACACCCTTTAGTTTAAAAAAACAAATGGGAAATATGCATAAACAAAAAACAATTTTTTTTCTATTTTCCCGGGAATTAGGGGGGAACTAAGATTAAACTAGTATGAGAAGATCTGTAAACAATTGGTTTCAGAATTTATTCCCTTTTTGGAAAGTAGTGGGGGCCCGCCCTTCCTTTGGGGCCTGCCCCAAAAAAGCTTGAAACGAAACCCCGGCATCACCCCGGAAGCATAAAACAAAAAAA
Source organism: Phyllomedusa bahiana (assembly GCA_025379985.1). Classification (NCBI taxonomy): domain Eukaryota; kingdom Metazoa; phylum Chordata; class Amphibia; order Anura; family Hylidae; genus Phyllomedusa; species Phyllomedusa bahiana. The sequence goes on from JAODAL010002630.1 coordinate 118,950, forward strand.
GGATATATGAGGATGTTTTTCTACAAAATCACGGGTTGAGCCTGGAAGATTTTTTGGGGCCCAAAAAAAGGGTTTATCTTTTCTGGGAGTTGCTTTTTCCTTTCTGGATGGAATGGGGGTAGGGGAAAAGGGTCCCTTTCTTTTAAAAAAGGCAGGGTTCCTCCGGTGAGGGTTTCATTTCAATTTGGGACCCTTCTTTTGTGATGACGGTTTTACTGGGAAGGCCCAAACGATATGGGGATTTAGTTTTCTCTGGGGTTTTGTGTATGGGTGATTTCCCTTCTAAACTTGGTCGAAGCTGGAAAGGGCTGGGGGAAAATTTGTGATGGGCCCGGAAACGTTCTGGGAAATTAGTTTAGCATTTCGGGAAGAGGGTTTAGGAAATCTTCCCTTTTTTTTTTATAAAAAAAGAATTTGGTGCTTTTTTGGGCTCTGGGGTTTGTGGGGAGATTCCGAGTTTTGGAATCCCGTGGATTTTTATCAATAATTAGGTTAATTTTTTCGCTTTTTGGAAATAGTAAGGACATTAATCCGTCAAATATAAAATTTAAATTTGGGTTTGGGAAAACTGGGTTTTAGGGTGCCCCCAAAACGGATATTGTTTAGCCCGGGGTCTGTCCTCCCCAAAACCGGACCTTGATTGAGAGAAGCTTTTCAAATCTTCCTCCCGAGGGAGAATTGGCATCAATTTTAACTATTTTGAGAAAAAGCAAAAACAGCCATTTTAGATTCGATGGTTCGCCCTGTTGCCAAGGACAGAATATCTTGTTTTATCTCTGACATATCTGTTTCATGTCAGATTTTAAGGATTGGTTTAAATGAAGAGAAAAGTGGGTGGGGAGGGCTACTGTCAGCGGTTTTGAAATTTAGGGTCCTGTTGGTTTAAGGGCCAAATTTAGTCTGCCTGGAGGAGGGAGTGGGGGGAGGGGGGGGTGGGAAAATGAAGGGTCTTTTTTGTTGAAGGTTAGATTTTGGGTGAAGGGAAAAAAACTTTGGGGTTTGGATGGCTTTGGGGTTTGGGGTTAATTTTTTTTTTGTGGGGCCCCCCCTGGTTTGAGTAGGTATTAGGTTTGGGGTAAACAGGGGCAAAAAGGGCCCAAAAATGAAACTGATAGGTGTGAGGGTCCAAAAAAACGGTTTTTTTTGGTGCAGGGAAATTTTACAGATTAAGTGTTCCCGAGCCTTATTTCTAGATTGCAATGAGGATGCCTTGCATATCCAAAGGCCGTATGAAGCAAAGATTGATTAAGGACTATAGTTGCCGGTTTTCCCGGAAAAACTTGGACACAGGTTGCCTCACTTATGAGCGAAATTAATAGTTGAAGGTATCCCGATATGAGAGGAAGATGCTTGGTTTGAGCTTGGCTGGCAGGGTTTTTAAAATTTAAATGAAAGGACTAGTGCAACTGAAAAGATAGGGGGCACTGTCCCCTAGAAAAGGTGCAAAACAGGGCAGTTATTGTGTGAAGCTAAGGTTTTATTGGTGAACCCGTATCCCCAGGTTTTCAGATGTGTAGTAACTCTGGGGTGAAAGAGTTTTGGGGGGGAAAACCCGCGGGGGAGTTTCTGGGAGCTGTGTAGCAAAAGGGGGGGGGGAAGGGGGGACAGGGGAGCAAAATAGCACAGTTGTGAGCTTACAGCTATTGGGAATCTTCAGAAATGAGGGGTCATGGCAGAATTTAGGAGCTCACCAGGTTTGAGGGTTTTGTGGTCCCAAAGGGGTGGAAAGGTCTGCAGGTGCAAACTGGGATATCCTCCAGTGAAGGTTTCAGTATGTCGGCAGCTGTAAAAAGGGCCCCGCAGTGTCGGTGTTAATAGCTGTGTTTTTTGGGCACCAACTGTTCTCCAGTCAGGAAATGGGGGCAGGCTGCTGTGAAAAGGGGTTTTCCAAAGGGACTTGTGGCAAAGCAGGAAAAACCGGAAAGTATTTTAAGCTGGGTTCCCCTGGTCTGTACAGGAAAAAGGGTGATACACAAGTGGTAGGCCGCAAATGTAAACTCCCGGGGTTTTTAGTGAGTAAGTCTGGGCCGGTTTATATCACCCCGCAGCGTTTTTTTTTTTCTTACCCCGGTCGAGGAGAGTGGTTTTTTGGGGTTTGTTTTGGGTTTATTTCACTTAGCTTCCCAGGGGCTCAGTGTAGATGGTCCTAATCCATTGCTGTCCGGCCCCGCCCCTCTGATTTTGTTTTTTTATGAAGAGGGGATTAAAGGTTGGATAAAAGGGGGGAAACTGTGGGGGAAATTTTGTTTTTAGACTTTGCAAAGGGACTTGACACTGTCCCGCATAAAAGGGTTTTTTTAGGTAAAAATTTGAAAACCCTTGGGTTTGAGAAAAGTGTGTAATTGGATTAAAAAAAAGGTTGTGGATCATACTCAGGGAGTGGTGGTAAAAATTTCTCCTACATGAGTGGTTTCCCGGGTTTTTAGTGGTTTTGCCCCCAGGGGGCCCGTTTTTGGGTTTCCCCTTTATTTAAAGTATTTTTAACAATATAGTGGAAGGGAAACAATAGCACGGTTTTTGATACTTGCAGTTTACACCAAACTATGAAGGGTTTTTTTCAATCTTGGAAAATACTCAAATTGCAAGCGCCGGTTTACCTGAGTGCTTGGGCATCCCTTGGAAAAATGGGGTTCAATTGGATAAATGTAAGGGGTTTGGCATCGGGGTAGAAATAATCAAAAGTCATATATGCCCGGGGGGAAAAAAAACTTCGAGAATTTGTTTGGGGAAAAAGTTTGGGGGCATTCTTGTAGATCTGACTACAAAAAAAACATGCAATGTAAAATCAGCTCCCTTTAGGGCAAGTAAGATTTTGGCGTGTATTAAAAGGCATGGATTTTGGGGACAAGGATGAAATTTACCGTGACAAAGCTTTGGGGCGACCTCACTTAAAATATGCTGTTCATTTTGGGGCCCCCAGTTTATAGAAGGAGGTAATGAGTAGAGGGGTACAAAGACGAGCAACCAAACTTATAAGGGGAATGGAGCATTTTTAGTTATGAGGAGAGGTTAGGAGTTTTTGAACTTATTTAGTCTTGAAAAAAAGACAGCTTGGGGGGGAACATGTTTAAAATTTTAAAAAATATATAAATGGCCCCTACAAAAAGTGGGGGGGAAAAATTATGTCAATGTAAAAGAAAAAGGGGGACATTCCCTTTCGAAGAAAAAAAAAAAAAAGGATTCATCTCCAGGCAAAAAGGCTTCTTCACTTAAGAACTGGAATCTGTGGAATACCCTCCCTGGGAGCTGGGCCCAAAGCGGAATGTAGGAGTTTAAAGGGAAAGGCTTAGATACCTACCTGAACAAAAAGAATAGGAATGGTACGTAGCAAAAAAAATTCTGGATCCTGGTGGTGGAGGTTTCTGGGTCAGAGATAGGGTCTCCCGGGCAGTTGGTTCTAGCCTTGGGGTTCCAGGCATTAACCAGTGGGGGGGCTGTGCTAATGTCCTTGTCTCTTCCCTTCACCCCCATTTTCCCCCCCTTGGTTGAATTGATGGACACGTGCTTTTTTTTTAACCCTATTGTAAAGATGCATCAAATTTGAATTAAATTCTAAATCCTGTTTCACTAAATATTGAAAATCATCTAGTATAGGTGTCCTAGATTCGGTGGAATAGAATGATGGATTAGGCGTACGAAAATTGTATAGGGGAATCAAAGTTTCTATTACCCTGAGTTATTAGATTTTGTATGCAGTTATTCCTAAAAAGAAGGTCCTGCAAAAGTTTTAACAGCATAAGAATCATGTGCAACCATAGTATCGAGAGCATTATTAGAGAGGCGATGTTCTAATTCACCATTCTGAGTATCGAAAAATGTCTCGCAACTGTTAGAGCACGTACAAAACGATTCAGGTCCCAAATTGTTTTAAAAAGATGGTGTATGAGGGAAAAAAATTTAGCCCTTTTCGACGAGTTTTACCCAAATGATAAAATCGTGCAGAGAGATCAAAACATTTTTAAAATTCCAAGCCTGTTTTGCTTTTAAGGACATCTTGGCCTAGGACTGTAGACTGTTCATGGACAAATCTAAAAAATCCTGCTCTCTTTTGCCTCGTGGGACCCCAGCTAGTAGCGGGGGCTCTCTACTTGGGTCTGAGGTTTCAAAAACGAGGATTAAATAAACATGCAATCTGGTTATGCTGTATCTGATATAACTGATAGTTATTCTTCAGAATGGATCTTCGACGGGGAGGATTGCGTTTAAAAACATAACTTTTTAGTGTCTCCAAACCCCATTGTATTTGGTTTTTGCTTGTTCCCCCGATATTCCTTTTTTTTGAATTTGCTTTTTTAAAATTTAAAAAATTTTTTTTTTCCTGTGGGAAGCAATGTTGGATCATTGAATCCAGTTTTGGACCCTTTAAAATTTGTACTAGCTAGGTCTTTTAACCTTTTTTTTGATAAGATCATAAAATCCAGGAAAATTTACAAGATTTATTACCCATCCATAAATTCCTTAGAGAACACTGTTATAGGCATTGTCTTAATCCGTAAACCTCTAGGAATCATGTTGCGGCCAATATAGCTTTTCAAAGTATTTGAGTCCCACCACATTTTTTGGTCTTTGACCATCAAAGATTCAAGTTGTTTAACATAGTCTTTTGTTTGGGGCGTGCCCAGTAAATTCAGTTGCTGGTAATCAAATGCTGGGGCTAGCTTTGCCACTCTTGTATTGTTAGCATCAGATATAAATTTATTGCAGATCCAGAGTACAAAAAAAGTGTGCAACGTTTCGGCTTAAAAAGAAAAGCCTTTTTCAAGCATAAACACATTAAAGTGATGGTGACTCTATAATACATATATTAGGTAACTCCCCCTTCATAATTTAAAACCAATGACAGTTAATCACCATTCCATAAACAAAACAAAACCACGTGTTAAGACATCATAGTAATAGACATACACAAAAACCCAATTGCAACTCACCCCCCATAAAGGGTGATCAGTACAGTTTCCTCATGGAGAGCGGGACCATACAGAGAACGCACAGATCTCGGCGTCTTCAAAATTCAACTGCGCATGTCCGACACGGGCGCGCATGTCAACTGGGTATCTGGCTTCATACATCTATTCGCTTGCTCAGTGCCAATAACGAGCGAACCAGTACATAGAAATGCATACAAATACTGATACACCAATGATATGACCAGATGACTAGCACCCACTATACCAGGCTTCTAATGCCTCCCTTATCATGATATATCATCACAATATATCATGATAAGGGAGGCATTAAAAGCCTGGTAAAGTGGGTGAAAGTCGATCTGGTAATATCAATGGTGTATCAGTAATTTGTATGAATTTCTAAGTACTGGTTCGCTCGGTATTGGCACTGAGCAAGCGCAATAGATGTATGAAGCCAGATACCCAGTTGACATGCGCGCCCGTGTCGGACATGCGCAGTTGAATTTTGAAGACGCCGAGATCTGTGCGTATCTCTGTATGGTCCCGCTCTCCATGAGGAAACTGTACTGATCACCCTTTATGGTGGGGTGAGTTGCAATTGGGTGTTTTGTGTATGTCTATTATTATGATGTCTTAACACGTGGTTTGTTTTGTTTATGGAATGGTGATTAACTGTCATTGGTTAATTATGAAGGGGGAGTTACCTAATATATGTATATATAGAGTCACCATCACTTTATGTGTTATGCTTGAAAAAGGCTTTTCTTTTTAAGCCGAAACGTTGCACACTTTTTTTGTACTCTGGATCTGCAATAAATTTATATCTGATGCTGACATCCCTCTTCTGATTTTTTGGATATTTTGGAGGTGAGAGTGAGGCTGTCTCACCTATGGATGGTCTTTTGCATTAGTATTTGAGGCAGTTATTTAGTGGACTTCAGTGCTGGCCCACCATTCGTTTTTTGGATACTCTTGTATTGTTATCCATTGTGTTAGTAATGTTGTCGCTTAGGTTATCCATATTGTGCAAAAACAACTACTTGAATATATGTGAATCAAAACGGCTGTATTGATAAACAAAAAATTCTTTCAAACAAATTTATATGCAAAAACACTTCGGAAGGTGGGAGTGACTGACTCAATAAATATGATACAAAAAGGAGAAAGAAAAAAAAAACTCACCACCATTCCAATCTGCATCAGTGGTGTGGCAGGAGTCCAGTATACCTTACCAGTCCTGTAAGGTTAACGCATATAAACGCACCGTAGCAGATTTGCACTAGGTGAAAAATACAAAGGCTGGACTTCCTTTTAATGTTTAGAATATAAAAATTGTAATTTTAATAGACAACAGTAAAATAACTACAGTCATATCGTCAGAAAAAGTTAAAGTCCATAGGGAATGCCTACACGTTTCGAGCGTGTATGCCCTTACTCATGGCGTGTATACATGCACACACACATACAGGTTCACGCATGCACCAAAACAATTAAGGGCATAGGGCCACAGTAGCACCAATTACCAATATGGTCTCTCAGAAATTAAGAGAATGATGCTGGTTACAAGTGTTTCAGCCTGATGTTTACCTCACAAAGGTAAAGCAGTGTGTGTACACAGACTGAGCAATCACAGAAACTGCAGGCGTGAGAGCGCTATAATTGCGCTCATACCCAGCAAAAGACAGTAAATTTATGACCTCTAAAGTCACTGTGCCTATACAGGGCATCTGCAATATAGTAGTAGGAAGCCGTTCAGTTAAATAAAACATATAGTCAATGGTAAATAAAGACCATTACCAAATACATTGAAGATAATCAAAAAGCAAAGTTAGGAGCAGATCTTATCGCTTCTTTTTGTACACAAATCTCCCTAGCGACAGACCATCTCTCTGCTGTGTTCCTTATCTTGAAAGACTGGAGTTTGTATACATTACTTACGGACAGATTTAACCTTTTAGAGCTCTGTAACCTTCTGCACTACAATTCACAAAGCTCATGTAGCCATGTGCCTGTAACAATCACTGCTATAGAATCATCCACAGTCTGAGCCTAAAGCTGGCTGTGGCTCTGTAAAACAGCATGGCGAGATAAACCCTTTAAGTTACTGTAAATTTAAAAAAAATAGTGAAAAACAACCATTTTTATGGTAAGGGAAGTAACAAAGGATTTTGTGGTTTATACACATCAGTAGACAATGTAGGTAATAAAGCAGCACAAAATATATGAGTGCATGAACTGATGGGAGTACACAAATTTCGTTTGGTGCTTCTGTGAGCAATGTTCCTGGAGGAGAACTCCTTTGCAACACTGAATTTGATGAAACATTGGAATTTTTGTACTTACCATAAAATCCTTTTCTTGTCTGATCTATTGGGGGACACAGCACCTTGGGTGTAGGACCTTGTCCTAGGAGGCTGACACTTGGAAGAAACCAAACGTGTTGGCTCCTACTGATGCCAGGCTAATCAGCTGGTACAAAAGCCGTAAGAGAAAAGTTAACCACAGTCCGATTCCAAGGAGAAAATGTCAGAACTGGAAACAAGCAATGACAAAGAGGGATTGATCTGCGTCTCCCAATGAATCAGACGAGAAAAATACAGCAGACCCGCAGAGCAGCATCTGCCTCCAATGGACACTAGGCTAACACTGAGTAGCCGTCTGTCGGTAGGAGGGGATATAGTACATTTGGGGCATAGAGCCAACACGTTTGGTTTCCGCCTACTGCCAGCCGATTAGGGCAAGTGCCTATACCCAACTTGATGTGTTCCCCAATGACATTGACGAAAAATAGCCAAAAAGTTGTTCATGTGTGCATGGAATAAGTGAACACAAGGAAGGAAGAAAAAAAACAAAAAACACACCTAACAATAAGAATTGTGTGCCTCTGTACAAAATAAATGGCACACAGGGGGACAGTTGCAGGCTATGGGCACCATACTACCATGTGTAAAAACATCCTGATAAGACAATTGCGTACATAAGCCTAAATATGTTGTAATACGGCTACTCCTTTAAAGAAATACATGTTCAAGATGGCAGGAAAGTAGCAACAATATCCAGGTATACTAAAATAAGTTCAATACATTTTATTTAATAAAAGGAAAAATAAAAATAAAGGCTCTAAACAAACGAATGATACACTCACTCTTTTAACAGATCGTGATGGTGGATTCTTGCGTCCCCCAAGACACAGTTTATAATCTCGAACAGGATCCCCGGAGATAATCTTTGTGATAGTTTTTAACTCTGAGGTAAACAGCAAATTAGAATCCTTGAAGTAAATCTGAAAGGGGGAAAAATTTTCATTGAAATCTGAAGGAATCTGAAAACGAGAAAGATTTATGCAGACAGATAAACACAGTTGAGGCACATTGCTATGACTCGGATGTGCGTAGCACATGAAGGAAGTCATGTGTGGGGAACTAGCTTGGTGGGTATGTAAGCGGTCTGCATTCATATACCTATTTGCAGAAAGGGATGATTACGGGCTTTAAAGCCAGGGTGGCAATATTTCTGAAACTGCACAGTTTGTGAACGATTTGTGTGCTGCTGGAGTCAAAGTGGAGTTATAAAAAAAATAAAAAAAAATGTAAATAAGTGACAATATAACTAAACACACATACATACACGCACACAGACATACACGCACACAGACATACACGCACCATGTTTAAATGGGCAACCTCATTAGAACAATATGCCGTAAACCACAAATGTTCTCTTTGCGTTTTTATGGATATTTTTATTCTTTTTATATTATAGAACAATCTTCACCAATATTGCCATAATAAAGCGTTGGCTGAAATTTTATATACTTCTCATATAAGCACAACAAAAGTTCAGGAAAATGTAACCTGGAATCCTCAATGAGGTTAAATGTCCGAAGGGTCGGCAGGTTTCCGCCAAAGGTATCTACTGATTTCGATGCCTTTCAACAGAGATCAATAGGAGCAGCGGTTTAGATGTTCTCCATAAGAAACACCACACGACGTTTCGGGGGATAACCAGCCCCTTTTTCACTTGAGGAAAGGGGCGTTGCAGGTTATCCCCCGAACTACGTCGTTGTGGTGTTTCTTATGGAGGACATCTAAACCGGCTGCTCCTATGATCTCTGTTGAAAGGCATCGAAATCAGTAGATACCTTTGGCGGAAACCTGCCAACCCTTCGGGACATTTAACCTCACTGAGGATTCCAGGTTACATTTTCCTGAACTTTTGTTGTGCTTATATGAGAAGTATATAAAATTTCAGCCAACGCTTTATTATGGCAATATTGGTGAAGATTGTTCTATAATATAAAAAGAATAAAAATATCCATAAAAACGCAAAGAGAACATTTGTGGTTTACGGCATATTGTTCTAATGTGGTATGTTTCCATGCAGGGGGGGTCCTGCTAATGCCGTACATGTAACCTGGGTGGTTTAGTGCTATACTTTCGCTTTAAATGGGCAACCTCAACATTTAGATTTTATATTAATAACTTGCCTTTATTCTAGTGGGTAAAGTAAGTGAAACCAACTCCGGGCAGAAGATTTTATAAATGGATAGGAGACCAAGAATGTGCGGTTGCAGTCCCTATAAAAGTAAAATAAAAAGACATAAGAAGACTATAAAATCTTATGGTGGGACATGGCTGCAAGTCTTAAAATAGCAAGGCGTTTTGTAACGTATGAACTAACAAGCTTTGGTTTCTGGGGTGATAGCATTTTCAATGCACTCTTTTGTAAGTTTTAAAACTATCTTACACAGCGTCATTAAAAGGAAAAAAAAAAAAATCTAGAAAACCAGCATTCAGTATTCTAAGAAAAGTGACTGTTAAGACAAATTAATACAGCAGTTTTATTCCAGCAGGCTACCTGTCAGCTGTGTAGGAGAAAGCTCATCGGCAGTCAACTATGGTACTAATTGTGACTCTAAGGGGCCGTTCACACGGCTTATTTCGCCGCGTTTTGGCGCCGTACTGCACGCCGGATTTGCGCTGCAGTACGGCGCCAATCCGTCGCAGTAATTACGGTAATTCACCGTTCTCATAGAGAACAGTGGATTCCGTCGCTCCTCCCCGCTCGGCGAATCTGCCGGGCGGGGAGAAAGTGACATGCACATTATCCAGGCGCAATTCGCGCCGTGGATAATGCAAGTCTATGGGGCCGGCAGGCCGCGCCTCGCCGCTTATTCAAGCCGGAATTGCGAACGCAATCCAGCTCGCAATTCCGGCTTGAATAAGCCGTGTGAACCGTGGCTTATTGTGAGGATTAAATTACCATAAAAGTGAAATAAAAAAAAACTTTAGAGGTTCTGTTGTATAGCTGCATTTCATACCTTTCTGCTCTGTAGTTCAAGTAGACTTCGTACTCTGTATGCCTTCACTATTAGAATGAAATAAATAAAAAAAATGTTTAAACAGATTTCTAAAAAGTGCCAAAACGAAAATTCTTTTTCAAGAGCTAAGGATACACCAATAATTTTGAAGGTTCAGATGTGTAAAACTACACACTGAGTGCATGAAGTTTGATTAGACCACCTAGCTCATTTAGGAATCTACAGTAATTACAGATTCTTGACCAGTAGAAAATGTTTATTTTGACATTCATACATCATTGGTTAAAGTGGTAAAGAGCATAACAATTCCATGCGAGATCCCCTTTTCCAAGTCAAAATTCTAACTCTAAAACAGCACAAGAGGAAAACAAACCCAAATCTGTCATTACACTTTGTGACATTCTCCTTGCACATGTTGATTTTTCAACCTTTGTTCTTTTACGTATCAAAATGCTGAAATGTCAAGATTTCAAACTAGCATGAACACAGGCTTCTAAAACACTGCATTAACAGGTTTATATCTCCTTCCTTCAGTTCCATAGGTGGCGAGTGGAATGGCAGAGCACTGGTACAACCATCACTCAATTCAGTGGCGAGAATCTGGACCCCAGCAATCACACAAGTCACCACCAATCCATTGGCACATAGTGCACAATTATACATAGAACTGGAAGACTGAATATAACATTTACAAATGCTAAGTATTTTTTTTTTCTTCTAACATCTATTGCCTTACCATGTTCCTTTCGATTCAGCTAGAAGAGCAGGTGACACTAAGAAGGGCACTGTAGGGATAATTAAAGAAATATAAAAACTAATTTCACACATGACAGAAATTATGTGACAGTAAGCCTTTAACACAACAAAATAACCATAATTACCATTACTATTCACTCACATAGATTATGGTCACAATGATCTAATCCTTACCTCACATCATGTTAAGGGCCTCCGTAGCAAATATCTGTAAAGTTACTTAAAAAACTAAAAACAAAAAAACAAGTATCCCAAAAGTTCACTGTGGCAGATCCAAAAGGGAACAATAGGGAAAAGCTAGCCTCTCTTAGATGACATTTGCTCTATTTTTCATTCACAGCAGTCAACCATAGTCCTTGAAAAACTAAGGTTGCCCTGTTGTTCCCTATGGATCCACAACAGTATCTGTTAGAACACATTTTAAAGTATCTGAACAGGGAACCAGATGGAGGCACCAAACGTGATGTAAATACAGCCTTAAAGGGGTTGTCTCATCTTCCCATTTCATACAGCAAAGCAGCAGTCTTTCATTCATGCATGCATCCTGTCACTTCCTGGTCAAGCTGTCTATGATTAGCATATGAGCTCCGTGTATTCAGACTTCTGTTAATTAGTCTAGTTTAGATACCAGATCCACAGAAGCTTCAGAGCTAAAGTAAACAGCAGTAATTAGTGTCTTGTCTGAAAGAGGAGATAACACACAAGCTCTCAGGGTGTTGGCAGTTCTGCACCATCACCTGTGTGATTATGTCACTCCCTGCTATCAGATAATACAAACCGCAAAGGAAAACAACCAAACAGGTCTGTAACTAGAGAAACCTGAAAGCCCTCAGAAGGTGATCAAATCATTTGTAGCGCCTCAATAAAAAAGATGAACAAATCAATATACTTGGAAAACATCTTCATTTGGTGTTCCCTACATGTTGAAAGGTAATCTTTGTAGTGAGACAACCCTTTTAAATGGCTATTATGGGAGTTTCACCAGCTCCAAGGCTACCATCAAGTAAACAAGTCTGTTATGTTGGGTTGAGAATGTGAAAGTCAGAAGCATGCTCTGAAATATGAGTAATTTTTTATGATGCATGTGTAATTTTTCTTAAACCCAATTTACATGCATTGCTCTTTAGGTGCTTTGGTTGCTTATCACGGCTGTATGCATATAGCCTAAAATAGAAAATATTTTTCCCCATTTCCACAAAAGCACTGGAACGAAACTTGTTTTACACATAAACCAAAATGTTTCAAACAAAAAAGTTATTTACAGTTTAAGTAATCAAATTATGGAACGCCCCCACCCCAAGAAGTGGTTATGGCAGATACAATGACAGAATTAACCCCTTCCTGATGGACGGTCAATTATGTGACTCAATTTTTTTTTCCTCCTCGCCTTCTGAAAGCCATAACATTTTTATTTTTTCACCTACATAGACATATGAGGGCTTTTATTTTGCGGGACAAGATTTTCTTTTCTAATGGTGTTATTCGTCTTACCATAGAATATACTGGGAAATGGCAAATAAATTCTAAGTGGGGCAAAATGTAAAAAAAAAAGTACTTGTCCCATGTTTGCGGGAGGTTTATTTTTACGACTTTCATTCTTCCGTAAAATGGTATTATCTGTATTATACAGGTTGATACGCATCCACCAATACCAAACATGTACGGTTTCAGTTATGTTTTGATACCATAAACAAAATTCCAAACATTTTTGAAATTTGCCCGGCGGCGCCATTTTGTGCAACCAATAACTTTTTTGTGCTAACACCTACGGACTCGAGTGAGGGTGCATTTTTTACGAGCTGAAGTGCACTTTTTATTGCTAGCAGTTTGGAATATATGTGACATTTTTGATCAATTTTATTCCATCCTTTATGGACTTGAAATAACCAAAAAATGCAATTTTGGAGTTTGTAATTTTTCTTCTTCTATGGTCTTCAGCATACGGGATAAACGATGTAATATTTTAATAGATCAGACTTTTTCGGTTGCGGCGATACCAAATGTGTAACTTTATTTTTTTTTTTATTTGTGACATGACGAAAGGGGAATGATTGAACTTTTAATACCTTTTAATTTTTTTTATATTTGTTTATCAACTAAAGGTATCTGGGTTTAGCAATGAATTACATAACCGATTGCGGTAAATTGCCCAACTGCCTTGACACAAAGAAGCCCAGTAGATTCACGTTTTGCCATCCTCTAGGTTACACATACTCGAGGAGGGAGATTTTTTATCAAGACTATATATTCTGTAGGTCTTTAGAAATGAAACCAAGAATTTACAGCAACTCCAGACTAAAATTCCAGGTAATATCCCAAGTCTGTAAATTTCCAATCCCTAAACCTAGTACATAACCACTGTAGCCAATTAGTCCTTCATGTACCATTCCATTGACATCACTGATCAGGAAGTGACTGGCATGTCAGCAGAGATGTCAATGCAATGGCAAAAGGCCACTGAAGCCAATGATTAGGACTGGAGGTAAACAAAAACCAGGTTCACTATTGCCATCTTCAGCACAGTTGAATGATCCGGTTGAGGGTGAGAGGGAAGGTTGAAGGAAGATAAAAGAAAAAAATATATATATATATAAAAGTCTTTTACCAATTTGTCATCAGGTAGCAAACAAAAGAAAAAGTTGTAGAGTGAAGAAAGGACATCTTTGCATGGAATAAGATCGAACACTGAGATCAGCCAGCGAATAAAGAGGATCTGCAATAGGAAAAACAATACTTTAATATGAATAATTAAGCTAACCACAAACTAGCACCGAAATTAAACTGGAATGGTCAAAACTATTGGTTTTTCACATACCTATTGTATTTAGGCAAACAAATGCATATAATTAAGCACACAACCTTGTAATCTTTAAGCCACGTTCATAAGTTTAGCTTCTAAAGTGAAGTTTTAGCAGCAAAAAAAAAAAAAAAAAAAAAAAGAATGGACTATAATTGGAGGACACATTAAAAAGGTTTTCCCATTAGGCTGGTTTACAGAACCTACTCTTCATAGCCAGTTTCAGGCCCACCACTTCATGCTCAGGATGTGGGGGGATCCTACAACAGTGACTGACATTACAGCCCTGCTATTCCTAGCCGAGCCTGTTAGAGGGACATTGGTAATAAATGGTTTAAATAGCATTACAAAAATACAGAACGCTACAGTATTTATTTTTGTCATTAACCCCTTAATCCATACGCTGGAAATGTACTTAATGACCAGCAAATTTTTTTTTGTTTTTGCGTTTCAATAGTTGTAATTTTTAATTTTTTTTTCAAGGATGCAGTTGGAGGCCTTGCTTTATTATAAATTGAAGAATTTTTCTTAAATTTTTTTTACACCATTCATATTTCACTTGTTAGATTGTTTATTAAAAGTTTATTTTTTTCTACACTTTTTTTTTAAGCTCCCATGAAGGGATAACTGTTTTACTTTTTTTTTTCAAACTTCTTAATGTATTAGCATATTCATATATGCCAAAACATAATAATCTGTGTCCGTTTGACACAGGCAGCCATCAGGGCACCACACAGTCTGCCCTGATCGCTGGCTTCTTACACAGACAGCCCCGGGGCTACTCTAGGTCCCCAGGGCTGACCGTGCAGCCATTCCCCAGGCTCTGTCGGGTCACCAGGAGTCTCAATCACCCGACAGAGCATGGGAAAGCCCTTTAATTACGCTGCAGTCACGAACGGCGGCAATCAAAGGGCTAAGTGCCGGGAGCGTAGGTTTCCCCGCTCCCTGGGACTTACAGAAGCTGCGCTGGGAACAGGGCTGTGAAGCACAGCCATATCCGCATTTTTTAGGACATTAGAGGGCTTAGAAATTTAGTTGTCATTTCTCACATTTTCAAGAAAATTAGCAATACAACTTTTTTTTAGTGACCAGTCCAGTTCGGATGTGGCTTTGAGGGGCCTGTATGGTAGATACCCCCTTAAAGTATTTACAACAGTGTTTAGGAAGTTTGTTAACCCTTTAGGTATTTCACAGAAATTAAAGCAAAGTGTAGGTGAAATTTCAAAATTTCACTTTTTTTGCAAATTTTTAATTTTTATCCATTATTTACTGGAACACAGTAGAAGTGACCATGGAAATGCAGCTTAATATTGATTCCCCAGATTCTGCCGTTGTCAGAGATATCCCATATGTGGCCCTAGTGCGCTCAACCCCAAGCCTCAGAATAAGAGGAGCATTTACTAGACTTTGGGGTCTCATTTTCAATACAATTTTATTTAGGCGCCACCCTAAGTTGCTAAAACTTATCTCCATAGTGGAAACAACACCCCCTAATGAATGTATCCAGGGGTGCAGGGAGTATATCGATCGGACAGGTGTTTCACAAATTTTTGGGGGGCATTAGGCTATGAAAACAAAAAAATAAAAAATTCCAATAACCTGCAATTTTAGCTTAAAATTTTAGCTTAGCTTTTACCAGGAATCCTGGAAACAAAGCCCCCCAAATTTTGTTACACAATTTCTTCGAAGTTTGGCAATATCCTACATGTGGGTGTATGAGGGAGTGCTATTTGGCTTTTGGAACACCGATTTTGGTGGGTGCCATTCGCATTTACAAAGCCCCAAAAGTACCAGAATAGGCGAAACCATCCAGATGTCGCCCCATTTTGGATTCATTGGGCCATGAAAATGGGGGGGGGGGGGGTGGGGAACCGCAAGTCTGTCATTGTTTTTTTGGGCATGAATTTTACAGCCTTCGCCGAATGGTATAAATTACATCATAACGTTACTATATAATATATAATATATATATATATATATATATATATATATATATATATATATATATATTTATGTTTATATTTATGATATAAATTTTATATAGCTTTTTTAGGTTTTATTACTTTTACACAAGAGAAATGGGTTAATAAAAAACTGCGCTTTTATGTCGTCAGTCTGAGAGCCATAACCTTTTTATTTTGCGGTGTATCGAGCTGTGTAGGGGCTTGTTTTTTGCAGGATGAGTTGATGTTTTTATTGGTACCATTATGGGGTTCATATGACTGATCACTTTTTATTAAGGTTTTTGTGAAGCATTTTGAACAAAATACAGCAGACCTGGTAGTGTTCTTTATTTTTATTTTTTACAGCAGTCACCGTGCGGTATAAATGACCAGCTAGCTTTACTCAGTAGGTCGATAAGATTACAGCGATACCCAATTTGTAAATTTTTTTGCTTTACTGCTTTTACACAATAAAAAATATTCAAACAGTAAAACACATTTTGCATCGCCACAGTCGAAGAGCCATAACTTATTTTTTTTCTGTGTACGGAGAGGTGTAGGGGCTTGTTTTTTGCGGGAGGATTTGACGTTTTTATTGCTATCATTTTTGGGGGGACAAGGCTTTTGGATCGCTTTTAAATTCATTTTTTGGAAGAAAATATTGCAATCCTAGTAGTGTTTTTTTTATATCAACAGCGCTCACCATGCAGTAGCCGTGACAAGTTAGTCAATATGATTACGGCGATACCCAGTTTATCTAGTTTTTTTTTTTTATGTTGAAGTGCTATAAAAAAAAAGTTTTTATTATGTAAAACAAAATTTATGCATCGTTATCTTCTGAGAGCCATAACTATATTTTTTCCATATACAGATGGGCCGACGAAATAAGGGGTTAATTGCCCCCCTTTCCCCTCCCAAACGACCTGGACGTATGCATACGTCCAAGGTCATTAAGGGGTTAAGAAACAAACAAGCTCCTGTGCTGCTAATTACAAATAGCTAAGTGATCTCACAATCTGGGCCAGGACTGCTAGAGCAGAGAGAGGGGAAACCTACTGTAAACAAGCAGAGGATCAGAACCGTTCTAGGTCTGAAATTAAGTTAAATCAGAACACCAATGTATTTGGTACCAGCCTATATCCAATAAAATATATAAATAATATATATATATAATAATATAAAAATATATATATATATATATATATATATATATATATAGGCTGGTACCAAATACATTGGTGTTCTGATTTAACTTAATTTCAGACCTAGAACGGTTCTGATCCTCTGCTTGTTTACACATACATATACCCACACACATATATGGCAAAGCAATTGTGCAGGTTTAGAAGCAAAGCCTGCACAACTGCGGCAGAGAACCATCTGTATATTACAGCCGTGAACCTGCGCTAATGGCCAGAACCAGAGTTTACTCTGATCTCTGCTGTTAAATCTCTTAAATGTCGTGTTCAATTGTTAATACAAAATCAAGGGAATTTACAGAGAAAGGGTCTCTCTCTGATTCCATCGGCACTTCGCTGAGCAATTGCAGGGTGCCGATGGTTGCCATGACATGCCGGAAGCCTAATGTCACCATGCCAGGCCCTGCCCAGAGGCAGGGTCTGGCATGGTGACTGACTGTTCTACAATACACTGCAGTACAGTCATGCTGTACTGCTGAGTAATACCAACTATCAAGTAACTGCCAAGTCTACAGTAGTCTAGTCTACTGGGAGGAAGATAGGACAGCTGGAACGCTGAGGGACATATCTGTTGACATGTGATTGATGATTCAAGCAGTCCTGGAGAAAGGGAGGGGAGAGTCAGACAATTGTGACCTGTAATGCAAGACTAATGTCGTTGGAACAAGGATGCCACCTACTGGAAGTATCGACCGCTACAATGTTTTCTATGGACTGTATAAGAACGGTGCTGATTGGCTAACAGTGTCTTGGAGGTGTTCCAAGGATGGGCAATGTGCATGTGTGACCGGTATATAAGATAGCACACATGGTCAGTTAGCTCTGTTCTGACCTCAGCAGAACCGTTCATTACAACCGGTTTTTGGACCGTTTTGGTCACAAAAACTGCTCTGTTCTTCTGCAGTTTGGGGTTTTTGAATGTTTTTTGTCCACATTTCCCCGGTTTTTGGACCGTCTTTCAAGCAGAAAAGTGTACTGAGTGCAAAAGCATTCCCGATTGGTGCAAGAAACCATATGATTTTGTTATCTCCACAATTTAACAATGATGCAGAAAGGCCAACTTTTTCACTTTCACTTTAAAGGGGTGTTATCGTTTGAGCTGTTCAGATAATTTTCTAAGATTGAGTTTGAAATCCAGGGGCATGTCTCTCCTGTCAGCAGGTGTGTCTCTCCTCTCGGCAGGCGTGTCTCCCCTCACTGAAGAACTGTGACATAATTTTGTATGAAGCAGGGGATGCAGAAGGTTGTCTGGATATAACAGCTCTGTAGTCTCCTGCATGCTTCTTATGTCTGCAGCCTTGAGGCTCCAAACACCAGCAAGCACCGGTCATATGTCTTAGTATACACACAAATGATGCTGAAAGCCAACAGCTTTAACTTCTACTGGTGTTCACCCAAATTGTACTGACAACAGGCAAAGACCTTTACTCAACTACAAGGACAAATGTCAGCTTCAAGCAAAGATCTCTGCTTGCTGTCAGTGACATGTGAGTGAAAACAATGGGGGTAGAAGCAATCAGCTTTGAGAGAAGGCCCTGCTCAGCTTGTAACTAACTTGGGCTGTTAGTGCAGCGGTAGAGCAGTGAGCAGCAATAGAGTATTGCTTTTACAACGAAGGGGTTTAGAGTTCTAGTCCCCTCACAGAGTATATTTTTTTCCCCCTAAATTCTAGAGAGACCTAAAATATATATGTCAATCTCTATAATGATATATATACACATACATAGCTCCCCTATATCATGTCTCATCCCCCAGAGTATATGCATTGTATCACATATGTTGGAAGTGCTTGGTGTGACTACTGTGACAATGGGACGCTATATAGGGGAGCTATGCATGTGTATATATGAATAAAATTATAGATGTCTACACATATATTTTCATATCTTTACATATGTGTACAATTTATAAAAGAAAAAAAAAAATACTGATGGGACTTGAACTCCTAACCTTTATCTTGCAGAGTGGATCAGCTAAGCACTGCAATATACAAGCATCTTATGCAGACAGAGTGTTGAATCCTTATGTTCTACACTACAAATGATGACGTCATAAGGAGGCGGGGCTTGCATTAGCCCTGAGGAACAGAACGCCCTCTTCTCAAAGTAGCAGTTTAAGGACTGGACCTGTGAGGAGGTGAAACAACCTCTTGGCAAAAGCCATTTGAACAGGCAGTAATTGCCCAGATCATCACCATAGAGCTGGGAGATGTACATAGAGCCAGCAAACCTTGGTTTCACTATCAATTTTAACAGCTCAGACAGGAGTAAACACAGAGTGTGCAGGCAGCCAATCACAGCGCAGGGGGCGTTTCCTGTCTAGGGGCGTATCCCAACAGGCTGGATGAAATGTCAGTCAGCCAATCACAATGCAGGGGGTGTGTCTAGGGAATCGACCAGGGGGCGTTCCGACCAGCAACAGCAGAAACAGAATACAGATTTACAGAGAAGCTGATATCTGCTAACCAAGTGACAGAGGTAATGCAACGCAATTACAAAAGTGCTTATTTTTACTGTCCCCATTATCTGAGACATGACCTTTGTAACGATAAAACCCCTTTGAGCACATGTGCATGTTAACAGCATAAAAATTGTTAGTTTAGGCTAAAAAGTGGATTTATATAGACTCCCATTCACACTGAAGTGGTTTGCAAGACCTTCCTGTGTTAAATAAATAAACACACCCACTATAGGTGGGATCATTCATCACTTTTTTTGCAAAAACCGAAAACCGCTCACTTAGGGCATGTCCCCACGGCAGGGTTTTTGGACGGTTTTCCGACGGTTTGCGGTTTTAGGAACCGTCAGAAAACCTGCAACAAACTCTCTCCCATAGACTTCAATTGAAAAACCGCCCTGCAGTCCCCACTGAACGGTTTTTCCGGCGGGCGGTTTTTCAGTCCGCCGGCGGACCGCAAAACATTGAACAAGCACAATCTTCCGACCGGTTTCTAGACGGAAAATTAACATTGGAGTCAATGTAAACCGCTCAAAACGTAGCTGCCGGTTTTCAGCGCGGTTTTTTACGCGGTTTTCGGTTTTTGCAAATAAAAGTGAAGAATAATCCCACCTATAGAGGGTGTGTTTTTGAAGGTTGAAAAACAGTGCAAAAAAAGTCCAAAAACCGCTGGGAAAACCGGGACAAAAACAGTACCAAACAGTTCAAAAACCGAAAACAGACGAAAAACAGACCGGTTTTGTGACAAAAACAGTCCCAAAACAGTCGGAAAACCGCTTGAAATGAGAGGCAAAAACAGAGCTGTTTTTGTCCTTTGCCGTGTGAACGCACCCTCACTTTCTGAGCGGTTTACATCGACTCCAATGTTAATTTTCAGTCTGGAAACCGTGGGAAGAATGAACATGTTCTATGTTTTTCGGACTGCCGGCGGTAAGAAAAACCGCCCAACAGAAAAATCGTTCAGTGGGGACTGATACTCTTTTTCTATTGAAGTCTATGGGGGAGTGTTGCTTGCAGGTTTTCAGACTGTTTCTAAAACCACAAACCGTCTGAAAAAACGTCCAAAAATCCTTGCCGTGGGGACAAGCCCTTAGGCCTGTCCACTCCCATCACCTTTCCCCTTTCTTTGTACCTCTGTCCCTTAGTTTGGAGATTATATATATATATATATATATTTATTTATTTATTCCCAGATGGCACTGTGATTTAAAATTCCACAGAGAATACTCAGAAAACTCAGTCTGCTCTACTCCAAATTTCTAAAAGTGAAGATCAAGAAACAGGAGTCTGGATCTTGAATACAGAGGAAACCATGGTGAGGTATTAAGTTTTGTTACATTTTTCTCACTATCCAACATGAAATCAGAGTAAACCTTACCTGTTTTAGGTCAATTAGTATTACCAAAGTTATTTATATTTGTCAAATGCCAGAATGTGAGAATTTTTAAGCCATTTTTATTACTTTCTGCAAAGACAAAAGCTTACACACATTTCAATAGCATTTGGTAGCATTGCCCTTAAACTGTATGGCTTGGGTCAAATGTTTTGGATATCCTTCCACAAGCTTCTCAAAATAGTTAGTAGGAATTTGGGCCCATTCCTCCTGACAGAACTGGTGTAAGTGAGCCATGTTTGTACCAATATGAAGTATAATGACTCTCCAATAATTACCGTATAAAAGATTTTTATTCCAAAAAATACATTATAAATACAAAAAATTCAGCTATCACAACTGAAATAACCTTAAAAACATTTAAAAACACAAAATACCCCCCAATACAAATATTGGCGACACATCCCTCACCCAAAGTTAACAAACAGTAAATTGTAAAGATGCATAATAAATATACACATACCAGATCAAGTGATCAAAAATACAAAAATGCACCAAACCGAAAAAAAATGATAAAAATATAAAAACCTATATTTCAATTCATTACCAAAGTGGTGGATGTGTCACCAAGGAGGGTATTAGCCTCGACGCGCGTTTCGCCACCAGCTTTCTCAAGAGGCTGAGAAAGTAGTAGTTTGCCTTGCTCACACATGCTTTCTCAGCTTTGCCCATACATTTTCAATAGGATTGAGATTAGAGATGGGCGAATCTATTCTAATGAAGTGGAATTCGTTTAGAATTTCAGGAAAACTGGTTCTGCACGAAGCGAGTTTATGGTACTTCGCAGGAACAAAGCGTCTTTTTTGGTAAAATTGCCGCGATCACATGGGGCAGAGAACTTTGGGAGGAAGAAAGGAACACCATCTATGCACCATCTGTGCAGACATGAAGCCAATCAGCGACCAGCGGGCTTCTGTGATGTCACAGCCCTATAAATACAGATGCCATCTAAAAATCTCACACTTCTCACTGTGTCCTGTCATAAGCATCTGGCTGCTGCTGCACTATATCACATTCCTTAGCAAAGAAACTAATTTTTTCAGCTCCTGGAGTGAAAGACCTTCAGAAGTGCGTGTCATATACACACTTGTTACTGAACCAGCATTATTATTTTGTTTTAGTTTGTGGGGTATTCTCCTTAAAGTCCAGGGTGGGTGTACTTCTGCCCCATACACGCTTGAATTACATCAGGTTGTTCTGTACGGTATTTCATACCCAAGGCTTAATTTAACCTCTTGATTGTGAGGTAATTTGGACTAAAATACAGGGTGTCTCTATTTTTGGTCTCATATGCCTAAATTACATCTGTTTTTTCTGTAGGGTACTATATACCCAAAGCTTAATTAAATTTTTTGATCAAACAGAATGTCCGACAGAGAGGTGGCAGGCCCTTTACATGCGAGTGGCACAAACGTTCCTGGAGCAGGCACAGGTCGCAGCACAGTAAAGGGACGTCACAGCAGGGGGTGACTCTGAGGCCAGAACTGCCGGTGTCATCTAGCGGCCGTGTGTTGACCAGCAAGCAACCCAAGGGTTCTTGATTGGTTGACTTGGTCATCCACTTCCTCCCAGATAACCTCTGACAACCCCAGCCAAGAGTCGGTGGGTTCGTCAGACACAACCCTTAGTTGGCTTGGCCCGGGAGCAGGTCAGCGGCCCTCACCTGTCCTCAACCCGCCTCTGTCCCGTTCGGTTCCCTCAGCCAGAGGTCTACTATATGGGCTCAGCGCCACTATACAGCAGGGACAAACTCTGAGGACAGTCAGCAGCTACTTGGCAGCGAAGAGGTGGGGCAGCCATCCACTGCTTCTTGCAGTAGGCGGAAAGCAGTGATGTGGAGAGTGGCACGGGAGGTTATGTTGCAAGCAGTCAGGCTCTGCATACTGAGACCGTTGAGGAGAATAGCAGTGACGAGCAAACACCAAATCGATAATGATGTAGCCGATCGCACTTGGGAACCGGGTGAAGCAAAGGCTTCATCATCATCGTCGGGAGAAGAGGGTGTCAGCTTGCACGTCAGGCAGCGACGCAGCCAGCAAGTCGGTAGTGTGACCGTGAATCAGCAGAGTGGCAGCAGTGTGAGGTCAGGAGCCAAACGGCCACGGTGTAGAAAACACGCTTCGCAGGTCCAAGTAGCAGCAAAGGGGCTCACCGAGGCAGCGGCTGTATTAGTCACTCAATGCGGAGCGTTGGCGGTAAAATCACCTATTTGGCGGTGTGGCAGTTTTCTGCTAAGACACTGGAGGAGCTGAACATGTGTATATATAGAATCTGTGGGCAGAAATTGAAGTGTGGCCAGGGAGCTAACGTTGACACCACGGTCCTGCGTCAACATATGCAGCGTCACCATCCAGTTGCCTGGGAGACACGAGTCTCAGATGTATTGGTCCATCCTGCCGCAGCACCAGCAGCCATTGGCATGCATGCCATTTCAGCCAGTCAAGGCTTCACCACCTCTGCCGAAGGGAGCGGTTTGTCTTTGCCATCATCTACAGGTCCAGATGCTCATGCGCCTCGCCACTCATGGCGCCAGTCGTCGTTCACCGAGGCGATTGCCAAAAGACAGCAGTATGCGTCCAACCATCCTAAGGTGCGGAAGCGGACCGTGCTCCTGTCCAAGTTGTTGGTACTGCAGTCCCTCCCTTTCCAAGTGGTGGACTCTGCACCAGAGAACTAATGGCTTATGCCAAGCTGGAGGTGCAGAGTTCCAAGCCGTAATTTCTTTTCCTAAAAGGCAGTACCAGCACTTCATACATATTTAGAACAGAAGGTGGGCCAGTCCTTGAGCCTATCTTTTTTTTTTCCAAGGTGCACAGCAGCGCGGATGTGTGGAGCTATAGCTACGGTCAGGGACAGTACATGTCCTTTACGGACCACTGGGTGAACGTGCTTCCTGCACAGCCACACCAGCAAGTTGGACAGGAGACGCCTCTTTCTCCTCCACGTTGTCAAACTGCTGATCTTGCGCCAATGTCCGCCTCCTCCTCCACCACAACCACCACCTCAGCCTCCACAATTCTAAGTGCTGCTCCATCATACCACATGTGCAGGGCACAGTGGTGTCACACAGTTCTACACCTGGTCTGCCTAGGCATACAAAGTCACACAGGGGAGGAACTGCTCCGCGTCATGCAACACAAAATCAATGTGTGGCTTTCTCCGCGACAACTGCAAATCGGAACCATGGTGACAGACAAGGGAAGGAACCTGGTGTCCACGCTGCACCGAGGAGGGCTGAGCCATGCGCCCTGCATGGCGCACGTGTTCAATCCGGTTGTTAAAGGTTCCTGAAGTCTTCCACCCATCTGCAAGACCTTCTAAAAATGGCCAGGAAACTGTGCATGTACTTTATCTATTCCTACAAAGCCAAGCACAGCTTCCTTGAGCTGCTGCGGCAGAATGGCCTCCCGCAACATAGGCTGATATGCGATGTTTCCACCCGTTGAAATTCCAGCCTCCATATGTTGTACAGACTATGAACAGAGAAAGGCCATTAACTATTTTTTGATGATCCAAGCAAACAGGAGTACCCCGTGTAATTTTGATGTCAGCCAGTAGCAGCTAATGTGTGACACCTGCCGTTTGCTCATGCCCTTTGAGGAGGCCATGTTATTTGTCAGTCACCAGGACTACGGGATGAATAACGTCAGTCCACTGCTTCATATCCTGGAACAGATGCTGCAAAATCTGTCTGGTCAGGGGACTGGAGACATGGTGACTATATCTCATGGCCACATAAGTCCGGTGGGGGCTGAACTGGAGGAGGACGACATTGGAGGACAAGCAGTGTCTGGCGAAATGAGTGGTTTTTCTACTCCGGTGACAGAGTAGGAGCAGCAGCAGCCGGAGGTAAAAGGAAATGAGGAAGATGAGGCAGATGACCCAGACACACCGTGGCAGTATACAGTGGAGATGGAGGCAGGGAGTCCCTCAGTCCCTTGCGCAGATGGCCCGCAGCATGCTGATTTGCCTGGCTATCGACAGCCAAATAGTCACCATCCGGCAGAGGGATGACTTCTGGCTCTTCACCCTCTTGGACCCCCGCAAGCGGTCCAAAATGGGAGCCTCTTTTCCACCTGCCGAGAGGGAGGAGAAACTCATGTATTATGGAGAAATCCTATGTAGTGAGATGGTCGCTGCCTATGTGCGCCATCGTCCATCCTCCGACAGGTCTGACCGGGGGTTCCTCATCGCTCACGTACCACTGCCACGGCTGCTGCGGGGATGTGGGGGTGTAGGAGCAGTAGCAGCTCCATCAGCAACAGCCTAAGTCTGGAGTCGTTAATGAGCAGCTGTCTTCACCCGCCTAGTGAGGAGAGTACTCAGGAGCAGCAGCAGGACCTAGAGCAGACCCTGCACCAGCAGGTGGTGGCCTACTTGGACAGCACTCTGCCACCCCACATAGAAGATCCGCTGGACTACTGGGCAGCCAAACTGGATGTGTGGCCGCAACTTGCCGAGTTTGCACTGGAGAAGCTGTCCTGCCCGGCCAGTAGTGTGGCATCAGAGCGGGTGGTTAGTGCGATGGGTGCCATAGTTACCCCAAGGAGAACTTGCTTGTCCATCCGAAATGTGGACTCACCTTTGTCAAGAGGAATCAGGCGTGGATCGGCCAGGAGTTCCATCAGATTAGATCAGCCATGACGCCTCACCAAAACTTTGAGAAAGGAGTCTGAATTCCTCTGGCTACCTGCCTCAGCTACTATTCTGATGCTGCAACCTGCCTGATGCCACATATCTGCTGCCAGCTGCTCCATCTGCCACCCACCATCTTTACCAGGGACTGGTATTACCACCCACCTCCACACTGTCATTGTGCCCCTCTGTGGCCTACTGATGTTGCTGCCACCTTCTCACCCTGTCATTGTGCCACTCTGTGACCTACTGATGTTGCTGCTACCTTCTCAACCTGTAATTATGCCACTCTGTGGCCTACTGCTGTTGCTGCTACCTTCTCACCCTGTAATTCTGCCACTCTGTGGCATACTGCTGTTGCTGCCACCTTCTCAACCGGTCATTGTGCCACTCACAATCAGGATTGTCTGATGATTAGGTAGCCAAAAGCAGGAGTGGATACAGAACAATAGCAAAAGAGGAGAGGAGTGGTAGTACAACACTGAAGCGGAGATCCCAATCTTTAAAATACAAATCTCTTTATTGTAGATCCATTAAAAACTTACACACCTGTAGTGCATGATCTGACGCACCACCTTTAGTCACCTTTCGGGTGACGCACCACCTTTAGTCATAGCCTGAGTCACAGTGTAACAAACACTTCTTATATACCCCTGTAAAAACCTATCCCTTACCTGAATGACCCGCCAATGTGCTGCTTTGGAGACGCCACTGCAACTTCCGGACGCAATGTGCCAAAACCGGAAGTGACGAAGGCGGCATGCGCAGTGGAGCAAATTGCTCCCAACCTGGAATGGGCAAGACATGCGCAAAGAGACAATGTCACACTTAGTCTCGGAGCAGAATGGCAGAGTATTCAGGATGATAAAACCAAACAAAGATCTTCAAGAGTGTAATAATACATATGAATAAGGCATTTACATATAAAAGAAAAGAAATTATATGCATAGGACTGATAGGGCAGTATTGCATGTAATAAGTAGAATAATGCATAAAAGGCATTGTATGGAATACAAATATATCAGATTATAAGTTTTACTAAAGTGACCTGATAATTCTATGCAGAAAATGCTCAATGCCCCAACATTGCTATACGAGTGTGCCTAATCCTGTACAAGCTGGAAACAGCTTGTACAGGATTAGGGTAAGATCAAGAAAATCCTCAAACCGTTAGGGTAAGATCAAGAAAATGAACGGTTTGAGGATCGCTGTGAAAAATTCAGAGGATTATTGTTCAAATAGTCCACAAATAGGCCATGTATGTTTATACCCCTGATAGCCCATTTTTTGAATGTCTTCTGTGGTATGGCAGGTACATCGACGATCTCGATAATTTGGGGCGCCGATGTACCTGCCATACAATTATTTGTGGACTATTTGAACAACAATCCTCTGAATCTTTCCTTTACTGTTCACAGCGATCCTCAAACCATTCATTTTCTTGATCTTACCCTAACGGGAATACATGATCATACTATTTACACCAAAACTTACCGGAAACCCACATCTGGGAACACTATTTTACATCATAATAGTTTTCATTCAAAGAATACGTTGAATTCCATTCCCACAGGGAAGATGATCCGAGCAAGACGTAATTGCTCATCCTCTGAGGATTTTGAGGCAGAATGTAAGGTTATTCAACGTAGACTCAGATCTAGAGGCTATCCAAAAGAGTTATTAATCAAGGCCAGTCATCAAGCTAGAGGTAGGACACGGGAGGAACTTCTGTCCTCATCCACTAAAATCAAAACTAAGACACAATCCAATGAGTTATTGACACTCCCCTTAGACCAAAGCCATCAATTCCATCAGATCAAAAAAAATTTCTGAAATGCCTCCCCATCTTATGGGAGGATGACGTCATCGAATCTATTCTGTCTCAGGGATGCAGGGTAGTTCCCAGAAAACCAAACAACAACGCGGACTTTTCTTTCCCCTAATTTAATCCAGTCTCGCATAAGTAAACCCACTTGGTTAAATTTTGCGGGATTTTATAGATGTGGATCCCATCCATGCCGCACTTGTCAATTCGTCAAACCTACTGCCACTTTTTCTGATAGTGAAATGAAAAAAGTATTTCCTATAAAAAGGCATATTAATTGTAATTCATGCTACATGGTATATGCACAGCCTGTAATGTTCAATACGTGGGCAGTACTACTAAGATTAAAAACTAGATTTTTGGAGTATTTAAATGATATCACCAATACAACTCCTCGCAATCGATCTAGTCTTTCAATGCATTTTAGAGAGACCCACAATAACAATTATACAAACTTACAAATTGTGAGCATAGAGAAGATCAGTAAACCCATTAGGGGTGGTGACCTAAAACGTATTGTACATGATCGTGAAGCCTTCTGGATATTTACGCTAAATACACCGTACCCAAAGGGCTTAAATCTAAAACGTGAAATCATGTTCCACTATTAATGACCTTTTTATAATTGTATAAACGTAGTATAATACCACATGTCATTTTATGTCTTTTCAACTTAGGTTAGATAAGCTGTTTCCAGCTTGTACAGGATTGTTGGGGCATTGAGCATTTTCTGCATAGAATTATCAGGTCACTTTAGTAAAACTTATAATCTGATATATTTGTATTCCATACAATGCCTTTTATGCATTATTCTACTTATTACATGCAATACTGCCTCATTCAGTCCTATGCATATAATTTTTCTTTTCTTTTATATGTAAATGCCTTATTCATATGTATTATTACACTCTTGAAGATCTTTGTTTGGTTTTATCATCCTGAATACTCCGCCGTTCTGCTCCGAGACTAAGTGTGACATTGTCTCTTTGCACATGTCTTGCCCATTCCAGGTTGGGAGCAATTTGCTCCACTGCGCATGCCGCCTTAGTCACTTACGGTTTCGGCACATTGCGTCTGGAAATTGCGGCGGCGGCTCTGAAGCAGCACACCGGCGGGACATTCAGGTAAGGGATATGTTTTTACAGGGGTATATAAGAAGTGTTTGTTACACTGTGAGTCAGGCTATGACTAAGGGTGGTGCGCGTCAGGTCATGCACTACAGGTATGTAAGTTTTTAATGGATCTACAATAAAGAGATTTGGATTTTAAAGATTGGGATCTCCGCTCCAGTGCTGTACTACCACTCCTCTCCTCCTTTGCCATTGTTCATCTCCTCTGGATATTGTGCGTGCACGGACGGATCTCGCTTACTACACATATGGTGAGCTGGCTGTACACTTTTTTCTTGTGGATACAGAACACAGAAGACATGCAAATATCCCATTTACTGGTCATCTCCGTTTTGGATCAACTCCTGTTTGTTTTTGGCTTGGCAATGCTGATGGATTATTGACCGACTGAAAGCGGACACTGACGGATGAAAGGAAGGGCAACATGATCAGTGACGTCAACGCAAAATTACTGCCGACTCCCTCTCCCCTCTTTCAGGGGGGCTCTACATTTATCAGCGTTTAACAGAGCAGGTTCTGTCCTAATCTGTGGAATCATCCGATGTTTGTGTAAAAGGAGTGCGCTCTTTGACAGTATAGTAGGATCTTGGCCCTCAGCTTGGTTCTTTCCAGCTGGCGCTGACATTACCTTGTCAGGCTGCGTTCCCACTTCAGGTATTTGGTCAGTTTTGCCCCAGTAACTGGCCCGAGAAGTGACGTGATTCTAAGAGCTGCGGCTGTCGTCTGCGTGTCATACTATAAACACAGAATTGTATGAAGACCAAACCATGCTCCCTATGCATATCTGAACATGACACATTGTTCTGCAACACCATACAGGCTCTCTGCAGCAAGGAAATAGCTGTTTTTTAACGCGATTCAACGCAAATACATTCGGGTCGAAAAAAAAATTGCCGAATCGAATTTGAGAAATTTGCCCATCTCTAATTGAAATCAAAGCTTTGTGACGGCCACTCCAAAACATTGAGTTGGTTATCCTTAAGCCAGCTTGGCAGTATGCTTCGGGTCATTGTCCATTTGGAAGATCCATTTCCACCTAAGCTTTAACTTCCTGGCTGATGCTTTGAGATGTTGCTTCAGTATTGTCACATTATCTTTTTCCTCATAACGACACCTATTTTGTGAAGTGCACCAGTCCTCCTGCAGCAAAACAATCCCACAACATGATGCTGCCCCCCTCATGTTTCACAGGTGGGCTGGTGTTCTTAGGCTTCCAAGCTTCTCCCTGTTTCTTCCAAATGTAACTGTCATTATGGCCAAATAGCTAAATTTTAGTTTCGTCAGACCACTGCACGTCTCAAAAATGTAGGTCTTTGCAAATGCACACAGGAACAAACATTAATATGGCTTTTAGAGGTTTCTTTTGGAGTAATGGCTTTCTTCCTGGCAGAGTGGCCTTTCAGCCCATGTTGATGCAGTACTTGTTTCACTGTGAATAATGTTCACAAGGTCTTTTACTTTTTTCTTGGGTTATTTTGCACACGTTGGACCAAAGCACGTTAATCTCTGAGACATCCGAGTCTCCTTCCTGAGCGATATGATGGCTGGACATTCCCATTGTTTGTACTTGTGTACAATTTTTTGTAAGATGAACGAGGCACCGTCCGGTATCTGGAAATTGCACCCAAGGATGATCCAGACTTGTGCAAATTCCCAATTCTCTTCCTGATATCTTCGCTGAGATCTTAAGATTTCCCCATAATGTTCCGCAGAAGCAGCTTGTTTCTGGCGTGCTGTCCCAAATTGTTTAAATGCATAGTAATCCTAGTGTAAGTAAACTTTTGACTTTGCAGAAAGTAATAAAAATGCCTTACAACATTCTCTCTCTCTCATTATTCTGGCATTTGGCAAATATAAATAATTTTGGTAATCCTAATTGTCCTAAAACTGGTAAGATTTCTACTTCATGTCAATGAGAAAGATATGCATTTGTATGTAAACTTCTAGTTTCAACTGGATACGGTATATTGTGAAGCTAAAATGGTTTTCTGACATATGAGAAATTGTATGTGTAATTGATGGTTTACTGTTGAGTGAAGATCGTTGCACTTTTGTTAAAGCAAACAGCTTGTTTCTTCATACAACTGAATTTGCTTTGATGTGTGCGAGAAGTGTTGTACAAAGTGTGAGAATTGTACAAAGTTTAAACCTTTGGTAATAATTTATAGTCTAGTGTGAGGTCTGTATAGTCATTAGTGAATTTATTTTGTCATCTGTGTTTTGTATATATTTGCTTTTTGTTTTTAACCATGGAATTTGTGCAGAAGTACTATATGTTAAGAAGTATGCACTTTTTTTTTATAAATCTAGTGCATACAAATCTTTGGATAGACAATATAAAGACTGAATAGCTCAATTTAATACACAATTAGTATAATAATTTTACATAATGGTAAAATTGATCATAAAATGCTAAATAAGATGAAGGAATTACCTGAAGTGAAAAAAAAAAAAATGGTCTATGCAGAAACTACAGTTTCACGCAGATATGTACAATATTGGTGATTCTGTTATGGAAATTTCTGATAGCACATGTAGGGAAATATATGATTTACAGTCAGAAATAGATGAAATGTGTGAGAAATCAGGATTTGGAGGTCCAATTAAAAGAACGTAGATTGAATACTGTTTCAAGTTAGATTCATGCATGTTCTTTAGAGATGATAATTAGTCAGACAGCTGGCTAAAGCAAGGTGTCAATTGCAGAACAAAGAACAATGTATACAGTCTCATCCCAAAAACCCAGCCTGGAGACAATTAATGTATATCTTTTTAGTAATGAAGGTACAAGGAAGCCCTGTGTTTAGATCTCCACTAGTTTACAGTGCTCCATTGCTCAGTATTGCTGAAAAGATAACATATTTGTCAAATTCTTGGTGAATTTAATACCTGTGAATCTCCAGTAGTTCCATCCCATAAGTTTGAAGCTGTGGTCCAGCAATATAGTTTAAATAATAAATATGCTTGGTCCCCTCTCCAAGTTTGGCTTCCAGGGCCAATGGCTGCACAGTTGTCATCTGCACATATAAATTATGATTTGGCAAGTGCGGAAATAAGGATGAAAAAACTACACAACATTATAAGTGGAAGGGACACAAGAATGTTAAAGTTCTGTCAAGGAGATGATCCTATTATCTTCTGTAACAACTATTTAAAATTATACAAAGCTGTATACAGCTGCCCTGACACGTCTCCTGAGGATGCAGATTTCCTTTGTGCAATGGCTAATAAATGCAAAATTAATGATCCCACAAGGATATCACTCCGCAGTGCTAGGTCCTTTCAAAGCCTTAACATCCTGACGTACTGGTGTGAGGATTATAAAGCTCAGCAGTATATATCCACAATGTACATGCCAAGGAGGAGATGGATTATCAAGCACTGTTATAATTGTGATAAGCCAGGCCATATAAGCTTCTGTAATATGTCCAATTTGTCCTAGGATTGTGATGAATACAATTGTCATGCTATAGAATTAGAAATTAAAAGCACTGTACCTGAAAATAAAATCTATACACAGAACATAGGGTTCACCAACGAAGTTCAGAGTACTGATAGTTTAAAATAAAAACCCTGTAAACACAGACAGACAGCAACATAGGGCTTCTATTGCCTGGTGAAAGTATTCGCCCCCCCCCCCTTGAACTTTTCAACCTTTTGCCACATTTCAGACTTCAACCATAAAAAGATACCAAATTTTTAATTTTTTTGTAAACAATAAACAAGTGGAACACAATGGTGAAGTGGAACGAAATTTATTGGATGTTTTAAACTTTTGTAACAAAAAAAAAAAAGAAAAAGAGAAGTAGGGCGTGCAATATTATTCAGCCCCTTTACTTTCAGTGCAGCAAACTTACTCTGGAAGTTCAGTGAAGATCTCTGAATGATCCAATGTTGTCCTAAATGACTGATGATAAATATAATCCACCTGTGTGTAATCAAGTCTCCGTATAAATGCACCTGCTCTGTGATAGTCTCAGGGTTCTGTTTAAAGCACAAAGAGCATCATGAAGACCAAGGAACACACCAGGCAGGTCTGTGATACTGTTGTGGAGAAGTTTAAAGCCGGATTTGGATACAAAAAGATTTCCCAAACTTTAAACATCCCAAGGAGCACTGTGCAAGTGATCATATTGAAATGGGAGTATCAGACCCCTGCAAATCTACCAAGACCCGGCCGTCCCTCTAAACTTATCTCAAACAAAGAGAAGACTGATCAGAGATGCAGCCAAGAGGCCCATGATCACTCTGGATGAACTGCAGAGATCTACAGCTGAGGTGGGAGAGTCTGTCCATAAGACAACAATCAGTCATACACTTCACAAATATGGCATTTATGGAAGAGTGGCAAGAAGAAAGCCATTTCTCAAAGATATCCATAAAAAGTCTTGTTCACAGTTTGCCACAAGTCAGCTGGGAGACACACCAAACATGTGGAAGAAGGTGTTCTGGTCAGATTAAACCAAAATTGAACTTTTTGGCCACAATGCAAAACGATATGCTTTTCTTCAGCAGGGAAAATGGTTAAAATTGATGGGAAGATGGATGGAGCCAAATACAGGACCATTCTGGAAAAAAACCTGTTCTGCAAAAGACCTGAGACTGGGACGGAGATCTTCCAACAAGACAATGATCCTAAACATAAAGCAAAATCTACAATTGATTGGTTCACAAATAAATGTATCCACATGTTAGAATGGCCAAGTCAAAGTCCAGACCTGAATCCAATCGAGAATCTGAGGAAATAGCTGAAAACTGCTGTTCATAAACGCTCTCCATCCAACCTCACTGAGCTCAAGCTATTTTCCAAGGAAGAATGGGCAAGAATTTCAGTCACTCGATGTGCAAAACTGATAGAGACATACCCAAGCGACTTTCAGCTGTAATTGCAGCAAAAGGTGGCGCTACAAAGTATTAACTTAAGGGGGCCGAATAATTTTGCATGCCCCACTTTTCAGGGGTTTTTTTTACAAAAGTTTAAAATAGCCAATAAATTTCGTTCCACTTCACAACTGTGTCCCACTTGTTGATTCTTCACAAAAAATTTTACATTTTATATCTCTATTTTTGAATCCTGAAATGTGGCAAAAGGTTGAAAAGTTCAAGGGGGCCCGAATACTTTCGCAAGGCACTGTAAAGTCAATAATAAAGCTAAATATGACAGTAAGGACATGTTCACACAGTGTTTTTCAATACGAAAAACATATTGAAAACCGCTCCGTAAACCATATCCAAACATGTCCCCGAAGTGTGGTACTTGTTTGGATACATTTTCTGTGCAGCAGAAATATACCCTATGGTTTTAAATATGGTGTCTGATATGTAATTCTTTGATGAGAATGAGAAAGAGAAAGAGAGAGAGAGAGAGATCATTAGCAAATCAGATTGTTTACCTCAGTATTATAGGAAAACAGGTTTTACCTTCACTTTAGTAGACAGAGTTCATTATCTAGTAGGATTTCTTCTGTGGGAGATACCAACTGTGCAGAAGGAGCTGAAGGCATAGCTGCTTGTACAGGTTTAATCCGAATCTCTCGCTACATACAGTTCAGCAGGCACAGCACAATGAGGACGTAGAGTGACAGGAGTTAGCTTTAGCTTCATCCACCTCCTTCATAGCACACAGGCATCTGTATTAAACTGCTGCTAGTGTACACATGATGTAGACACTCCAAGTTCCCCCTTTCACAGTGGACTCCTCCAGCTCAGAAGCAGATAGTTTTACAGAGCTGTCAACATAGTGATCCATTAAGCTGTCACACAGTACTGTTGTGTACACTGTACAAGCACAATATTTTTTTTTTTTATTATTTTCCTGGTGCTCAGGATTATCAATTTCAACAGAAGTGGGCCATAATTACCTGCACATGTTCTAAACCTTGCTGTTGAAGGAACGGCCAGAGTCTTCTATTTGAGGATCCCAGAGGCATCATGTCAAAGAGACAATGTTATTATCTTCTGGAAGGAAGATAGGACAGCTGGATAGCTTACCCCTTGAGGGACACATTTGTTGACATGTGATCGACTCCCACCAGGCATGGTTGAATCAAAGACAACTGTGACCTGTCCTGCAAGACTTGGAAAAAGGACGCCCCCTATTGGAAGTGTCGACCTCTACAACGCTTTCTAAGAACTGTGCTGACTGGCTAGCAGTGTCTTGGAGGTGTTCTAGGGATGGGTAATGTGCGTGTGTGACTGGTATATTAAGATTGCACCAAATTCTGGCGTAAAAGTAAGCCAACTTAAAGATGGTACAAACTTAGACTAGACTAGACAGTTCTAACCTGTGCCAGATTTATCAACACTATGATAAATGTGGTGCAGTGTAAGACACTATTGATAAATCTGCCCCAATATCCACAGCCACCCCGCTATCCAGATTTCTACTCACCTCTTCATAAAAAAAGATCAGATTGGTCTGACAACTTCTGTCCTTAGTTCTCCTTTGTTGTAGTAGTGTTTGCAGCCCTAGGCTTGGGATGTGATGCCCAATTTCACTTAAAGGTACAGAATGGATCACTACGTTATTCTGGGTATGAGTGCTGCAGAGTCTGAAAATAAGAGTAATTTTGTTGTAGCAGCTCTAGTTTATGAGATGTTGATTACATGATTTTACATTGCTCTTGTGATAAATTTGTTTAATTTGATTTGTTGATGCACATTAATGTTTTTGTTTGCATGTGTTTAACCCCTTCACGACATTGGACATAAGCTTTCGTACAAGTCATGTGGGGGTTGACACAAATTTATGTCCAAGGGATCGGGCGATAGCAGCAGAAAATCAGCTGAACATTACAGCCGACATCCTGCAGCATCAGGCCCAACCAATCCTGATTGCGGCAGCTAAGGGAAGATCTACCTCTGTCTCCAACGCAGCAACCACGATACAATCGCGACAGCCCGGGAGCCTGAGAGAGACTGCCGGGCTGCCTGTGACGTCACAATGACTGGCCATGCCCTGTGGGCAAGGTTAGGCAAAGTGACTTACAGTCGCCATGGAGACCAGAACGCTGTAAAAAAAAAAAAAAAAAAAAAAAGCACAGAATTGCAATTTTCATTTATCCCACAGCACATAAAATGGAATAAAAAGTGACCAAGAACTAAATGCCTAATTGGTACCAATGAAAAAGTCAGTTCATCCCGCAAAATAAGCCCTGACACAGCTTTGCATATAGGAAAGAAAAAAGTTATCAGAAAATAGCGATGCATAAATATCGCTTTCCGTAATAAAAAAAACACTTAAACACAAAAGGGGGAGAAATGGACCGAACATCCTCATACTATACGTTGATCTAATGCTTCTCAGCAAAACTTTACAAAAGGTTCTTAGTATACTTTTTGATCTAACAGTATCGTCCCACTTGCCACTTCATGGCGACCACTTTAAAGTGGGTCGCTACACTAATGAATATAGCACTGCATGGTGGCCACCGCCGCAGCAATAAACGCACCAGTAAAGGGCACAACCCAGTGGACCGCAGCACCACTGCTGCCAGGACTAGCCCCCTGGCTCTGGGCTGCACCTAATAAAGACCCGTTCTTAAAAGCACTTCAGCATAAAAAAAAACCTATATACATTGGGTATCACCATGATCATATCGACCCACGAAGTAAAACTAACTTGTCACATATACTGCACAGTGAGCGCTGTTAAAAATAAAAAACACTACTAGAATTGCAGTATTTTCATCCAAAGGACGCTCCCCTGGGAATTCCTCCCCTGCCCAAAAATCTCGTCGTACAGATTGTGGCTGTCAACTTCCAGCCCAACCATCTCCGATTAGTTCAAGGAAATCCATGCAATACAGCGACTGGAAGAATTCAGGACTGACTCTTGTGACCAATATAAGAAACACCTCCAAACTTGGAGTGAACGGTTTGATTTTTGCAATTTGAACTTGTACCACACCCTTTCTTAATTAATCTCTAACTTTACAAGTCCTGCAATTTTAACAATTACATGCAGGTTTGTCTCTTTGGCCTAATGCAGGTTTTGAACCGACTGGATGACTTTTTTTTTTTTTTTTTTTTTTAACTCTTACTCTGTTCTTGGTTTACTACTTACGTATTATGATTAATGTCAGATTTTGTGTCAAGTCACTTAATTAAACTGGTATATTGTAAATGTTCCTTCCTTACTTCCTTGTTGTTCCTTCCTGCCATTCCTTCTTGGTAACAAAGTACTCACCTTTTCTAACTCAATACCCTTAGTTTGGAGTGCTTCGGCGCTTCCTTTTTGTTCCTGCCAAGGATTCACTAAACCAATTTATGATCTTTGTTCATCAAAACATACTTGAAGTTTGCTTGCTAACTCTGTACATGGGATGAACAGTGTCTGATCCTGGACTGACTTGACGCTTACTTACCATTGCTCTATATTGTACTTATCTGTTCAATAAGTAACTTTGTTTGTTATAACATCTTTGAGTATGTAACTTCTATACCAAATAGTCATTCTTGTTTTGTATACTGTATGTATTCAACTTTATTCTTAATAAACGTCTTCAATAAGAAAAAATAAATAAAATCTGCCTTCCAAAGCCAAATAGTGCTCCCTCCCCTGTATGCCCTGCCATGAGCCCAAACAGTAGTTTACACCAACATATAGGGTATTGCCAAACTTGGAAGAAATTGCTTTTTTCTAGAATACCTTGTAAAAATTAAACTTTATACTTACCTGGCAGGGGATATACCATGATCACCAAGGTGGTTCTCCCAGGGTGGAGCTCATTCATTGCAATCCTGGTGTGCTGACCCCTGCGATTTCCCCAAATGCGGGAAACTCGACTGCATAATTTCTGGTAGTGAGGGACTACGTTTTGCGCTTTCCCCTGATTTTTTTTTTTTTTTTTTTTAAAAAAAAAAAAAAAAAAAAAAGAAACTTTAAGCTAAAATTAAAGATTTTTCTGAAAAAAAAAATTCATTTTCACAGCCTACACAAAAAAAAAAAAAAAAAAATTGTGTAACACCTGTTGGGTCAATATACTCACTACAGCCGTAGATATTTTACTTAAGGGATGTAGTTTCCAACATGGGGTCTTTTAGGGGTGTTAAGTTTTA
The DNA here is from genome assembly GCA_025379985.1 of Phyllomedusa bahiana. NCBI lineage: Eukaryota > Metazoa > Chordata > Amphibia > Anura > Hylidae > Phyllomedusa > Phyllomedusa bahiana. The sequence goes on from JAODAL010002630.1 coordinate 156,372, forward strand.
TCATCTTAGGGTGCTCGCAAAAGAAAATCATAATGAAAATAAAACCCAAAAGTCCAGTAGGTGCTCCTCCTAGTCGAAGGTTTGTGGTTGAGCCAAACAGCACACTAGGACCACATATGGGATCTCTCTAAAAAGGGCAGAATTGGGGGGGAATCAATATTAAGTTGAATTTCCCCGATCACATCTAACGTGTTCTTGTGAATGGATAAAAACTGAAAATGTGCAAAAAAAAAAAAAAAGTGTGAAATTTAAAAATTTCACCTCAACTTTGCTTTAACTTCTGTGAATCACCTAATGAGTTAATAAACATCCTAAATGCCGTTTTGAATACATTAAGCAATGTAGTTTCTTAGATGGGATCATTTATTGGGGTAACATACAGGCCCTCAAAACCAGGTCAGAACTGGACTGGTCTTTAAAAATATATAAATTTTCTTGAAAAAGTGAGAAATTACTACTAAATTTCTAAGCCCCTAATGTCGTAAAAAAAAAAAAAAAAAAGACATTTAAAAAAACTCATGCACGCAGAAATTTTAAAACTGCAAATTTTTCCAAATTTTCACGATATTTTGAATTTTTTCACATATAAACAAAGATTGAATGGACTGAAATTTCTTACTAATTTAAAGCACAATGTGTCATGAGAAAACGCTCTCTGAATCACATGGCTAGGTAAAAGGATCAAAAAGTTATTCTTACATAACGTCAGGGAGGTCAAAAAACCGTCTGTCTTTAAGGGTTTAAACCTTCTAAAATGTATATCTTGTGTTTCACATGTATTTTTTTTTTTTATGTTTATTACACTTTTTTTTTTATAACAAGAACATAGAAATACAAAATACAAAGAATTGCAGTCACATCACAGTAAATAACACAATGGTAAAGATAAGGACACGGTCTACACAGCGTGTCATAAAGTGAGGCAGCAAAGAACAATAATGTGCATACAGATGCAGGAAGTACCTGAAATTATTGAGTTACAATTGAAAGAAATTGGTCAAGAAACAATTCACGTGGCATATCCCATAGTGAGAAAAAAAGGATAGGATAGAGACAAGCAAACAGCACATTAAATTGTAAAAAAAAAAAACTTTAGACTGCTGTAAAAAAGAAGAGGAGAAAGGGAAAAAAAAAAAAAAAAAGGGGGGGGTAGGGAAAAGGAACCTCTCCGATCAGTCGTAACCCAGGGAGACAGTAGCAAGATTAGAAAGAATAATCAACCCAATACGGGTGGAATGATCAACGCCAAGGGCAAATGCCTGGCCTGCTAACCCGAGAGGGCCTTAAAGGGCTGGGAGGACTGATATAGGACCCAGGGGCTCCAGGAGTACAGAAATCTAGTAGCATCATCCTGGAAGCGGATCAATTCTTCCATCCGATAAATAAAGGAAACCTCCTCTATCCATTCACAGACAGAGGGGGGTGAGGTTTGGCACCAATGTCTGGGTATGACAGTTTTAGCTGCCTGCAAAAGGTGCCCGAGTAAAGACTTTTTATATTTGGATTGGGGGAAGCGGAACATAAATAACGTGGCTTAGGGAGAATCCGGGACAGAGACCCCCGTGCATTCTGAAATAGCACGAAGGACAGTGCCCCAGAAGCTCCGGAGGATCGTACAGCCCCACCAAATATGTACCATAGTACCAGGTTCCAGATTACAACGCCAGCATGTATTCGGGGCAGACGGGAACCATTTTTGAAGGAGAACCGGAACCCTGTACCATCTGGAAAGGATCTTGTAGCAAGTCTCCTGGGACTTTCTCGCAATAACAGCTTTGTGAGGGAGGTGAAAACATTTGCCCTATTGATCCATAGTGAAGGTCCTCTGTAGCTCCTTTTCCCAAGCCACACAGAATGAGGGAAGAGGTTGGTCAGCAGGGGAGAGGAGCCACAGATAGATCGAGGAGACCAAGTGTTTAGGAACCAAAGAGGAGAGGCACAAGTTTTCAACCGGGGATAGAGCCCTATCGAAATTAGTCTTCTTAATGACAGAGGAAAAGAAGTTCTTCAATTGTACGTATTCATAGAAATGCCTGGGGGACGGAGAACTATCCACGAGATCAGAAAGGGGGAGCAATTTACCTCTGTTGTGGATGTGAGTGGAAAGGAGAGGGCACATTTTGGAGCTACTTAGAAACGAGTTACGGGATAAGCCAGGCGGCAATAGGTAGTTGTCAGGAACTGGGAATAGGGGGCCCTTCAGGTCTAACAAGGTTTCGGAAGGTTTAGCTTTGCGAATAATTGATAAAGTATGGAACGTACTAAAAGACATGCCATACGGTTCTGAAAAGGTACTCCCCAAGGCCCATGGTAGGGATATCAAGGATTGGGAGCACAAAGTTTGAGCAATGTGGACCCATAGTTTCCCCTGTGAGGTGTGAACCAGGTCCATAAACCTAGCATAGGCCGCAGCTAGGTAATAGAGACGGCAATCAGGAAGGCCCACCCCACCAGAGGATTTGGGTCTAGTCAATAGATTTCGTCGGATTCTAGGGCGGCGAGAAAGCCAAATGAAAATTGCTAAAAATACGCTGCACCTTAATCCAGAAGGTGTTAGGAATAAGAATGGGAATCGTTTGAAGAAGGTACAGAATCTTTGGAAGAATAGACATCTTCAAAATATTCATTCTACCGAACCAGGAGAAGTCTCGCTGGGACCAAGCCTGCAGCAGGCGGGAGAATTCGTCTCAAATAGCTTGGAGAGGTCAACAGGAATAGAAATTCCCAGGTGGGAAATACCTGTGCCTGGCCAGGAGAAAGAGAATTTCCCTTTAAGAGCATCAATGATGGCAGGGTCTATTGTAATGTTGAGGGCCTCAGATTTTGCATAATTAATTTTGTAATTGGACCAGGCACTGAATCGTGCCAGCTCAGACATCAGGGAAGGGAGAGAAATGAGAGGGTCTGTAATAAAAATCAGAAGGTCATCAGCAAAAGCCGAGCATTTGAATTCACGTGATACCCCTAACGTCTGAGTTGGAATGAATAGATTCCAGGAGGTGCTAAAATGATTAAAATATAAAGCAACGGGGAGAGCGAGCATCCTTGCCTGGTACCGTTACGTATGGAAAATGAGTCGGATAGTGTACCATTGATTCTCACCCTGGCGGACGGGGTGTCAAAGAGCCATGACTTTCGCCATGAAAAGGGGGCCCAGTCCAACACGCCCAAGAGTGGACGACAAGGAGTCCCAAGAGATCCTGTCAAAAACGCTCAGCATCCAGCGACAGGATCATCAAGGGAACCTTATGAGAACGAGCAAATTGAATTACGTCCAAGGTCTTGAGCGTGTTGTCCCGAGCCTCCCTCCCGGGGACAAATCCCACCTGGTCCGGATGTATTAGCGTGGGTAGGAGGGAATTAAGGCGATTTGCCAGCAATTTAGCGTATATCTTCAAGTCCACATTCAGGAGGGAGATGGGACTAATTCCCACAAAACTGGGGGTTTTTGCCTTTTTTGGGGATCACGGCAATATGTGCCTCAGAGAGGGTCGCAGGGATTGGGGTGCTAGAAGAAATGGCATTAAAGGTATGAAGTAGGATCGGGGAGAGGGATAGTAATAATGTCTTAAAGAACTGCGCCGTAAAACCGTCCGGACCAGGACTCTTCCCACCTGGAAGATCCTCTATCACCGACTTAACCTCGTCAGGAGAGAATGGGTCCTCCAATGATTGCAACAGGTCTATGGGTAATTTAGGAAAGGGGGAATGGGGTGCCCGATTAGCCAGAGAGGGAATTGAGGAGGTCGACGGTAGCTGATAAAGCTCGGAGTAGTACGAGTTGAACTCCCGAGCAATTTCAGCTGTAGTGTAGACCAATTTGCCTGCAGAGGTTCTGATACAAGGGACAAAAGAGGAGGCCATCCGATCCCTAGATGCCCTGGCCAGAAGACGCCCACTTTTATTTCCGCATTTATAGAACCGACTGCGGCATACTTGCAGCAGCCTGCCCCAAGATGCGTCAAAGAGGCGTCGCACTTCAAGTCGAGCCACAAGCAGCTCCTGAAGAACAGACGGGGAAAGGGCTCATTTATGGAGGGTCTCCAGAGACTTCACCTTCTGCAAAGCCTTAGCAGTAGCCGCGGCCTTCGCCTTCTTCAAACGACTCCCATGCTTGATAAGGATGCCCCTTAGAACGCACTTCAAAGCCTCCCATTTAATCGTAGGAGCAGTTGTGTCTCTATCCTGGTCTGAGACAAAATGCTCAATGGTCTGGCAAAGGTCGGCCACACAAACTGAGTCTGTCAATAGAGATTTATTAAGTCTCCAAGTCCCACTTTTAGTGGCCAGGGAAGGAAGTCAAAGAGAGGCAGACAGGAGCGTGGTCCGACCAAATCGCATTACCAATAGAGGTATGCCGCAGCCAAGAGAGGGCTCCATGTTGGATAAGAATATAGTCAATCCGACTATATGTATTGTGGGGTACAGAATGGAAGCTAAAATCCCTGTCAGAGGGGTGTTGGAGACGCCAACTATCGCTAAGCTGAAGGCGCAGAAGGGCCTTCTTCAGTCGTTTGACAGCTGAGTAAGAGAGTGAAGAGCGACCAGAGGAATTGTACAGTGTGGGGTCAAGCGTCAAGTTGAAATCCCCACAAAAGAAAACACTCCCCTTCGCCCGAGCCTCTATTATGTCCAGAACCGCCAGTAGAAACGACACCTGACCCTGGTTGGGGGTGTAAACATTAGCTAAAGTAAGTGTGTTGCCGTTTATGGACAGGACAAGGATGACATATCTAGCTTCAGCATCTATGGTACAGTCCAATACCTGATGTGGCAAGGACTTATGGAGGGCGATGGCTACACCTCTGCTTTTTGCAAGGGAATGATTAGCACAGTGCCATTCCGTGTAATATCTATTTTTGATGGCAGGGGCTTGGGAGGATTTAAAGTGAGTCTCTTGGAAACACACTATATGGGCTCGCTTCTTATGGAAGTGGTAGAGGATTTGGCAGCGCTTCATAGGAACGTTTAGACCCTTGGCGTTAAAGGAGGCTATATTAAGTTCCCCCATTTATCAAGAGGGATAGATAATCTTGTGCGCTGCCAACCCCGAGGCCCGTCAGAGAGGGTAAAAAAAAAAAAAAAGGCAAACTGACAGAACAAAAAAAAGGCTGGGGGAAAGAACCCCTACAACAAGACATTTCTAGCATCTATGAACCAGGGAAAACCCTCAAGCCAGAAATCGGCGCAGGGGGGGAACCCAAACCTACGTGGGGATCGTAGAAGACAGGCATGGTTTAGAGAGAGCTCCAACAGTAAAATGAACAATGCATTTGGAGAGGAAAAAACCAGGCTAAAATACCAACATAAATGCAAAAATATGCTACAAGCTGGCAAGCATATTAACATTAACAGAATGAAACAAGACGGGGACCATCTTTGCAATGTACCGGGGGATAGGTGCAGAGGGCCCAAAAATAGGGACCACGACCCAAATCCGCCTAACAGAAACTCCAAGAAACAAGGGAGCTAAGGTTTTAATCAGCAATGTCAGGTAGCAGGATCAGAGTCCCGGGCAGGAGCAGAGCCAGAGACCAAGTAAGTTTTAGTAACCCGGGGTCACCTGCTACGAGACTTCCTAGGGGGAAGACCGAGTCCAGGAGGGTGAGATCCGACCAGAGGCTGATCTTGGTGGAGAAGAGAGAGTGGGCCAATCCGGGAGGGAAACGTCTGTCCTGAAGAAAAGCAGGAACATCCTCAGGGGATCGTATAGTATAAGAGCGATCGCCCTGACGGGCAATGAGAGCAAAGGGGAAACCCATCTATAGGTAATATTTTTCTTTCTTTCAGCACAGTGAGAATGGGTTTCAACATAGCCCGCTGGGCAAGAGTATGGTGGGACAAATCCGGATAGATTTGGAGAATGGTGCCTTTGTATGAAGGAGAGCGATCTTTCCGCACCCGGTTCATGATCTCTTTCAGTAGGAAGAAATGGACACGGCAAATTACATCCCAGGGATGTTGGTCGTCCAGGCTTGGGGGACGTAGGGCTCTATGAACACTAGTCACTGAAAAAATCCTAAACAAATCCAAACTCTAAAATATAACTTTTAATATATACCCATAAAAAATACGATTACGTATCTCAAGTCTATCTCAATTCAATATATTTTTTTAAAATATACACATATAAAACACTGTCCCTTTTCTATTTTCCCTACACTTATCCTCAAATAGACCAAGTAATCGCCCCGATAAGGACGGCCTAGTCTTTGTAGGTTCACCCTATTAAATCACTTTGTGTCCCTATCAACCACCAGAAACATTAACATATATATATTTCTGTACAGTGTTTAAATATATATCAATTAAAAAATCCAAACACAGTTATCGCTATTCCTGTAGAGTCCCATATAAAGTACTCAAAGGCTCACAGTCCACTGATATGAACACTGCAATTTTTCTCTTTCAATTATAGGGTAAATGTCTATATATATCGTCTGTGTAGGGAACATAAGATACATATATCCAACATCATCTCAAGATACATAAAACCCTTATCCTCGACGCTTTTCCCCCCCCTCATATTATGGGGTTCATCAGGAGGATCTCCTAGGGGACGTCACACTGACTCAAGATAGTAGTCTCCTCGATATGCTGATGTTACTATTTCCTGTATCCCATCATATATAGGTTCAAATGACCGCTCTTACACAGGAACAATTGAGTGTTCTATTGAAAGGTTTGTCATATGTGCCTACAACTAGATTTAGTAAATTTAACTGGGTAAAGGATTTGAACCTGTTTGTGCGTAAAATTAAGTGGTTTAAATTCTTCAAGAATAATGATAAACGTATTTGTGAGGAATTAGGAATCTCTATTGAAGACCTAACAGGAGTGAGAACATTGACTGATTTATTAGAAGAGGGGTTAGAAGAGGGGTTGAATGGTAATGAAGTTGGCCCCCAAAATGATTTAAGACCAAAAAGTACCAGGTTTCCTCCACCACAAGAGACACCGGAAATAGATATGTTTCTGAAAATGGTAATGAAAGATCTGAATCTTTAACGAAACAAAAACCACTATCTGGGAAAAAGACAAAATCTTACCCAACAAGAGATTCAAGCGTTGATTTCTTTTGAATCAATCCTGACATAATATTAAAAACCCTCAGATAAGGGGGGGAAATATTGTGGTCATGGACCATTTGGGACAAAATCAGATGTGTAGGAGACTTCTGGAGGATCGGACAGGATATGCTATCCTGGAAAGTGACCCACGGAAAGATTTTTGGGGAACTTAAATCTATTATTATACATGGTGTTGATGAAGGAATCCTGTCAAAGGATGAGGCTGCTTTTTTACTTCCGAAAAAAACACAAGTCGCAACTTTTTAAACGCATTACCCAAGGTGCTTTAAAGGTTTGGTCCCCCTGAGAGGTCGCCCGATTGTGTCGGGTATGGATTCCTTGACACAGAATATCGGAATCTATGTTGGAAAAGGTACTCAGGGACTTTGTTATTGCTCTCCTTCTTATCTGAGAGATACGGCTGACCTCCTAAAGAAAACTGGAGGGGATCAACATCGAGAAAGGATGTATGGTTGGCCTCAGTGGATGTGGAGGCACTTTAGCAGTTTTCCGCACCACTGGGGCCTCCATGCCGTGAAATATTTTCTTGGAATGAGGGGGAGACAATTTGAAAAACATAATAAAATGGTTCTTGAACTTTTGGAATTTATTCTTACCCATAACTATTTCCTCTTCGGACCCAGGGTCTACCCCCAGCTCAGGGGTACCGCTATGGGAAGCCCATGCGCTCCCACGTATGCGAATTATTCCTGGGCTGGTGGAGAGGGCCCTGGTGTTCTGGAGAGGAAATGGAGGGGTTCACCAATAAAATTCTATACTGGGGCAGATTCATAGTTTGACATCTTCGTGCTGTGGCGGGGCACGGAGGCGTCGTTTAGAGAATTTATCCAGGTGTTGAACACTAATGAGATTGGGTTAAAAATTTACATTTGAAAATTCATATGTCAGAAATAGCTTTTTTGGATCTTAGGATTTTCAGGGATGGATTTGGGTTACATACAAATTTGGGAAACTCATCGTAAGGAGAACGGCTACTAAAAGCCTCCTGCGGTGGGATTCATATCACCCTGAAAAGCTAAAAAGAGGTAAAACCCAAAGGTCAATACCTACGTATACGTAGAAACTACTCAGAATAAGAGATTTTTTACCAAACAGGCAAATGAACTCAAGGATAGGTTCCTGGAAAGGGGATATCCTCCATCAGTATTGAAGCCTGCATTTAAGAACGCACTTAGGAGTGACAGGAACCATCTATTGAACCCGAGGGGACCAAGAGATGAGGAAATCCATGTTAGGATAATAGGCACATATGACAACCGAAACAAAGATGTAATGAAGGGTCTTGCGGAGACATTGGGTATATTGCTTTTTGATAAGGATCTATCTGACTGTCTTTCTAAAACACCCCAAGTGACATACAGAAGAGGAAGGTCATTGAGGGATAGGCTGATTCACAGCCATTACACATCACCAAAACCAACAGGAACATGGCTAGAACATAAACCGTTGGGAATGTTTAGATGCGGAAGATGTACATTTTGCAAGTATATCTGTCAGACTAAGGAGTTTAAGAGTTCGGTGACAGGGAAGATCTATGCGATTCGTGATTTTATGAATTGCTGTACCCAGGAAGTTATCTCTGTAATTGTAGCTGTGGCAAACAATATATAGGCAAGACGACCAGACAGTTAAAAATCCGCATTGGTGAACACTTAGGGGATGTGCGACATAGACGTGACACCCCTCTTGCCAGGCATATCTGGATGTAGCATGAGGGAAATTCCTCGGGCATGATGTTTCTGTGTATGGAAAAGATAAACTCGACATTAAGAAAGGGAAATCTTGATAAAAAATTACTTTGTAAGGAAACAGAGGGGGACCTTTAGAATGAAAACCCATACAAACCCGAGGGTCTTAAAGAACTTCTATATTTTGGCTGTTTTATTTTAAAAACTCCTGGTGTATTTTATATTTAACGTGTCTTTGGTATCCTGTAGGCTCATAAGGATAGAAATGGGTGGTTTTTATCTGGGGAGAATAGCCATTAGGATATGATCTATTATCTCAGGGATTATATATATATTCTTGATCCCGATACTTTATACTCTTGCATACATCTGTATTGATTCATTCTTTCAAATGATGGTTCTCTGTGTTCTATTAGCTATCCCTCTTTTAGATCTTCTTATTGGGTATATTTGGCCCAATGAGGAATATGTGGGTGGTATACTGAAACGTTTTATTATCTGACCACCAAGATGTGATTTAAATATATATAATCTGTATACTGTTTGCCCTTAGTGGTATGTATACCTTATGTCTAATTATTGGGATGTGATTTGGGTGTGAAAGCTGGGTTCTGCGTGCCGCCGATGGTGTAGGTTTGGCTTGTGGTGTTGAGCTGCGCCAATCTCTGGATGAATGGAGAAATAAAACTGGATATTTTGCCCTATACAACATCGTTGAGAATTGAGATGGATGTGGTGGGAGAGTCTGAGTGGGACCCCACGTTGGTTGGGCGGTGCGCAGATGACCTTGGCCGGTGATGATGCCGGCGCATGCGCAGTAGAAATGTGACGCCGAATTTTTGGCGCACGCGCTGCTGAGCAGTGCTGGTTGTCATGGTGCCGCTCTTGGCCAGCGCATGCGCACTAGCGACCTGAAGATGCCGAGTTATCGGCGCGTGCGCGGCTGGTTGCCATGACACCGCCTAACGCCGGCGCATGCGCAGTAGCGTTCTGAAGACGCCGAGTGGTGAGTACACCTGAGGGCGGTAAACAGCGGTCATTTGAACCTATATAAGATGGGATACAGGAAATAGTAACCTCAGCATATCGAGGAGACTACTATCTTGAGTCAGTGTGACGTCCCCTAGGAGATCCTCCTGATGAACCCCATAATATGGAGGGGGGAAACGCGTCGAGGATAAGGTTTGATGTATCTTGAGATGATGTTGGATAAATGTATCTTATGTTCCCACAAAGGACGATATAATAGACATTTACCCTATAAATTTAAAAAAGAAAAATTGCAAGTGTTCATATCAGTGGGACTGTGAGCCTTTGAGTACTTTATTATGGGACTCTACAGGAATAGCGATAACGGTGTTTGGATTTTGAATTGATATATCTTTAAACACTGTACAGAAATATATATGTTAATGTTTCTGGTGGTTGATAGGGACACAAAGTGATTTAATAGGGTGAGCATACAAAGACTAGGCCGTCCTTATCGGGACGATTACTTGGTCTATTTGAGGATAAGTGTAGGGAAAATAGATAGGGACAGTGTGTATATGTATATATATAAAATATATTAATTGAGATAGACTTGAGATACGTAATCGTATTTTTTATGGATATATATTAAAAGTTATATTTTAGAGTTTGGATTTGTTTAGGATTTTTTCAGTGACTGGTTTGTTGTTCCAAATCCATATAGATACTATTTGTTTCTGAGGAAATTTTTTCTGTGATTTTCTCTATGAACACTATCCAGCTCAATATGGGATGACCGGAGGCGCTCCAGAATATCATTGAAAATGGAAGAGATAACCGAATAGAGACCAGAAGCAGGAACCGATTCAGGAAGACCCCGGATCCGTAAATTGTTACGTCGCCCCCTATTCTCCACATCGTCCAGACGCTGTTGCAGATGAAACAACTGGGAGGTATGTCGATGTGCTATCCCCTGTAGAGCAGAGAAGTGGAAGACGACTCCTGAGCTTGCTGAAAGGATTCGACTTTGTTAGACACTGTGGAGAGGTCAGAACGGAACTGGGCGAATTCCTTCCTGCATTTTGCGAGCAATCGTTGTGTCATAGAAGAGATGTCTTGCCGCGTAGGTATGTTCAGGGTAAGTTGTTGAAGGTCGGCAAGCGTCACAAGTTGACTGGAGGAGCATGAGCGAGGAGACAGCTGACGAATCAGGGCACTCTCTGGGGAAGTAGAGTGGAGGGAAGACATGTCTGGGGGACATGGTGAGAGAGTGCCGGCCGGACTGTGGCGGTAAACTGGGTCAGCCGTTTCCTGGGTATGAGGGCTAGTGGGGGCAGAAGAGATAGAAGGGACGTGTTTCACATGTATTTCAAATATTTGTTTAGTACAGTATTGAGTGACCGCTACTTTCAGCAGCATATACTTGGTAAGGTGGCAATGCCTGATGTCCACAACAAGAGCCGATAGAGGAAAACGGATGCCATTTTTAGAATTAGCACCCCAAACATTCTGTAAAATGGTTCCAACTTTTAAAGGCACCAAAATGAGCGTTAACCAGTGTTATCGGTCCATGAAGAGGTTTGCCTCCACACCTTGTCATAATTCCAGTTTGTCTTTTCCCAAACTACAGGTAAACTACAATGGCTTTCAGTTTAAGGATTCTACCTCTCTCAGTGACTAGTGGCAATAAGGCTATGTTCGGGCTGTACTGCGCGAATTACGGGCTGAAATACGTCCTAGTCATTACGGTAATCCACAGTTCTCATAAAAAACTATGGATTACGTCTCCTCTCCCCGCTCGGACAATATGGCGAGCGGGGAGAAGTGACATGTCAATTATTCACGCCGTATACGTGGTGAGAATAATGCATGTCTATGGGGCCGGCGGGCTGCCGGCCCTGCTCCCTCCCCCGTAGACACGGCGTAATTGTGGGGCTAAATACATCCCGCAATTAAGCCATGTGAACATATCCTAACTGTCATATCGACATAAAGGAGACAACTCACTCCACTTGATTCAAATTTCAATATTTCATTTGGCAAAAAAAAAAAAAACAGCTCTTCCTTAAATCTGTCTTTTATGCCCCTCCTATGTGCCACAGATTATGTGCCACAGATTGGAGCTACAGTGGGCTGAAAAATAATTCATACTCCTTGAACTGTTCCTCATACTTAACGCGAACCTGTCACAGATTATGCCCCCCCCCCCCCCTCTCCCCTTTGCGTAGGACAGCACAAGCTAGTGCGGTCATACGGTTTCCAGCACTGTGTCCCCTATTCTTTAAGATGCAGCAGTTTCATAATTCTTAATGCTCAAATCTGGCAGTTTTCAGCCAGAGAGAGAGTCCAGCTTATTCATGAAAAGTGTCTGTTTTTTCATGGCCCACTCACCTCCCAAGTGATTAACCGATTAGTTTTAATAGCTAGAAACAAGTGAATAACTGTCAGGTGGGTGGGGTAACATTGGGTGGGTGGGGCTAACACCTGCTCATGAATAAGCTAGACTCTTTCTGGCTGAAAACTGCCAGATTTGAGCATTAAGTACTGAAACGGCTACATCTTGAAGAATAGGGGACACCGCACTGGAAACAGCATGTCTGTCACTAGCTTGTGCTGCCCTCAGTAAGCAGGGGGTGGGGTGGGGTGGGGTGGGGGGGGGGCATATCCTATGTGACTGGTTCCTTTTAACCCCTTACCACCAGTCAGTTATGACCATCCTGACAGAACCCCAATTTTGAAATCTGACGTGTCACTTTATGTAGGAATAACTTTTTGATACCTTTACCTATTCATGCGATTCAGAGTGTTTTCTCGTGACACATTGTGCTTCAAGTTAATAATGAATCTTGGTCCATATAATCCTTGTTTATTTGTGAAAAATATCAATAGGTCATGAAAACTTACAAAAAATTTTAATTTTCAAAGTTTAAAAATTTCTGCATTATACCACATAAAATTGTTTGTAACTAGCATCTACCATATGTCTGTTGAACGCGGGCTTTTTTTTTTGTGTCTTTTTTTTTTTACATTAGGGGGCTTAATAAATATTGCAGCAATTTTTGAAAGTTTCAAGAACATTTACAACATAGATTTTTTTCTTAGGGACCAGTGCATTTCTGATATGGCTTTGAGGGACGTGTATATTAGATAACCCCATAAATGACTAGGAAAATGAATCCCTTAAAGTATTCAAAACAACATTTAGGAAGTTTTGTTAACCTCTCTACGTGTTTTAAAGAAATTAAAACAAATTGGAGATGAAAGTTCAAATATTCACTTTTTTTTTTTTGCTTTACAGATTTTCAGTTTTTATCCATTATTCACTGGGATACAGTAGATAACAGGAAATGCAACTCAATATTGATTACCCTGATTGTCATTTTTAGAGATATCTCATATGTGGCCCTAGTTCACTATTTGACTCAACCACAAGCCTCAGAATATGAGGAGCACCTACTGAATTTTGGGGTCTCATTTTCATGGGGATTTTCTTGAGGCGCCATTTCAGGTTTGTGGACATCCTAGGGTGCGAAAACTTAAACACCCCTAAAAACCTCACTTGGGAAATTACACCCCCTAAGGAATATAGCCAGGTGTGTAGCGAGTATATTGACCCCACAGATGTTTCACAAGCTTAAGGCGTTTGGCTGTGAAATTTTTTTTCCCCCAAAAAAATCTTTAGATTAGATTAAGCTAAAAAAGTTTCATTTTCACAAGCAATCCTGGGAAAAAAAAGCCCCCTAAACGTTATTACACAATTTCTTCCACGTTAGTCGAAGTAGGTGTAAACTGCTTTTTGGGGACTTTGCAAATGTGACATGACACCCACCAAAATCTGTGTTCAAATAGCACTCCCACCCTGCCATGTGCCCAAAGTACCAGTACGGGTGAAACCTTCCAGAAGTCACCCCATCTTGTATTCCAACTCCCCCCTTTGAGATCTCATCTAGAGGTGTATTGTTCATTTTGGGCCTGAAGGTGTTCCACAGATTTTTTTTTTAGCATATGGTCGTGAAAATAGGGAAAGAAAAGCACATTTACAGTGTTTGCCATGCAGTATAAAATGACAAAACAACAAAGATAACTTTACTGCGTGGGTTGGTACAATTACAATATTTTATATAGTTTATGTTTTACTACTTTTACACAATAGAAAAGCGTTTGTAAAAAAAATGTAGTTTCTGTATCGTCAGTCTGACAGCCATAACCTTTTTTCCTGTATACAGAGATATACAGGGACTTAATCTTTTGCGGAAGGAGTTGAAGTTTTCATTGGTACAATTTTTGGGTTAAGATGACGCTTTGATGGCTTTTTGTCAAGGTTTTTGGGAGGCAGGAAGTACAAAATCTAGTAATCCTGTTTATTTTTTACCGCAGTCACCATGCAGGTTGATATGATCACAGCAATATCAAATTTATGTTTTTAATGTTGTACTGCTTTTACAATATAACACATTTTGAAAAGAAAAACATGTTTGCATAGTCATACTCCGATAGCCATAACCATCTTATTTTTTGTGGGATGAGTGGATGTTTTCATTGGTACCCTTTTGGAGGGGGAGAGGGATGGACGTGACACTTTGATCGGCGTTAAATCTGGGAGGCAGGGTGAAGAAATGACAGCAATCCTGGTAGTGTATTTTTTTTTTTTTTTTAAATTTAACAGCACTCACTGCAGTATTTGTGTAAAACAATATTTATGCATCGCTATTTTCTGTTACCCTATTTTCCTGTATATGGAGCTCTGTAAGGACTTTTTTTGTGGGACGAACTGACGTTTTCATTGGTACCACATTGGCATGTATGTGACTTTTTGATCGCTTTCTAATACATTTAAATGTGCTGTGGAATGATCAAAAAGTTGCAACTGTCCCTTTTTTCTTTTTATCGAGTTCATCATGCAGGTTAAATAACATGACAGATTTATAGGCTAGGTTGTGGCGATACCAAATATACATACTTTATTTTTATTTATTTTTTTTAGGGGAGATTGGTGTAGGGAAGAGGGCGGCGTACGTGTATTTTGTTCGCATTTTACTTTTTAACTTTTTTTTTAAAACTTGAATCCTTGATCTTTAGATCACGGTTACGATACATAGCTGTACTGCTATGTACTTCTGTCAATCACTATACATGGCCGAGGCTTCAGGGCATATCCGGGCATAGTGATGCCACAGGCAACCCTGAAGCTTTTGTTAGACCTCTGGTGTGCTAGGGAGAGCATTGGCACCCCACAATCACACCGTGGGGATGCTGATGCAGACAGAGGGAGCTCCATCCTTCTGTCTTCCCCTTAGCTGACCACAGCACCTAAAGGGTTAATCAACTGCGACCAGAGTGAGCTCCTGTCATGGTCAACAGAACATGGCGGCAACTGTAATATAATAATCTTTATATAGTGCCAACATATTCCACAGCACGTTACAATTTAGAGAGTATAAGTACAGAGAGAAAGACCTTACAGAGTAAAAAGCTACTTAGATGAGATAAGGTATGAGGGCCCTTCTTGCAAAAGCTTATTAGGGTGTATGGGCGAGACGAAGGTGGTGGTAAGTGGTGCTAGGTTTACAACAGGACTGTGGAGTCTGTGTCACTATAAAATGGATCGACTCAGATTTCCAAAATGTATAATAAATTGGTACAGTTAGTTCAATGCAGTGCCAAGTGCAATTGGGTCTCGCCAGTGCTGCTACCATATCTTCAGCCTCATCAGATGAGTCATTTTGAAAACTATTTGAATGACATGGAGCAGGCAAAGCTTTGCCGCAGGGGAAAAGATTCCGCTCCCATAGCAAACAGATTGACCATATTCACGCAAATTTTTTTTTACTTGATCTCAAAATAGAAGAGTTCAACAAAACAGACTGCATAAAGGCAATTCCTTTATACCCTGAGATAGTTAGAGATGTTGCCCATGTGGTCACCAGTTTGCAATCAACCCAAGTTAGTGTATAGGGGCCAATCACCAGCCTTAAAATAGAGTTCAGTTTTGAGGTCATCTATGAAGGAGATACTATTTCTCAGAACAAAATTCATAGACTTACTCAACAAATGTTATTCAGTACATTTTTGTTTGAAATTTTTTTCCCCACTTACTGCAGAGCGTTTTGCATATTTACAATTTATTAAAGTTTGTGTTCTAAAGCCATATTCTAATAAAAATATTTCACACAAACAAACAAAAGGGTAACAATGTTTTGAACAATCACTTTGGCCATCTCAAAGCCAAGTTTGACTTGCAACTATTTAGCATATGCTTAGTTATGCAGATTCTTGTCATGTAATTGCATTGCTATTGTTTTGCTCCCGGTGGTGGAACCAGGGCTGTGGAGTCGGCAAGCCGGAGCCCCGACTCAGACTCCTCAATTTCCCAAAACTCCGACTGACTCCTGACTCCCTCATACATGGCGCATGTTTAAGTGATAACTTTACTGTAGTAAATTGGTAACATCAGGTTGTTTATCACCTTATGATACAATAATCAAGCTATTTAGGTAGAACAGACAAGCAAAAGAGTTACAATGTTTTGATCTTTTGAACACTTGTGGATAGAGTTGAAGACAAAGCTGTATTTGTATCCGTCCAATCTGCACCAACATTAGGAATGTGTAGAAGAGATCTGGGATCAGATTTTGGTCAAGATGTGCTTGAATCTGATCCAGAGTCCAGGAGGATTCAGGCAGTGCTGAAAACCAAAAGGTGAATTTCCCAAATACTAACAAAAAAATAAAAATTAACACCGATTTTTAGGAGCAAAACCGTAACAATGCAGTTACAGGAAATAATCTGCAGTACTAAGCAGATGCTAAATACTTGCAGGTCAAATTTATGTATAAGATAGGTAAGATGACTGTATATAAAATTACAGTAGCCTCATGTACAAAGCTGTAGTGGATGGTGAGATATGGAGTCACAAGTTCAAAACATTGTTACCATTTTGCTTTTCAGTGTCAAATATATTTGTTGGACAGGACTTTAGGACACAAAAAAAAATTGTCAATATGCAAAACACTGCAGGAACATTTGTGAAGTCTTTGAATTTGTTCTGAGAAATAGTATTGCCTCCATCAGATCCTGCATACATGACCTCACATCTGATCTCATTATTTCCAGGCTAGAGAACGGCCTCTCTACACTAACTTGGGATGGGGGCAAAGTGGTGACCACAGGGGCAACATCTCTAACAATGTCAAAGTATAAATGAATTGCCTCAGCAACAGTCAGTTTTGATGAATGATTGAACTCTTCTACTTATTTGAGAACAGGTGAAAAATGTTGCTGAAATCGGTTTGCCCTGGGAGCAGAATCTTTTCACCTGGGGCAGCGCTTTGCCTGCTCCACGTCATCAATTACACTACTCATGTGATAAGGCTGAAGAGATGGGAGCAGTAGCACTGGCCGGACCCAATTCCTCTTGCTCTTTGCATTGCATCAAACTAACTGGACCAACTAATTATATATTTTGGGAGTCTGAGTCGGTCCATTTTAGGACGACTCCGACTCCTGCAAAATAGGCACCAACTTCGACTCCACAGCCCTGGGTGGAACAATCTTTTTCTTCTTGTATGCTACAAATTACAACCGATTCTCACTTTCCCTAATAGCCAAGTGTGTTATTAGGTTGATTTCCATGCAAAAGGTCACTGGTTCAAATCGAGGAGCAGCCATGAAGATTTCCCAAGAAAAGAGAAACAGCATCATCCAGCTCATTGGTAGCGGTCTCTTGGCCAAGAAAATTGACAAACTGCGTCATTTGAGGTCATGACAGTTGGAAAAATAAGAGATGTCTGTCCATACATTCGAAAGCCAAGAAGTGGACATCCTGGCAAAATATCGAAGTCAACAAGTCGGCTCATTAAAAGGTCTATCAGTTCTGGCATGACAAGCACGGCAGTGGAGGGTGCTTGTATGCTTCGTAAGAGATCAGACGTCCATGCAAGCACTGTGCAATGTGCATTACACAAGTCTGGAAAATGTTATTTATTATTTTGTTAGTATTTGGAAAATCCACCTTTAGCTTTCAGTACTGTCTGAATCCTACTGGGCATGCTCTGGATCAGATTCAAGCATGTCTCGACCAAAATCTGATCCAAGGCCTCTTCTGCACCTTCCCAATGTTCGTGCATACTGGACTTGGGTATGAATACAGCTTTTTCTTCAACTCTACCCACAAATGTTCGATTGGGTTGAGGTCTGGGGACTATGGAGGCTAATACAGCAACTCTACTTCATTGTCATTGACCCATTCCGTCTCCAACCTCGCAATGAGCGTCAGGGTGTTGGCCTGCTGAAACACTATGTTGTCCTTTTCATACCCATAGTACTCTAGTATATGAACATCTTGTAGGATACTCACATATAGCTCAGCATGGAGATCAACATCGATCCTGGTTAAGTATCCAATGTCTTTGGCTGTGAAACATCCCCATATCATGTTTCATCCAACGAACTTAAGTTTCTTCAAATTCTCAATCTGTTAGTCCTATTCTTCCAAACCCATTTGCACCCATCAGAGCCTGGTCTATTGAATTTCATATCACTCCAAATCACCTGTTTCCAAACTTCCATTTTTCATACTTTTTTGCAAACTCGAGCCAATGCTTCTTATGATGAGATTGAAGTCAAGGTTTCTTCACTTTTTCGGGCCATCATTCCAGACTTGTGTAATGCGTGTTGCATGGACGTCTGATCTCACTCTTACAAAGTATACGAGCCACCTTCACTGCCGTGTGTCACATTAGAACTGATAGACCTTGTGATGACTCTTGTTGACTGATATTTTGCCTGGATGTCTACCTCTTGGCTTTTGAATGGATGGACGGACTTCATTTCATATTCTTCCAACTGTCAGCCTCACATGATGCAGTTTGGCAATTTTCTTGGCCTATGGTCTATGAATTTGTTCTGAGGAATAGCATCACCTCCATCAGATCCTCCTTCATAGATGGCCTCACATCTGATCTCATTTCCAGGCTAGAGCACAGCCTCTCTACACTAACTTGGGTTGCGGGCAAAGCGGTGACCCCATGGGCAACATCTCTAACAATCTCAGGATATAAAGGAGTTGCCTCAGGCATGGTCATTTCTGATGAGCTGTTGATCTACACTGAAAACAAGCGAAAAAATTAGCTGAAACCTGGTCAATCTGTTTGCTATGGGAGCGGAATCTTTTCCCCTGCAATAACACTTTGCCTGCTCCATGTCATCCAAATACTTTTCAAAATTAAACTCATCTGATGAGGCTGAAGATATGGTAGCAGTAGCAATGGCAAGATTCAATTCCTCTTGCACTGCATTGAACTGTACCAATTTATTATACATTTTGGGAGTTGGTGAACAACTCCAACTCCACCAAAATGGGCACCGACTCCACAGCTCTGGTGGGGTGAGCAGACAAGAGAAGCTTAGATACTCCTGTCATCGGGTCAAGAGCTGGGAGCAGACTAGAGGGCATGCGGGGAGGGACAGGAGAGTATTACAGAGGGATTGAGATGTGACTGGGTTGCCGGATACTTTCGATTTTCTCTTTGAAATGAATGGCCAGGTCTTCAGCACAGAGGTCAGAGACTGGGGCCTGAGCTTTAGGCTTGACGAGGGTGTGGAAAGTGTCAGTCGTTTTGGGCTGCTGTGTAATGTTGAGATGAGGGAGGTGAAATATTCTTGTTTGGCGCAGTGAAGGGCAGTGTCGCAAGTCCTGAGCATGAATTTGTAATGGTGAAAGTCTGCAGATAGCTTTGACTTTCTCCACAGATGTTCAGCCCACCTAGAACATTGCTGCAGAAAGCGAGTTTGAGGCATGTGCCAAGCCTGCCGACATCGAACTTTTGTGGTATGGTGCAAGTGGTGCCAATATGTCCAAGGTGGTTGAGAGAGTTTCATTATACTGTTTTACAGTCAGAACAGGACAGGAGATGGAGGAGATTGGGGACAGCAAGGACTATAGAGGGTCTGAGTTCCTGAGTGTTGACGGAGCGGAGGTTTCTGAATGTGTGTTTCTGGCAGGTGTTTTCAAAGATGGCTGAGAACTAGTGATAGTGAAGGAGATAAGGTTATGATCAGAGCACGCGTAAGGAGAATTAGTAAAATTAAATAAATATACAGCTGGTTCCATGCTCCGGTCATGAGGGCTCTGCTCGTGAGAGTGCACGATCTCCTGAACGTACCTATGCGTTCATTTATGGAACACCTTCCCACACAAGATGTATGGGTACATCCAATGTTGGAAAGTTAAACACGACATCCAAAAACGTAAATGGATTTTGATATTTTATGTGATGGAGCAACACAAAACAGCAAGGATTTGTCAAGTAAATATGTGGTTTTAAAAATTTATGTAAACTGAAAAAATGCAAAAGTATGGCAGACATACTTTTTCCATCCATCCCTCTCCGAGTCAACACTTCTTAGGACAAACTTGAGCTACAAAAACAGCTGCAAGTCTGTTAGGGTCTGCCTCTACGAGCTTTACAAATCTAGAGGCTGGAGTTTTTGCCAACTCTTTGCTTTATAAACAGCAATTTTTAAGTCATGCCACAGATTCTCAATGGGAATTAAGTCTGGACTTTGACTGAGCCATTTTAACACATGAATATGCTTTGATTTAAACAATTCCACTGTACCTTTGGCTATATGTTTAGAGTTTTTGTCCTGCAGGAAGGTGAACCTATGCCCCAGTCTAGTCTTTTGCAGTCTCCAAAAGTTTTCCTCCATGATTGCTCCGTATTTAGCTCTATCCATCTTCCCATCAACCCTGACTAGCTTCCCAGTCCATGCTGAAGCAAAGCATCCCTACACGTAATGCCGATACCATCATGCTTCATGGTGGGGATGGTTTGTTCAGGGTAATGTGCCAGAATTACCCTAGGCCTCGTGGCTGCTTCTCTAATTCGTGCTCTCCTTATCTGGGCTGTCAGATTAGGTGAATAGACATGTCTCAGTAAGTTAACAGTTGTGCCACACTCCATCCACTTAGGGATGATGGCTCTAACAGTGCTCCGTGAGATGTTCAGAGCTTGGGCTATTTTTTCAAAACCTAACCCTGCAATAAACTGTAACAATACTTTGTATCTTGTGGTTTTCATGATGCTATTTGTTCACTAATGTTCTCTAACAAACCTATGAGGTCTTCACAAAACAGCTGTAGTTTTACTGAAAAATTACATACAGATGTACTTGTGTGACTTTTAGAGGCTATTGGTCACACTGGGTTTTATTTAGGGCTCTCACTTTTGTAATTTGGAAAAACATTTTCTTTACACTACACAAATATTTTCTACTTTGTGCTGTCACAAAATAACAGTAAAATAAATCTGAGTTTGTGGGCATAATGTGTAAAAATGAGGAACTGTTCAATGGGTATGATTACTTTTGCAAATCACTGCAGGTGCTAGTAATTGCAATTACCTATAGACCTTACCACCACCTGCTACTTCATTGATTTGCATAACTTTAGGGTGCTTTCACACAGCGCAATTTTGGTGCAGTTTTAACTGTGTTCCAATAAAAACTGCCTTTGTTACCAGCAAGCTTTTTTCACTTATCTAAACTGTTTGGAAAGTGAGTAATCAATTAGCGTGTTTGTAATCCACAAGACTTTAACCACAGTAATTGATTACTTACTTGAAACACCTTTCCGAACAATTTAGACAACTGAAAGACGCTTGCTGGTAATAAAGGCAGTTTAATTGGAGCACAGTTAAAACTGCACCAAAACGGAGTTGTGAGAAAGCACCCTTACAACATGTCCTCGGTGTTGCAATTTCAATGATGAGCAATGTATTTCAAAGGACTGTACACGCTTCCCCTCAAGGGGACTATGTATATATGTATTGGCATATATTATTTTACCCATCTATGACACCTCACCTTTAGGAATAGTGGCATGGTCAGCCTGCAGGCCTCTTCTCTATAATTTTTAAAATGCTATGGTTACATAGTTTGTAAAGCCAAAAAAAAAAAAAAAAAAAAAAAAAGACAGACATCCATCTTTGTTCAGTTTATTGTCCTATAGTATTGATCGAGAGGAAGGCAAAAAAAACCCATGAGGTAGAAGCCAATTGTCCTCATTTTAGGAAAAACAAATAAATAAGTTCTTCCCGACTTTAATCTGGCAATCAGAATAAATTTCTGATCCAGAATCCTAGTCATAACTTGATGTATTATTACACACTAGTAATGCAGCTAGACCCTTTTTAAACTATTTTAGTGAAGTCACCATGACAACTTCTCAGGCAGAGTACCACAGTCTCACTGCTGTTACTGTAAAGAATCTCTTTCTATGACTATGTAAAAACCTTCTTTCCTCTAGACATAGAAGATGCCCCCTTGTTCTAGATTCAACCCCGGATATAAAAAAGATAATGGGAGAGATCTCTATAGTGACCTTTGAAATATTTAAACATACAGTGGGGTAAAAAAGTATTTAGTCAGCCACCAATTGTGCAAGTTCTACCACTTAAAGATGAGAGGGGCTTGCAATTGACATCATAGGTAAACCTCAACTAAGAGACAAAATGAGAAAACAAATCCCGAAAAATCACATTGTCTGGATTTGGAAAGAACTTATTTCATAGTTTCATAGTTTGTAAGGCCGAAAAAAGACAAGACGTCCATCCAGTTCAGCCTGTTATGCTAAGGTGTTGATCCAGAGGAATGCAAAAACCCCAAATGAGGTATAAGCCAATTGTCCTCATTTTAGGGAAAAATTCCTTCCCGACTCCAATCTGGCAATCAGAAAAATCACTGGATCAATGACTCCTCTCCTGATCATAGACACTATAACTTGTTTATATTATTACGCTCCAGAAATGCATTCTAAACCATTTTTGAACTCGTTATTGAATTCACCATGACAAGCCCCTCTGGCAGAGAGTTCCACATTCTCAATGCTCTTACAGTAAAGAATCCCTTTCTATGTTTATGTAGAAACTTTCGTTCCTCAAGACGTAGAGGATGCCCCCTTGTTCTAGATACAGCCCTGGGTATAAATAAATATTGGGAGAGATATCTATATTGACCTTTGATGTATTTAAACATATTTATTATGTCCCCCCGAAGCCGTCTTCTCTAAACTAAATAACCCTAATCTTGCTAATCTTTCTGGGTACTGTAGTCCACCAGTCCTTTTATTATTTTTGTTGCCGCCTTTGTACCTGTTCAAGCTCTTACAATGTCTTTCCGTGCACTGGTGCCCAAAACTGTACACAATATTCCATGTGTGGTCTAACCAGTGACTTGTATAATGGGAGAATAATGTTCTCATCATGTGCCTCTATGTCCCTTTTAATACACCCCATGATCCTATTAGCCTTGGCAGCTGCTGCTGACATGGCTGCTACAGTTAAGTTTACTGTCAACTAGGATTCCCAAGTCCTTCTCCATGTCACCCAGTGTTTTTCCATTTAACATGTAATCATGTAATGGATTTTTCCTCCCCATGGGCATAACCTTGCATTTATCTGTGTTAAACCTCATCTGCCATTTCCCTGCCCAGGCCTCCAACTTATCCAGATCCCTTTGTAATAACACATCCGCTATTGTGTTGATTACTTTACAGAGCTTAGTATCGTCTGCAAAGATCGATATTTTACTGTGTAATCCCTGTGTAAGATCATTAATGAAAATGTTAAAGAGGATAGGGCCCAAAACTGACCTTGTGGTACCCCACTAGTAACAGCGATCCAGTCTGAGCATGTACCGTTAATTACTACCCTTTGTTTTCCATCAGTGAGCCAGTTGCCTACCCAGTTGCACATTTTCCCCCAGTCCAAGCATTCTCATTTTATTTACCAACCTTTTATGTGGCACCGTATCAAATGCTTTAGAAAAATCTAGCTATATGACATCCAGTGCCTCACCCCGATCCAGTCTAGCACTGACTTCCTCATAGAAGCTGATGAGATTAGTCTGACAGGACTGATCCTTCATGAACCCATGCTGGAACGGCGTTATGCATTTATTTTCAGTGAGATACTCCAGGATAGCATCTCTGAGAAAACCTTCAAACATTTTACCTACAACAGAGGTTAAGCTTACCGGCCTATAGTTTCATGGATAACTTTTTGACCCCTTTTTGAATATTGGCACCACATTTGCTATGCGCCAATCCTTTGCGACATACCCCGTTATTAGACAGTCCATAAATATTAAGAATAGGGGCCTATCTAGGACATCACTTAACTCCCTTAGGACACGTGGGTGTATGCCATCTGGACCTGGGGATTTGTCTATTTTAATCTTCCTAAAGCGGAGCTGCACTTCTTCCTGGGTTAGACAAGAAACTTTTAAGTTGGAGTTTACCTCATCCCTCTGTTCAACAGGAAGCTCATCCTCCTCGGTAAATACAGTGGAGAAAAAAAAGTTTAATAGGTTTGCTTTTTTCTCATCGTCCTCTGTCTCTGCCTCAGTATTTTTCAAAGGGCCAACATTTCTGTTTTAATCTTTTTACTATTTATATAGTTAAAAAATATTTTGGGGTTAGTTTTACTTTCTATAGCAATATGTCTTTCCGTCTCCAGCTTTGCTTCCTTTATCTTTATTTTACACACTATTTTTTTCCCTATAGCTTCTTAGTGCCTCTTCACTGCCCTCCTGTTTTAGTAGGTGAAACGCTTTCTTTTTGTTTTTTATTGCCTCTTTTACATCCCTGTTGATCCACATTGGGTTTTTCCGGTTTCTAATTTTTTATTACCATAAGGTATGTACCTCTCACAGTGGTAGCATAGGATGTTTTTAAAAATATCCCATTTATTATTTGTTCTGCCATATTTAAACACCTTGTCCCAGTCAATACGGTTTAGGGCCTCCCTAAGCAGAATAAAATTAGCCTTCCTAAAATTCAGTGTTTTTGTGGCTCCTTGACAAAAAACTCTATTGAAGGATAAACGGAAATTTATTATATTATGGTCACTATCTCCTAGGTGCCTTTCAACCTTAACCACTGTTGGGTCTGTTAGTCACTATTAAGTCCAGAAGGGCCTTTCCTCTAGTCTGTTTTTGCACCATTTGGCAAAGGTAATTATCAGTTATTGACAAAAACCCGTTTCCTTTGTGAGAGCTACAGGTTTCAGATTCCCAGTTGATGTCTGGATAGTTAAAGTCGCCCATAATAATAACCTCATTCTGAATAGCCGCCTCATCTATTTTCCTGAGGAGTACATCTTCCATGGGTTCTGTTATATTTGGGGGCCTATAGCAGACTCCTATTAGAATTTTATTACTGTTATTACCCCCATGTATATTTACCCATAATGATTCCACCTGTTCATTACCTGTACCTATATCTTCCCGCAGTGTTGGCTTCAGACAGGATTTTACATAGAGACATACACCTCCCCCCTTCCGGTCTTGACGAGCCCTTCTAAATAGACTGTAACCGCTCAGTCGTAGCTCTCGTCCAGCCATGTCTCAGTTATCCCCACTATGTCATATTTTTCTTCAGCCATTAATAATTCTAGTTCATTTATTTTGTTGGTCAGACTCCTGGCATTGGTCAGCATGTAATTTAGGGATTTTCCAGTTTTTATTCCCATTTGAACATTATGGTGGAAAATAAGATTTTTGTCAATAACAAACATTCATCTAAATACTTTGTTATATATCCTTTGTGAGCAATGACAGAGGTCAAATGTTTTTTGTAAGTCTTCACAAGGTTGGCACACACTGTTGCTGGTATGTTGGCCATTCCTCCATGCAGATCTCCTCTAGTGCAGTAATGTTTTGGGGCTGTCACTAGGCAACATGGATTTTCAACTCCCACCAAAGGTTTTCTATGGGGTTGAGATCTGGTGACTGGCTAGACCACTCCAGGACCTTGAAGCCTCTTACGAAGCCTCTCCTTCGTTGCCCTGGCGGTGTGCTTGGGATCATTGTCATGCTGAAAGACCCAGCCACGTTTCATCTTCAATGCCCTTGCTGATGGAAGGATGTTTGCACTCAATCTCACGATACATGGCCCCATTAATTCTTTCATGTACACGGATCAGTCGTCCTGGTCCCTTTGCAGAAAAACAGCCCCAAAGCATGATGTTGCCACCCCCATGCTTCACAGTAGGTATGGTGTTCCTTGGATGCAACTCCGCATTCTCTCTCCTACAAACACGACGAGTTGTGCTTCTACCAAACAGTTCTACTTTGGTTTCATCTGAC
Organism: Phyllomedusa bahiana; assembly: GCA_025379985.1. Taxonomy (NCBI): domain Eukaryota; kingdom Metazoa; phylum Chordata; class Amphibia; order Anura; family Hylidae; genus Phyllomedusa; species Phyllomedusa bahiana. Next base: position 182,266 of record JAODAL010002630.1, read on the forward strand.
CATATGACATTCTCCTATTACTCTTCTGGATTATCCAAATGCTCTCCATCAAACTTCAGACGAACACAGACATGTACTGACTTAAGCAGGGGGACACGTCTGGCACTGCAGGATCCAAGTCCCTGGCAGCATAGTGTGTTACTGATGGAAGCCTTTGTTACGTTGGTCCCAGCTCTCTGCAGGTCATTCACTAGGTCCCCCCGTGTGGTTCTAAGATTTTTGCTCACCGTTCCTGTGATCATTTTGACCCCACGGGATGAGATCTTGCGTGAAGCCCCAGATCGAGGGAGATTTTCCGTGGTCTTCCATTTAATTATTGCTCCCACAGTTGATTTCTTCACACCAAGCCTATTGAAGATTCAGTCTTCCAAGTCTTCTGCAGGGCTACAATTTTGTTTCTGGTGTCGTTCGACAGCTCTTTGGTCTTTACCATAATGGAGTTTGGAGTGCGACTGTCTGAGGTTGTGGACAGGTGTCTTTCATACTGATAAGTTCAAATAGGTGCCATTACTACAGGTACTGAGTGGAGGACAGAGAAGCCTCAGGTCTGTGAGAGCCAGAAATCTTGCTTGTTTGTAGGTGACCAAATACTTATTTTCCACCATAATTTGCAAATAAATTCTTTCCAAATCAGACAATGATTTTTTTAGATTTGTTTTCTCATTTTGTCTCTCATAGTTGAGGTCTACCTCTGATGTCAATTACAGGACTCATCTTTTTACGTGGGAGAACTTGCACAATTGGTGACTGACTAAATTTTCCCCACTGTATTTATTTCGAAGCTATGGTTCTCCAAGCTTAAAAAAAAAAAAAAAAAAAAAAAAAACCCCGATGCTAACATTGGTGGGTATTTTAGTCCACCTAGTCATTTTATTACTTTTGTTACCCACTTTTGAACCTGTCCATGCTCTGCAAGGTCTTTCTTGTGTACTGGTGCCCAAAACTGTACACAATATTCCATGTGTGGTCTGACCAGTGAGTTGTATAATGACAGAACGAGGTTCTCATTGTGTTTATGTATGTCAATTTTAATACACCCCATGGTCTTAATTGTATTGGCAGCTGCTGCTTGAAACTTGCCACTGACTGACATTTGAGGGGGTTAGACAGCTGAGATCAAAGCGATCTACGATCCCAGCAAGTGTCACACAGTTGGCATCTGCCAAAAATGTAGCACCATATCTCCCCAATGGACAGCCACCGTACAAACATGTCAGATGTTGTCAAGCAGCTACATGTGGTGCTGTAGTAGGGTGCTGGGTCTCTGAAGTGGCAAAAAAAAGTTGCCTGTTGTCTATGGCATCATTCCAAACTGCATTTGAAAGTTACATCAGCATAGAACTGTATGTAAGGTGCTTCAGGAAATGGAAGTTTATGGTTAACTACTTAAAAGGGAACTTGCTACCCTTGCTGAGGACAGCACAAGCTAGTGACAAACTTGCTTTTTCCAGAAATATGTCCCCTAATCTGTAAGATGCAGAAACTACAGAGCATTTAATGCTGAAATCTTGGAGTTTGCAGCCAGAAAAAAAAAAAAAAAAAAAAAGGGTCCAGCATATTCATGAGCAGGTGTTGGCCCAACCCAACTGACAGTTATTCACAGGTTTCTACCTATTCAAAGTCATAGGCTAATCAGTTGTGAGTTGGGCAGGGTTAGTCTCAGGTGGGCAGGTTATGAATTAAACAGACTCTTCATGAAAAGCTGAACTTTTTTCTGGCTGAAAACTGCCAGATTTGCGCATTAAATAATATAACACTACAGGGGACACAGCAGGTCTGTCACTAGCTTGTGCTGTCACAGCAAAAGGTCTATACATAATCTGTGTGACAGGTTCTCTTCAACCCCTTACCGCCGGAGCCAGTTTTGGCCTCTCTGACAGTGCCCTATTTTTGAAATCTGGCATGTCACTTAATGTGAGAATAACTTTTTGACACTTTAACCTAACCATACGATTCAAAGACTGTTTTCTCAGGACACATTGTGTTTTAAGATCGTAAGAAATTTTGGTCCAAAAAGTCCAGCTCTGACATGACTTTGATTGGCCTGTATGTTAGATACCCTCATGAAGGACTTCATTTAAGAAACTACACCCCTTAAAGTATTTAAAACAGCATTTAGGCCCCCAGGATCCGCTTCAAATAGAACGAGTACACCGCCTGGGATTAAAGAGCGAACAAAGAGGAAGACCGAAACCTGTAATAGCCAGATTTCACAACTGGACAGTCAAGGAAAAATTCCTGAAGTCCTACAGGCAGAAGAGAGAGGTCAGAGTGCAGAGAGAAAAAATACTCATTTTTCAGGACTTCTCGCAGCAAGTGTCCATGAAGAGAAAAGCCTTCCACCCGGTATGTAAGCACCTCCATAAACAGGAAATAAGGTTTCAACTATTATATCCCGTGAGACTAAAGGTGCAGAAAAATGGGCAGGTGGTCTTTTTCGATTCCCCTGAAGAAGCGGCGCGTCATCTTCTGCCACAAAGAGGTGACTGAGGCTAGAGGGGTGATCGGATCCTAGGAAGGCTGAATTCTAAATAAAGTGCCTAAGAATGGGTTTCAATGCCTCTGAGGTCACCATACTGGAAAAATATTCTGATTGCTACTGGGCCACTAGGGACGACGTGGATCTGGTGGACTATGTCGTTCCAGATGCCTTGTTTTTTTGTTCTACTACAATGTTGTTTACCTTTATTGTGGTTAAGAAGTTTGGTGGTTTGTGCGGGCACTCCCCCCCCACCCCCACCCCCCCCCCTCCCCACCCAATGCGGTAATGGCACATATCGCTCCCCCGAACACATCAGAGGCCCGGGCCGCCTGAGGTCACCACCCACCGATACTTCCACCAATTCGACCTCCCCAGTCCCGGAGGGGCGACCAAAGACACCAAAACCGGGTAGATTCACCTCCCTCTCTAAGAATGGAAAAAAGAAGAAAAATTCTCCTTTGCTTGAAACACGTGTGGGCAGACGTATTTTGCCTTCAAGAGACGCACTGGCGATCGGGTTATTTTGTCCCCCTAAGACCCTTTTGGCTTGACTCTCCAATAGTGGCCAACTATAAATCTAAGACTAGGGGTGTTGCCATATATTTCCGAACAGGATTGGTTCAGCAGATACTGGAACATACAGATGAGGGCAGGTTTATCTTCTGAGAGTAAAGATTACAAATAAAATTTATACCCTAGTTAACCTATATGCCCCAAATGGGCCGTTTTTCACCAGCCTCCAAGAATTTCTTTTGCAAAGGGATCACCAGTTTGCTAATGGTTGGGGACTTCAATATAACTACTCATCCTACCCTAGATAAATCACATCCTACATCAAGAGGGGTCTACCTCCAACCCTCAATAAAAGCTCTGACAAAATCTGAATGTTTATGATCATTGGAGGGCAACCAACCCTTCAGACAGGTCCTACACCTTTTATTCTGGGGTTCAGAACACTTACTCAAGGATAGATTTAATGCTAATCTCCTCCTCAAGGTATCCAGACATATTAGATTCCTGTATTCACCTGATAGCAATTTCAGATCATGCCCCCAATAGAGATGATAGGTAATCTTTCCTTCCCCCGACGAACGCGGATATGGCGCTTCCCCAGCTATCCGCATGAATCCGAGTACTGAGGGTACATTGGGCGCAATATGCCAAGGATAACGCCCAACATGAAGATGACATCCCCCTGTTCTGGCTGACCAGTAAAGCAGTAATGCAGGGTAATGTCCTTAGTTATGTCGGGATGAAACTTAAGGCCCACCATCAAATATTCCAAATATTTGAGGAGGAGGTTCGCACTGCGATTCTTTCATCCGCAAATGGAAAAACCCCTGGCCCAGATGGGTTTCCGGACGAGTAAAACAAAGAATTAAAGTTAACCGCCTACGCGGATGATTTGCTTTTGATTGCTAACCCCAAGCAGAACCTAGCCAGAATATTGGCGGAGATACGAGACAAAGGAAAGTTGTTGGGCTATGACAATGTAGAAAAAAAAAGTGAGGGAATGCTTTTGAGGGGCCCCGCCAGACCATTATGGGCTTCAGTACACCCGATTAGGTGGTATGCATCCTCCCTAAAATACTTGGGTATCCAACTCACCAGAAACCTAGATCAACTGTATGTCTCAAACGTACATAAGTATATTGCGGGTTTTCAGCTCACTTTAAATAAAATGGGAGCATGTCCCTCTAACTTTCATGGGGAGAGTGAACCTTCTCAGGATGGCAGAGTTCCCGCGTCTATTATATCTTTTCCAGATGCTGCCGCTATACTTAAGGCAAAAGGAGGAGAAGGCAATTTCTAGATTGTATCGCGGTTTCATCTGGGGCAACTGACACGCACGTATTCCCCTTCACATACTGCAACTCCCAAAGGTGTGCGGTGGCTTTGGGCTACCAAACGTTCGCCTCTACAACTTAGCTGCATTGGGCCGCTACTTTGCAGACTGGGCACAGGGTGATTATACATTCGCTTATAGCTCCCTAGATACGTGGTTTTTACCAGGGATCACGTTAATGTACTTTTTACACATGCCATTCGACAGTATCCCCCAGGATGCTCGGAAAAATATCCTGCTCATGCTTGGCGAGCATGGAACAAACTCCGACAACTTGGAGGCCTATCGCCTACATGCAGGGCCGGGACAAGGCATTTTGGTGCCCTAGGCGAGTACAGCCAATGGCGCCCCCCCCCCCACCTCGCTCTCAAAAAAATACCCCCCCCCCCCCCCACACACACACTAATTCCTCTCACCCCTGCGCCAGGTCCTGTCACTAATTTTCTGCGTATCCCACATAGCTCCCGTCCATCTCCTCAGCAGTCACTGCCAATGAAAACGCCCCGACAAATTTTCATTTTCAAAAAACGTCCCCCCCGTTTGACAGTGTAATCCTAAATAACAGTCACTAAATAATCCACCGAAACATGGGGCAAATTCCCGAAAATGTTGTTACTAAAAACATCCTACAAACCAAGACCAAAACTATTTTACTTAAGGCTCAAATAATTTGACAGACCCTGACCCAAGCAACCCCATGGGACTTAAACTGTACAAGGTTTGATTACATTTACACCGCCCTACAGGGGGGCCCTTAGTGGTGATACTAGTTTTATGAGATTGCAGAATTTTAAGTGATTACCTCTGTTCTTTAGTGATACCGGAGACGTCTTTTTGATCTCGTCGTTTACTTTCCCTTTTCTTTCCACCGGTTCACACCTTCATGCTGTTGTCCCGGGCCCAAAACTCGTCCCCGGGATTTGGACAAATATTTTAGAATCCTTCCCTTTCCGTAACTCCTTAAATATGGTATATAAGTCCTCTTAGTCAGAAGGTATATAGATATGCCCTCTCGGCAGGTATTAGATATTGTCCCCTTGCAGGTAGGTTTAAAAAATAGGGGCCTGGCGGGGATTTAAATAGGGGCCAGGCAAATATTAGCTAGGGGTTTAGGAAAAGGGTTTTTGGGGCCCCAGGAGGGGTATGGGGGCCCGGGGGGTTATGGGGCCCAGGGGGGGTATGGGGGCCCCAGGCAGGGTATGGGGCCCAAGGCAGGCGTATTATGGGGGCCCCGGGGAGGCGTAATTTTATGGGGGGGACAGGCAGGGTTATGGGGGGGCCCCAGGCGGCGTATGGGGGGGCCCCAGGAGGGCTTTTTCAATGGGATCAGCAGGGGTTTTGGGGACCTCGGGAGGGTTGGGACCTAAAGGAAAGGGGTTTGGGCCCCGGATTTTCAAAATGGGGGCCACGGCAGGGGTTGGGTATGGGGGGGCAGGAGGCTTTGGGGGGGCCAGGAGGCGTAATTTGGGGGCACAGGGGGAGGCGTTTTTGGGGGGCCACGGCAGGCTTTTTTGGGGGCTAAAGGAGGCGTTTGGGGGGTTTTGCGGGTTGGGGGGGTTTGGCAGGCGTATGGGTTCAGGAGGCGTTTTTTGGGGTTCAGGCAGGGTTTGGGGGTTCAGGCAGGCGTTATGGGGGGGTTAGGAGGGTTTTGGGGGTTAGGAAGGGCGGGTTTTTTTAAGGGGGTTTGGGGCTATGGGGGTTCAGGCAGGGGTTTTTTGGGTCTCAGGCAGGCGTAGGGGTTAGGGGGGTATGGGGGTTTTGGGAGGGCTTTTTGGGGGGGTTAGGCAGGCGGGTTTTTTGGGGTTTTCAGGAAGGGTATGGGGGTTCAGGGGCAAAATAGGGGCCCCAGGCAGGCGTTGGGGTTCAGGCAGGATATAGGGGCCACAGGCAGGCTATGGGACCTCAGGCAGGCATTTTTGGGGCCACAGGGGGCGTACGGGGGGGCGGGGGCAAAAAATATGGGGGGCCCCAAAGGGAGGGTATGGGGGCCAGGAGGCGTTTGGGGGCCACAGGCAGATTTTTTGGGGGCCCCAGGCAGGGTATGGGGGTTAGGCAGGCTTTTTAGGGGGGCCCCAAAGGGAGGCGTAGGGGCCTCAGGCAGGTTTTAAAGGGGGCCCCAGGCAGCCGTCGGGGGCTCAGGCGGCGTAGGGGGCCCCGGGGAGGGGTTTAAAGGGGGCCCCCGGCAGGCGTTTTTGGGGGCACAGGCAGAATATAGGGGCCAAAGGGAGCGTATGGGGGTTTGGCGGCGTATGGGGGCCACAGGGGCGTTTGGGGGGGTTTGGAGGCGTTTTCTTGGGGGCCCCAAAGGTGGCGTTTTTTTTGGGGGCCCACTGGGTTTGGGGGGGGTTTTTTGGGGGCAAGGCTGGCGTATGGGGGCACAGGCGGGTATGGGGGCCCCAGGTGGCGTATGGGGGGGCCACAGGCGGGTATGGGGGCCCAAAAGGGAGGGTATGGGGGCCACAGGAGGCGATGGGGGCAAGGCGGCGTATGGGGGCCGGCAGGCGTTTTTGGGGGTTTTAGGCAGGGGGTTGGGGGCCAGGCAGGCGGGGTTTCTTATGGGGTAAACTTTGGGGCACCCCGGGAGGCGTATGGGGGCCACAGGCCAAAGCGTTTTTTTTGGGGGCCACAGGGGGTTGGGGGCCCCAGGCAGGCGTATGGGGGCCACAGGCAGAATATGGGGGCCACAAAGGGAGGCGGGCAGGGGGCCAAAACGGCGTCGGGGGCACTGGAGGTAGGGGGCACCGGAGGCGTACGGGGGGAAAGGCAGGCGTCGGGGCACCCGGAGGCGAGGGGGACCCGGCAGGCGTAGGGGGACCAGGAAAGGGGTACGGGGGGACCAGGCAGGGGTACGGGGGGAACCCCGGGGCGTACGGGGGCCCCGGGGAGGCGTAGGGGGCCCAGGCAGGGTAGGGGGCACCCAGGCAGGGTGGGGGGCCCCGGCAGGCGTCGGGGGCCCAGGAGGCGTGGGGGCACCGGCGGGCGTACGGGGACCTCAGGCAGGCGTACAGGGGCTCGGAGGCGTACAGGGGCCACGGAGGCAAAAGGGGGCCAAAGGCAGCGTTTAAAATGGCCCCGGAAAGGGATATAGGGGCACAGGAGGCGAGGGGGCCAGCAGGGGTTTGGGGACCCCAAAACACGGTTTTTTGGGGGCTCAGGCGGGTTAGGAGGCACCAGGCAGACAATTTTGGGGCAAAAGGTAGGCATTTAGGGGGCAGGGGGTATTATAGGGGGCGCAGGGGAGGTTTATAGGGGGCCCCAGGCAGGCATTATAGGGGGCCCAAGGAAGGGGTAATGGGGGCCCCAGGCAGAATTTAGGGGGGTACAGGAGGCTTATAGGGGACACAGGCAGCCCCTACAGGGGTGGCAGGCGTGGGGGCCACAGGCAGGGGCATATAGGGGGCCCCAGGCAGCCTATGGGGGCACAGACAGGCGTTTTTATGGGGGCTCAGGAGGTTATAGGGGGACCCGGTGGCATTTTGGGGCACCAGGTAGCATTATGGGGGCCACAGGCTGGTTTATGGGGGGCCACAGGCAGGTTTGGGGGCCAAAGGCAGGAGGGGGCCAAGGCAGAAAATAGGGGGGCAGGGAGGCATTTTGGTGGCCGCAGGAGGCATTTAAAGGGGGGCCGCAGGCAGGCATTATGGGGGCAAGAAGGCATATGGGGGGCCCCAGGCAGGAAATTTTTGTTTTGGGCCCCAGGCAAAAGGGATTATAGGTGGCGAGGGAGGGATTATGGGGGGCGCAGGGGCATTATGGGGGGCCCCGGCAGGATTTAAAGGGGGGCCCCAGGCAGGAAAATTTTGGGGGCGCAGGCGGGTATAGGGGGCCGGGGGGATTAGGGGGCCCCAGGCGGGTATAGGGGGGCCCAGGCAGGATTATGGGGGCCGCAGGGGGATTTGGGGGCGAGGCAGGCATTATGGGGGGCCCCAGGCAGGCATTATGGGGGGGGGTTTTGGGGTATAGGGGGCCCCAGGGGAATATGGTGGCCAAGGCAGGGGATTAGGGGGCCGCAGGCGGATATAGGGGGCCGAGGCGAAAATAGGGGGGCCAAAGGCAGGCATTATGGGGGGCCCCAGGGAGGATTTAGGGGGCCAGGCAGGCATTAGGGGGCCCCCAGGCGGGATTGGGGGCCTAGGAGGGTTGGGGGCTAAGGGGAATATAGGGGGCCCCAGGCAGGCATTTAAAAAAACAACATTAATACTTTTCCCAATTATCGGTGGCGCGTCCCTTTTTTTTCAGCCGGCGCTCCTCGGCAGTCCTCGGGGCCGGCCCGTGACGCGCTGTGCGCCGGGAGGGCAGCGTCGCGATGACATCCTTCATGAAAACCCGAAATGAGCGCCGGGGGCCGCGGGGGTCCCAGCGCTATGAGGACCGGCGGCCCCCCTGTGTCGGCCTGCAGCTTACCGGAGGATCCAGCTATCCTCCGGGGGAGCGGGCCCGACACGTTGCGGAGGGGGGAGCGCTCGTCTTGTCCGCAGAAGCGGTCACAGAACCGCCGGCGCTTCAGGCCCCCGGGGCGGCTGGAGCCCCGGGGAGGGTCGGGGCCTGACGGCGCCCCCTTTGGGATAGGTTTAGGTAGGGCCCTAGGCGGTCGCCTACCTTGGCCCCACGGTCCCGGGGCCCGCTACATTTTTCCTTATACCGATCTTTGGTGGATAACCCAAACTTCCAGGAGGGCAGACCGCATGGGACTTTTAGGCAGCTACACAGACAAGGACTCAGTAGGGTCGAACAGTGGATAAAA